>SKCR01032729.1:0-106486 GCA_019454045.1 Zanthoxylum bungeanum | reverse complement strand
AAAATCTAAGGAAAGCATGAGAATTATAAATGAAATGGCTTGGTATTTATAGAAAAACCTAAAGGCTTCCACCAATTTCTCCACCAATTGCTCCACAAATTGCTCCACCAAACACTCTACCAAACATGCCACAAGACATGACACCAAATATGGCACCAAACATGGCATCAAACATGGCACCAAACATGCAAGCATGTTTGGTGGAAGTTTGACAATTTTTATTTTATTTATTTTATTTTATATTTTGTAAATGACTATAGTAGTTACACAAAATATATTATATTGTTCATCAATTTCGGCCATTAAAACTTCCGAATTCGAAACTATTTTGACTTTTCAAGTTGTAGATCTTCGAGTCTTCTTCAATCTGCAACTTGAATCAGCTCAATCAGATATCGGATGAAAATGTTAGGGCCAAAATACAAAACTTGCGCAAAACTGGAATTTCGGACTGCACTTCGTGAGGCATATAGAAGAATTTCGTTTTTGACATTTTTTCATCCGAATTTCATCATTTTAGCCCCGATTTGATTCTATTAAGTCCAAATATTATTTTTATCTGCAAAATAAACAAAAACACATCAAAATATTCATAAAACTCGAGAAACTAAACAAAATATTAGGTTAAATAAGTGGGAAATAGTTATATAATTACCACTCATCACACCCCCAAACCTAACATTTTGCTAGTCCTCGAGCAAAACACAAATAAAATAACATAAAATTAAAATTAAGCTAAGCCACTTTCGTAGGGATCACGGTTGCATTTAGCGTATGCAACAAGCCTTTAAACCCCTAGGTGTCCCTAGTGGACGAGTTGTAGTCTCGTGAGGGCTTACAGTAACGATACCCACAAACGTTTTACAAAAGTAAAAAGTTAGTTAAAACTAATGCACACAAAGGCAAAAAGACAAGAGAAAAGAGAATAAAGAAGTAGTGACTAATCAGATGAAACTTTTACTCCAAGTTACTAGTTGTTTTGTTTCTTTTTAAATTACCGAATAAGTAAATTCTCCGATTATAATTACCATTCTCCATATACACAGCCAATAAAATATTAATCAAATCATTTTTGCCCACAACAGTCACAAGTGTATTTGATAAGAGGGTAATACTTTTGTCCTAAAGTTCTATCAGATTTCACACCTTTTTGTAGCAATGGAAAAATTTTTCTGATTTTTCTGATTTTTTTCTTTTTTTTTTTCTTTTATATTTTTTTTATTTATATACAATATCTTCCATCTATGTAGTGAGCTTTGGGTCGGTGGCTCCCAAACTAGTTGGCTTTAGGGCACCAGGTGTTAAGACACCCCTACGGACTTAATTACTCAGACTTCAGATATATATATATATATATATATATATATTTTTTTGCAACATCTTCGATCCATGTAGCGTGCTTTGGGCCAGTTACTCCCAAACCAGTTGGTTTTAGGGCACTAGGTGTTAAAACACCCCTACGGACTTAATAACTTGGATCTCAGACATTTGTTTCTCATTTTTTTTCTTTTTTTTTTCTTTACTTCCCATTGCCACTTATAGATGCTTCCTCCAATTAAACTAGAGCACTGAATATTACAAACTTTTCAATTACAACTCATGTCCGTATGTTACTATGCATATTGATAATACCTGCCAACTGAGCATATGAAGATCAATTTTAGTCTATTTTATGGAGAATTCACAAATTAAATAATTTAAAAGGAAATAAACAAAAATTAACTCGTTTCGAAAATGGTTTGAAAAATGTTTCTCTCACCAATTTCACCTTTTTAGTCAAATAAAAACACAAGAACATAAAAATTTTTGTTATGTTTGAAAATTTTCGACATTTTGACTAAAAATATAAAACAATATCATAATAAAATTTTTCAACAAAAACAAGATACTGATCAACTAAATTCCTCCCCCAAACCTAAATGAGACATTGTCCCCAATGTCTTAAACAATAGAAGAAGAGTTTAGAAAATTCGTACTAGGTTAGCTGAACTACCGATTAAGATCTATGTCCAGTTTACCCTTCTTACCACGATCATTCTCTATCAAGTCCAACTTAGAAAGAATGAGGTCTAGTTTCGGTTCAAATGCAAGGATTTGGTCAATCAATTCTTCTACCTTTGTAGTAGTCAGGAAAATCTCATCCACTGATTTTATGACGAACTCATGTCTTTTTACTTCCGCAAGGAAAATAAAAAGAAAATCGAAGAAATGCTCGATGTTTAGTAACCCAATGGGCTTTCGATGAATGTTTAAGTGCGCCCACGATGCTACTGTGAACAATTCTTCAAATGTTCCAAGTCCTCATGGCAATGCAATAAACACATCTGCTGTATTGATCATTTCTTGGATTTGTTCGGACATACCTGATACGATGCGCTCATCACCATTCGTGGATCCGATTAACTGTTCATTCGTCAGAGGTCTTGGGATGATTCCCAGAACATGTCTGCCACCGTCCTGAACGGCTTTTGAAATACTTCCCATCAATCCAAGATTGCCACCGCCATATACCAAGTGCATGTTCTTCTCAGCTATCACTCGCCCCAATTCTTTTGCAGCCTCGATGAATTCTGGTTTGTTACCAGAATTGGATCCACAGAAAACACAAATTCTCTTGAATCGATGCTGTGAATTTGCTTCCATTTTCTCTCTCTTTTTTGAATGTGTATCTGGATGTGTCGAAGAGAGAAATGACGGGCTGAATTTATAGAACCTGAAAATAGGTGAGTAATAATTGCACTAGTATCTGCCAAATGATAATTATTAGAAGAACGTTAAAACAAATCGTGAAAAATCAAAAAGTATAAATCTTGTCGGCGAAAATAAAGATAAAACAAAAGAAAAGCAAATCAAAGCAATAATTAAGGCAACTGAATTGTGTACTCAATAAGCTACTCCCTTAGTATAAATTCATGAGGATGCGTCTCAAGAATTCATTCCTTACTCAGCCATCACTCATGATTTATCTTTCATCTTTGTGCGATCTCCAAACACCATTCCTTCTGTCTTAAAAATGCTCCTTTTGTGCTTTTAACCTGAAATACTAACACAAAAGTTAAAAATTCTGTAACATGTATACACAAAATATGAGAACAAAAATTACAACAAATTGCATGGGTTTCCTCCCTGCTAGCGCTAAATTTTACGTCTTCAACCAGACGTGACTGAAATCTATCTGTCAATGAGGTTTTAGTGTCGTCTTGGATGTCCGATCAAAGACAATCCCATGAGCGTTGCTTTTGAAGGGTCTCTTCCAATGGTAAGGTAGCAAAAAGAATTTTGTTCCATTTAGTGCTCGTGCCACCTTCTTAAACTGTGTCGCTCCCACAGTACCTGAAAAGAAAGAAAGCAAATCAGGAGGTCTCGTATGGTGCTTGACATTCTGTCAAGCTTCTGGGCGATATCTTTGATTTGTACTCCCCAAACAATGATGTTTCTTTTGAATGCACTAGATCTTCACTAAGTTCAGACATCTGCTCCTCCATTTGCTCTGCTTTTTGTTCCACATTGTCTTCACATATGTATTTTAGGGTTTTCGCGTTTGTTTTTTCGTCTGTCATCTGTGATATGTATGCCTCATAATTATCTGTATGAGGATGTAAAGATGTGTCTGACAATAGGTCTTCATCCTCTGATATGGCTGGATTGGATGATTCAGGCAACTCTTCATCAAACATTTGTGCAAAGCAATCTCCAAGATCATCGGCCAGAGGATGTAATGTTGTGTCTGTCTGTAAGCTTTTATCCTCCGTGGTTGGTAATTCTTCTTCGAACATCATTGCAATGCACGATCCAAGATCTTCGAATTGAGGATATAGAATTCCATCCTCAATTTTTATTGGTACGAATAACTTAACTTCATCGTCAGAGTCAGAATCTGAATAATAGAAATCAAATAAAGACTTCACTGGTGTGGGCTCCGGAACTGACACCTCTGGTTGTTGATACTGGCCAGCCTCCTCTTCTGTTAAAGTGTCATCGAGATCTGATTGGTACTCGAAGGCTTCATTAGTGTCATCTGAGAATGGTTCGTGAGGTATGTTGTTTTGGTTTTCTGTCAACTTTCTTATTCGATCTATCATCCTCTGTATATATTCTGTTTGTCTCTGAATACTTTCGAGTTGATTACGGGATAATTCAAGCATCGTAACCCACTTTTCATCTCGTTTCTCGAACAAATCTTTGAGCATGTAAAATAATTGTTCTTCCTCTGATGGCTCTGGTTCTTGATGAATATCATAGTAAGTGGGTGGTGGATAAGATGGAAAATGTGGTTCTGTGAATGTGATTGCTCTTCATAGCACGACTGTCTCCTGAAATTCTCCCACTCAGAATGATATATACATTGATCGCTCGGGTGGTTACAATCACAAATCACACATCTCCCCATTTCGTTCTGATGAGCAAATGTAATATTGATTGGTTCTGGCATCCAATGATAATTGTCAGCAGTCCTCAGAAAACTGGACTGTTGTTCCCAGACTTGGGGTGTATCTTCGTATAAGGCTCGTAATCTCTCCATCTCCCAGTAGTGTTCGATTTTTCAACCACCTGAAAATAAAAGAAAGAAATAAAAATTACAGATAAAAATAAAGAAAATTAGATACAAGTAAATTAGATAGTTTCAAAATTAATAACTCAAGAAATATAAGTCCCCGGCAACGGCGCCAAAAACTTGACCGGTGCATTCGCACGCGTATAATGCAAGCGCACGTATCGTTCAAGTAGTATAAAAATATCGATCCCACGAGGACTTAATTCCTACTGTTGTTATTAATTATTGAATCTATTTATTTACAAGTATCTAATTATAGGGAGAAGGGAATTGATTGCTTTGGTTGGTTGAATGTGGAATTTCTTAATTAAAATAAAATAAATAAAAGAAAATACAAAAGAAAATTACAAAAGACTCAAAAGAAAATACTAAGGAAAATAAGGAAAAGACTCAAAAGATCTAGGGTCGTGACTCCACACAATACTGTTAAAAAGATGAATCGATTCTCTCACTTATGTGTATTAATTCAGTTTGCTAACCTGGAACACGAATATGCAAAAGCCTCTTCCGATGGTCAGACGCAAATACCCAGTATAACCCAATTGAACCATATTCCTATGTCAACCACATTACCTGGATTCATTAAGACCAAGTTCCAATTATGGCTACGCACGCCCGACAGGTATATGTCTATCCTGTAAGGAAATCTATTAAAGGGTTATCTATCCTCAAGGAAGATCGTGAGTCATTAAGCCTAAGGCTGAAACCTAAAATTCCTATGTCTAGTTCATTTTAGATTTACCCCATCAATCCTATTGGTGATCAGTTAACAGGAAGCATTAAGACTAAGACTTAATAAACAAACTAAAGAACTACCCATAAGAAGAAAATCAATTATTAAGTGTGTGTATTGTGTGTCATCACTTCCCTAGAATAAAAATAAAATGCTGGGGTTAGGGGATCCACTTTTACTATTTATATTTAGAAATCTCCCTTATTATAATATAGAATTTAACGGTGATAACCACCAGCCATGTAGGCGGTATTCCTTATTAAGTCAGATTTTAATGAAGTCCAACCTGCCATAAAGACGGTAATAATATTTAAACATAAACTATCCATATAGGCGGTAATTATCTGTCACATAAAAACCGGTCATATATGCGGTGCCACATTATACCAAATAAATAAAACCAGCCATTAAGAAGGTAATTCCTTTTAGTGAGTAATAAATTTTATATTATAATTAAGGGAGATTAATCTAAATTAAAATATTAAAAGATTCACCCTTCCCCTAGCGGAAATTTAACTACTGAACATAAAAAGAAAGAGTAGAAGAAGAGAACTACTGCTACTACTGAAAATAAAAATGCATAAATTAAATACTTAAAATAAATACAAACAAGATGCAATCCTTAAATTCCTTACAAAAACCTAAGGAAAGCATGAGAATTACAAATGAAATGGCTTGGTATTTATAGAAAAACCTAAAGGCTTCCACCAATTTCTCCATCAATTGCTCCACAAATTGCTCCACCAAACACTACACCAAACATGCCACATGACATGACACCAACATGGCACCAAACATGGCATCAAACATGGCATGTTTGGTGGAAGTTTGACAATTTTTATTTTATTAATTTTATTTTATATTTTGTAAATGACTATAGTAGTTACACAAAATATACTATATTGTTCATAAATTTCGGCCATTAAAACTTCCGAATTCGAAACTATTTTGAATTTCAATGTTGTAGATCTTCGAGTCTTCTTCAATCTGCAACTTGAATCAGCTCAATCGGATATCGGATGAAAATGTTTTGGCCAAAATACAAAACTTGCGCAAAACTGGAATTTCATACTGCACTTCGTGATGCATATAGAAGAATTTCGTTTTTGACATTTTTTCATCCGAATTTCATCGTTTTAGCCCCGATTTGATTCTATTAAGTCGAAATATTATTTTTATCTGCAAAATAAACAAAAACACATCAAAACGTTCATAAAACTCGAGAAACTAAACAAAATATTAGGTTAAATGAGTGGGAAATAGTTATATAATTACCACTCATCACTGGGTTGAGAAGTTTGATGACATTGTCAACAGCTGAAAGTATGGTAAACCTTACAGAAATGAATATTTTATATTGTGAAAAGCTAGAAGGAATCATAGAGGAGCGACTTGAAGAAGAAAAGGTGAAAGAGGATCGTATGGTTTTCTGCCAATTACAATTTTTGCAACTTGTTCATTTACCAAGTCTTACGTGCTTTTGTTTGGGGAAGCTATACACACTTGAATTCTTATCCTTGGAAGGAGTCTATGTGAGTAGATGTCCAAATATGAAGACTTTTTCTCAAGGAGAATTACGCACACCAAAATTACAGGAAGTGACATGGCCGGGCGAATACTGTTGGGAAGGCAACCTAAATTCCACCATACAGAAAATGTTCAAAGAAATGGTAAGTGTTCATCTCCTTGCTTGTTAATTGATTTAGTCTTCTTCCCTTAGATCTCTGTTTGATCATCTGAGCGCAACAATTTATGTTCTGAATTGAATCACTATTGTTCCTTCTTCTTGTTTCTGTTAAAAGATACATAGACACACATAACAATTAACATCATTATATGCTCATTACTCTTGTTCTTTATATATATTGCTTAAAAAAAAGTAGATGACTATGAAGGGCGTTGGGAAGGAAACCTTAATTCCACCATACAGTAATTGTTAAAGAAGCGGTACAAAATTAATTGAATATGTTTTCAAAATTTCTTATATATACATCTGATATGCGCTTGCCTGGTTTGAATTCTAAATGCTATATATGCTTACTTTTACATATGCAATTGATGATGATGCACTTGCTTGTACATATACAATTGATAATGATGCACTTGCTTGTTTGAATTTTCTGTTAGTTTTAACTGAATATCTCAGTACTAAATTTTATTAGACATTCCACGTAGATATAAAAAAGATTTTGAAACAACAATACTGATAATTAAGATGAATTACACAAATCCAACCACAGATGCTTTAAAGTAATGTTGCTTTAATATCATGTGTGGAGCCACAAATGTTATTAAAATAATGATGTTTTAATGCATCTGTGGTTGGATCTGTTTAATTCATATATATTTGTATCATTTTCAAAGATTTTGTGGTTGAATCTTTCTCTACTTGCTTAGAGATACTAAACCTATTATATACGATTTTTAGGAAAATTAGCAAAACTAATCCAAAAAATATACTCTTCTGTCAAAATGAGCTATAATGTTTGCCATTTGTATTTCCAACCAAAGTCTTCGAAATATACTTCGGAGAATATGGATTCTTCGAAATACACACAAAAGTTGGTGTAAAATTTGGAGATCCGGAGTCAAAATTTCTAATCTCCGAAGTTTCTAATTTTTTTTCAAAACCTCGCTAACAGTCATGGTACCCAACTCCAATATAGCATGATCACACTATCTTGTCGAATGACATTTGACACTATCTTGTCAAACGACATTTGAGTGTAAATTTAAAAACCAATTCTAGTCCTTCTGACTACCAATTTCAATAACTAAACGTCACTGCGAATATGATGAAATTAAAAATTTAATACTGACTTTGTACTCCATTTTACTTCTCTACATCCGTACATATAACATTTCCACTAACTCTTCATAAGTTGTGCCCACGTCAACTAACTCTAAAAAAATAGATCCTCCAATGTATTTATCATTGTCATTATCTAATTTCTCCTAAGACCCATCACTATAGAAAGTTAGAGGTATTTGTTCCATTTTAGACTTAGGAGAATAAAAAGTTTACTTTTGTAGTGAGAACAAATGGGGAATGTCCAATTTTATAAATAATTTTTCAAAATACTTCGGATATCCGAAGTTTTGAAAAAATAATTTAAAAAACTTCAGAATTTTACACCAATTTCAATGTGTACTTCGGAGACTGTGGCTGAAAATACAAATGATAAATATTATGGCTCATTTTAGCAAATAGGTATCATTTTTGGTTAGTTTTGCTATTTTTCCATTAATCTACAACTAAATATTGTATCCAATTGTAACATCCCGAATTATTTTAGTGTGTTGCGTAGATTTTATTTTTGGCGCGTGAGGCCGCGCCCAAACGCGAGGTAAATTTATCATAAAATGGGATCGTTTTCATGAAATTAATTATAATTTTATATTGGATTAATCTTGGGGGTTACACTAATAAAAATAAATAAATAAACCTAGATATTTACTCACATGTTCTAGAAACACCACATTTAATTTACACACACGAGTTAGATCTAAGGGTATTTAGAAGCAGAGGCTAGCAGGCTGTAGTGAATTAATTGATTATAAAGATTTACAGAAGCAATAAGAAGAAGAAGCAACAATCGATTGGGGGTGGAGTGTTAAACTATGATATTGGGGGTGGAGAGTTAAACTATGATATTTTGATTCTCGATCGGTAGTGGTTACCAAGGAAAATTTTGTGTTCTCGTGACCGGTTGAAAAGCAAAAAAGGAAGGATAAAATTGGAAGATATATATATATATTTTTAAATTTTGCATTAGATGGCCAGTTCATCCGAGAGGTGGATTGATGGACTTCGATTCTCCTCATTGTTCTGGCCTCCACCGCAAGATGCTCAGCAACGCAATAAAGAATAGGCCAAGAAAGAAAAAAGGAAAGAGAGGGGCTGGACCGAGAAAGAAGAGGGATGTGGTTTTTAAGCTTTGATACAATTGTAAGTATACTACGTCAAGGAAATCCTTGAGTTGGGTGTTTATGGATTTCTTTTGATAAACCAATCTATTTTAAACTAAGAATGATGAAGGAATATGTAATAGAGTAATTCAAACTATTTTTAATTTTTTGAAATTGAAAGAAATTTAATTGATTAAGTGGGACAAGTGGAATCGGTAGAACCCTTGGATTTGGGGGAAATTTTGGGGTTCTTTTATTTTGCGAAATTTCATTATTTTGGGATGATAAATTAATTGCTTGAATGATGATTTTAGTTGTGTTGATAAAAAAAGTGTTCAAGAATGCTTAAGGGTCTTTTGGCTGAATGTATATACATAAATTGGGGGTTGTGGTTTTGTGTCCTTGATGATTATTAGTGATGGTATATGATGAGGTTAACAATATAGTATTAGTTTAACTTGAATTTGAAATTATCTACAAGCAATAGCGACAAAGAATCTCTATTTCTCGAGAGGGGGGGGGGGGTGAATTGGGTATCGCTATAAGCCGCTATAAGTGCGGAATTAAAAAATCTTTACCGATTTTTAGCTCTTATTACCAAGTGGGGACTTAGGGCAATTTTCTTTATTCTAATTAATAGCCTAGATGCAAGTTTTCTATTCAATATATATAAGCATAAATAAACTTGCAAATAGTAAAAGTATATGGAAAGAGAAATACGACACCGAGATTTATAGTGGTTCGGCCAAATGTGCCTACGTCCACTCCCCCAAGCCTTGCTTGAAGATTTCCACTAGAATCGAGTTTTCTGTGGTTCACTCGTAACCAAGAGTTTTCCGCAAAGGCGCACTCCGAACCTTTTACAATTTTGAGTTTTGTTCGTAGGTGCACTCACAACCTTTACAACTTACCCGACCAAATGAGATTTCACAAATCACAAGTGTTTTGATAAAGAAGAATTAAAACACACTTGGGCACTCACAAATAATAAGAAGATTGTGTGAGTTGCAAACCCAAGTGATCTAAGCTCACTAAATGTAATGAAGATGTGCGTGAGCTTGTATGAGTGTTTAAGTGTATGAAGGTTTAAGACACTCTTATATTTGCCTTAGAGAATGTACTAATGTTGTGTATTAAGTCTCTAACCTAAGGCAAATGAGTTGGGGTCCTATTTATAACAAAATGGACAGCTTTCCCCAACTTACAACGAGATCGGTATGGAAACCGGTATGGAGACCGACATGCCGGTCTAGGGCTCCAACGGTTATATTACCATTGAGAAAGTGTCCGTTAGACCGGTATGGAAACCAGTATGGAGACCGGTATGAGTCTCTCTGGTTCCAGTAAGTGTTCAATATGAAGAGCTTGACCGGTATGGAAATCGGTATGGAAACCGGTATGGAGACCGATTTGGATCTCCCTGGTTTCAGTAACTGCACAATAAAGGCTAGACCGGTATGGAAACCGGTATGGGGACCGGTTTGGAGCTCCCTGGTTTCAGTAAGTGCATGTTCTGATGACTAGTCAAGACTGACGACACTTGGTATTTTGGCCATAACTTTCTCTAGAAATTTCTAAATCATGATCCGTAAATTTCTAAATACACGAGACACATAGATCTAGCTTCTGTAAAACATTCAGCTCTAAAAACATTAATATGAACTTTATGGAATTTTTCTAATGTGACATGTATGCAGAAAACACACATCTGAACATGTTATAATAAAATGGTTCTAGCAAAAGTTCTATGCATCAGAATTGTGTTTTATCTGAACCGTAGCAAACTAGATACACATATCTATCTAACGGTATATTATTTGAAGTTTAATTCAACCATTTACTAGTTTTTAGAAGATCATTTACCGATGCACTTGTACATAAAGTTCATTTTGGTGCAAATAAAATGCAAATGATTCTTTTAGCATTCTAAGCCATTTTAAATGCAAGTGATGCAAAATGTATGATTCCTAAAAGCTTGATTAAACTCACTTACAATAAAATTTAACTCTTAATCATAATCTTCGATTTTCCGCTAGTCTTCACATTCTCCCTCTTCACCTCACATGCTTCGACACTTTTTGTATTGCTTCGTGTTCGTACGTCGAAGACTTCTTTCATGTTGACGTCATCAAAATCCATTTATGCGACCAAGTCGCCAACAGAATTGTGTTGAAACTTTAAAATTTTAAAACCAGAGTCTTGGCTGAATGGATAGGAAAGTTAGGAGTTTTAGAATTTTAAATTTTCAAGGTAAAGATATTTTATTATTGTTTTCGTTAAGTTAATTAACCTAGAAATTATAACTCCTTTAGTTGTTTAAACTTTATTTGATTTAGTGTAAATGGGTGGTATTGCTAAGTTTATTCTAAATGAGTTTCTTGTAGGGTTGTTAATAGGGTATTTTGGAAGTTGTGTGGTGGTTTATTTAGAGTAGATGAAAATAATTTTCGAGCTTGGCAGTGGGTTGAATTTTCGGCCAAATGGAGGGTATATAAAAGAATTTTAGTTCAATGTGTGATTATATAATGATAATGGATTTAATATTTTGTGACTATATTGGAAAGAAAGAGAATTGGGAAAAGTGTGCATGTGTATTGAGTAGTTATGAATATAGATTTTGGTGATTATAAGGATGTGGGGTGATAGGTTAACTTAAATGTATAAACGAGTAATGATATGTCTTATATATTATCTAAAATTTAGTTTTTATAAGTAAGGTTATGTTTTAAAGTCCGAATTGGTATTAACATTGAAAACTTACATTGACTATTTGTAGTAATGGAAAAACAGAAATGAAAAATTGTAATGACCGGTAGCTTTTACAATTACCTATGGCGATATTATTACGTACGGGACGTAGGTACATAAAATAAATCATGTTGGGATTCAAATACATTCACGAGATGACTATGGGAACAATCGGTAAATTTATCGAAGTCCCGTGAAGAGACTGTACCATATTCCTTTTGGCCACTCATAGCATTTTGGCCGTAATTTTTTTGTACAATCTCTAATTTTTATGAATTTTATATCGTCATAAAGCTAAGACCAAGACCTACAACTTATGCTTTAAATATTTTTCCAAATTCGGACCAGAACCAGGTTAAAAAAGCAAGTCAAAATCTGGATGAATAGTGATTTCGGTATCAAAATGTAAAAATTTCCAATTCTCTCCATTTTTCAACACAATTCTACAAGATTCTTTATCATTTAGGTCCTAGTATATAAAGAGTTTACTATTCACAAAAATCAAATCTACTGAGAACAAAATAGAAGAAGAAGAAGAACATAAGAAAAAGAGAAGGAAAGAAGAGAGGAAGAAAATGAGAAGAAGAGAAGAAGTGAATGAAGGAGAATGAAGCCACATAAACCATGGCTACCCCTGTAAGCTTGGAGGATGAAGAAATCAAGTATGGAAAGGTAAGAAACTTATAATCCATTTTCTTAAAATGGTGAAATTGTTGATTGATGAGTGGTAAAACTATCACTATTTCCCACTCATTTAACTTAATATTTTGTATACTTTCTTGAGTTTTGTGAATATTTTGATGTGTTTTGTGTTATTTTGTAGATAAATAAAGTTTCAGGACATTCTGGAGGTGATTTGGAGCAAAACTGTGAAATTTGGTGAAATTTGGCAAAAATGGTATTTTGGTAATTTTGGGCATCCCGACACAAAGGGTATTTTGGTAATTTTGGACATCCCGACACCAAAATAAAGTTTCAAGATATTCTGGAGGTGATTTGGAGCAAAACTGTGAAATTTGGCGAAAATGGTATTTTGGTAATTTTGGACGTCCCGACACCGAGGGTATTTTGGTAATTGTACCACCATGCCACATGTCAAAAATTCAACAAGCCGTCTTTTTTAGCCACCATGCCACGTGTCGAAAATTCAGCGATCCAAAAAAATAATAATAAAATAATAAAATAATAAAAATCAGAAAATAATAATAAAAAATTAGATTTTTTTGCCTACAAATAGATTTCGAATTTTTAGTTTCAAATGTACCAAATCCTCTGTAAATACTTATATAATAAAGAGTTTTTCATATTTTCTTCTTTTATTCAGTTTTATTTACGCTTTGTAGTAGTAATTCTATCCATCCATGAGGGGGTAACCTCTTCATGCTGAGGTAATAAGGTAATTCTTTTACTATTGCTTTTTAGATTAATCTCCCTTAAAATATGATATACAAACTATTTCAAATCAGATTAATAAAGGATACCGCCATTCCGGACGGTTGGTTATTTAATTTAATCTGGTTAACCTGACTTAATGAGGATACCGCCACACTGGACGGTTGGTTTAAGTTTATATTTTTGTTCCGCCTTATGGCTGGTATATTTGAATTTGACTTAATCAGGATACCGCCATTCTGGACGGTTGGTTTAAAATATCACAAGTTAATATATTATTATTTTATGGGAGATATCTAAATAGTATATAGTAGAAGTTATTTCCTTTTACCTTAGCATTTCATTTATTTATTTTAATTACTTTCTGCAATTTCATTTTATATCTTTTAAGTTTTTATCAATTTTAATTATGTATAGTAACTAAGTTAAATATCTAGGGTTGTGATTAAATCTAATATCATCGGATTTAAAAGGGTTAGATTATAGTTTGGGTAATTAAAGAGTTATTTGTTGAGTCATATTCTTAATGCTTTTTATTAACTGGCCATTAATAAAATTGATTAGGTAAACTTAAAACGAACTAGACATAGGGACTTTAAGTTTAAAGAACTTATACTCAACAACCCACGATCTTCTTTAAGGATAGATAAACCTTTAATAGATTTCCTTACAGGATAGAAATATACCTGTTGGGCGGGGGTAATCATAATTGGAATTCAATCTTAATGAATCTAGGTAATTTAATTGACATAGACATATGATTCAATTGAATTTATCTAGGTACTTGTAAATGACCATCGAAAGAGGCTTTTACATAATTTAATATTCCAGATTAATAAATCAATATTTACCCAACTATGATTTAACTACTTCATCGTTTAATTAATATTAGAAGAATTCACAACCCTAGATAGTTTTAATCTTCATTAATCTTCTTTCAATTTCTTTTACTTGTTTTTAGAATCATCATCCTTTCAAATCAATCAATCACCTTATTAGATATTTGTAAATAAATAGTATCAAAAATTAATAACAACAGTAGGAATTAAGTCCTCGTGGGATCGATATTTTTATACTACTTGAACGATACGTGCGCTTGCGTTATACGTGTGTGTTTACGCCTGTCTTGATTTGGCATTGGTGTAGTGTTGAGTATATGTATACGATGATGATTGGCATATTAGAAATTACAACTGATGAGGATTTTAGAATGATTGAAGTGTTGTCTTAAGTGTTTTGGGGGTTTGATTTTCAAGTTGTGGAATTGATTAAGTGATGAAAATTTGTGTGTTTGAAGTGTTAAATGATTTATATTTGCTTATGGGTTGTGTTTGAGGTATCATGGAAGCATTGAGAATAAAATTGGGTGAGTTTGGCTTGAGATGATGAAGGGCAGAATCTGTCCAGATTTTCGGTGAAATTTTGAAAAAAAAATTTATGTGGTGCGACGCGAGACCAATTTTGCACCGAATTAGTCTTCAATCCCCCTAATTCCATCCCAACGCGTTAGAGACCACCCTTGGGGTCTCGTATCAGTTCATATGTATATATTTGTTTTGAATTTCAATTCGGCCCGAACTCTTATTAGGGTTTTATAATCTCATTAAACTACTAAATTAAGATCCAATGGCTAAGATTAAATTGGCTTTTATCCCACATCGGATTCTTAATTAATTTTGTTGTCTTTGGAGAACTATATAAACCCAATGAATTCTTCACAAATTTTTGCACCAAACATATAAGTTATGTAAGACACGTATAATAAAGATTTCCATTTTATTAATTAATGAAAATATTACAAATACATGTACACATAGCCCATCCACAAGTTGGGTATAAGGCATATCCCTAACAGTATAAACCTTACATCAAGTTATGTTGTGACGAGCTTTGTACATAAAAATCTAGTAATGTATCATTAGACTTATTTCATTTTGTATACTAACCAAATTCTCGACCATAGATTATCCGCAGGAATCGTACTTTCCTATGGTGAGGGATCTAATGCCTGCCAAAATCCAAATAAGTGAGTGGACCTTTTTCCTTATCTGGTTTTACTTATTAATGTTTTAAATTTTAAGTTTGATATCATACTTATTTTATGCCTTAGGGTGTTAGATTTATTTATTTATTGAGTTTAAGCTTTATATCATATTTTGGTAGTAGTTTAATAGAAAAGTTTTAAAACAATGTTTACAAATTTCAGTTTTTACATATGATTTTCATGTTTTCGGGGCATGAGGTAAAATCTCACCCCTAATATGTAACTATTGCAGAGATATAGTTGGAATTGACGGATGCAGAGGACATGTGCACATGTGGAGGACTGAGGAGCAGTGTTCTAAAACTCGCTAAGCGCTAGACGGGAGGCGACCTAGCTCCTACGCGGGGCCTAGGCGGGGCTTAGGAAACTAATCGAAAATAGAGAATTTTCATAATTAGGTTTAAGATTTGGAGAGATTTTGACAAATTAATCATAGGAAAATGTTGTTTGAGCAATGGGTAATATTTATAGAGGGTCAATTTCATGAGAAACTAACAAAAAATTGAAGAAATTAGGGTTTTTAAAATTAGGGTTTATGCATTAAATTTAGGATTTTTAAAATTGATGAGGTAGCGAGGTTGTTTTGTAAAATTAAGGTTAGGGATAGGATTAGGGTGTAAAATCCGACTGGAAAACATCTTCAAATTTAATTTTTGAGTCGGTCCACGGCGGTTGACCAATGAATTTCTGTAACGACCCGGGTTATTTTAACTGGATTGCACAAATTTATTTTCACTTTTGTAGCCCTGTCGAACATGAGGTCGATTGTTATTATAAATGGAAAATTTTTTATGAAAAGTTGTAGGATAACATAGAGTTAACTACAAAGGTCAAATTGGAATTTAGCGATTAAAATGAAGAATAAAAACTAGATATTTATGAAATACACACGTGAACCTTTAATTTATACACATTTTTAACACATGATCAATATACTTAACACATCCCAGAAAAATTCTACACACACTCATATATTATGAATAACACACCCACGTGTATTTGGGAGAGACACACACACACTATGGATACACACACTCATGGCAGAAATAGAAAGGGAGGAGAGCAGAGAAAGAGTGGAGAAGGCTGAAGAAAGGAAAGTAACGAGAATATAGGAGAAAAATATGAGGGTTTCTTTCAACCTCTGCATTTGTTTTGCTTTAAATTCAGAGGAGTAAAAATTGTGCCTGCCATTGTGGATGAGATCATAAGTCGTTTATTGGATTTCAATATGGGAGAGGAGGAGGCAAACAAGTGCAGCTAAGCAAGAGCGAGATCCACATACTCTATACGGTCTCAAGAGAAATTTTTCTTTAGCAGCCTATTCTTCTTGAGCTCGCCACCCCCATCAAGATCCACGGTCAGTTTATTTTTTTTCCTCGCTCTTATTGGATTTTTATGATGTGGGTTTTGATTTTGATGAAAAAAATGAGTGTGGAAGTTTGTAGCTTTTAAGTCAAAAAAAAATTTTTGTTTTTGTCAAATGATACATAAGAGAAAAGGGTTAAAAAGTTCGTTTCTTTTAAAGGCGCTTTTGTGGGTTATTTAGAATGTGTTTTGAATTGGGTTTTGTTGGTGTGACTCTATCTTGAGATGGTAAATTTCTATGTTTTGTTTTTAATAATTATGTGAAAATGTTCAAAAGGAATAAGAGGGGAAAATGATGAGTTGGTAAACAACAAAGTTAGGTTATGTAAAGAGCATGAACTTAATTTGGATCAATTGTTATTGTTAAACTTATCTCTTTATTTATTCTGTTCCTATTGGTGTTTCTGTTAGTTGGCATACTGTTACTGGTTAATTTAAATACAATACTCTTGGTCATTTAGAGAAGGTGAATTTGCAATTGTAAGTTGTGACTAATTATTTTTATTATTAGTGTGTATGAGCTATGGCAGTTGATTTCAACCAGGTTTGTTTAAGCCATTGATTTTAGTACATATTTCCATTTTCATTTTGGTCAGTCTTGAAGCGTGCCGCTCTTACTTCTCCTATAGAACCTGCTCGGGTAGATTTAGAATGCTTTAGGAAGCAGATGGAGTCATTTTCATTATAATCAATAATTTGATGTGTTTGTGTCTATTCTTTATGTGGTGGACTGTGGAATTTGGATCTTCATACTGTCCAATTTAAGTAGTTTAAATTAATGAGTTCAGAAGTTTCTATGGTCCTTCCAAGACATTTGTGGTTGCGTTCATGGGCATATTCTTGGACGAGGATAATAGTATGAAGAATCAGGTAAGTGTTATGTATGTGGCTGATGGATTGTATATTGATGATGTGTTCATAGATGAATTGAAATACTGGTTTTTGTGTACTGTCATATTCTGGACATGTCATATTTTTGAATTTATAACTTGAGTTTTAGATCTTCAATTGACAAGCCATAAAGTTCTGAGTAAAATAGACACAATTGTGAGTAACATATCTAAAAATCAGATTTTTTGGACTTAAGACGCTAATGTAGAAAAATCTCCAAAGTCAACTGATCGGCAGTAAAGTCTGCACCTGTGATCTGATGACCTAGGCTCGGTTATTTATTTTTAAAATGTGTTTCGGGTATCCAAACGACAAGCCGTCAGTGCCAAAATAAACTAGACACAGAGGAGCCCTGAAATATAAAAAAATTTAGAACCATTGGACTTAGTAAGAATTTTTGGTAGAGTTTCGAAGTGGAGTGATCAGCAGGGACTGATCTGATTCTGTCTCTGCTGAACGGCTAGTAGAAATCAGGTTGTTTACGGAGTTCTAGGAACCGAAATCAGGATCCGTAAAATTTGAGGTATAGTAGACTCATAGGGGATTCATCCATAAAATATTTAAGTCCAAATTCCTTACCAATTGCTCCCAGAAAAATTCTAAAGTCTGACCCAAAAACTTGGAAAATTCTGGTTCATATATTCTTATAAGTTCATTAAATATTTCTTTGTTCTAACAATCCCTTTATTCTTATAGATCACATGTCATCTATATATGTTTTAAGATCATGTTTTACTTATACGCTCTTGTTTGTAAATTAAGTATATTTATTTATTTTTCAATCACAATTTACTTGTGTGTGTGGTATTGTCGAAAGTGGTAAGGATTATATGATATTATGGATTTAGTATATAATAAAGTATGACTAGAGTAGAAAGAAGCATGAGAAATGCATATGCATATGTGTATGTTAAGATTTTCAGCAGTTAAGTAAAAGTTAAGAATGTTTTCAAAGATTCAAAATATTTTTAAAGAAAAGCTTCTGAATGCCTTTGAAAGAAATGTATTTTAGAAAATGTTTCTTACAATTTTGAGATTTAAGTATGAGTTTTATGTTTTTGGGGCATGAGGCAAAATCTCACCCAGCATGTAACTTGAGATATATTTGGAATTGACGGATTTATATACATGTGCGCATGTGGAGGACTGGGGGAACGCCCTAGATCCTCAGCGCTCAGATGGTACATTCTTGGGTGGAGATGCGCCTATGGGCGGTTTTTAGAAAAAGATTTCAGTTTTCAGAAACACAGATTTCAGATAAGACCTTAGTTTTCAAAAATAGTTTTTCAGATGAACAGTTTTTTTTTAAACAATTTTTAGAAAATGGTATTTCAGAAAAATAGGTTTTATAAAGAGTTTCAGAAACAGTTTTCAGAAAAGGTTTTCAAAAAGTATTTTTTTAGAGTAGAGCATACGAGAGTAGAGTATGAATTATTATTCTGTACATAAATCATATAGTCCAAATCTCATTGGAAAAATATATAGTTGGCATAAATGTATAATGACATGATTGCATCAATATGTATATATGATTAACATATGTGTGTGTGGCACATTTCATATAGAAATAACATTGTGTTAAATACTAGTGCATGATAGCATGATTTTATTTAAATGATTATATATATTAATAATGATTATATAAGTTGTATGCTCACTTAGAAAGAACATATTATAAAGATGTTATAACATTGTGATATAATAACATAGGCATTCATACATGGTTGATGACGGAAGGTTCAATGCTTAACAGAAATAATGTAGTATAACCGATTTGATGATATTTCAATATAATAAAAAGTAAGAAAGTTATTGTAATTGTCTGGTCTAGATTAGCACATAGTACACATGAAAGTAAAGGAAAAATTTGAGTAGTGGAGCAAAAGTGTGATGGGTCTCGACATGTAGTTAGTAAAATAGAAACTCGATGTGTGTTGAGATGATTAAGATAATAGCAGTAGTCAGAATTTAAAGTATGTGTATGATCAGATAAATGGATCAATAAAAAGTAATAAGTTTATGAATGGTTAAGAATTATATAGTGGTATAGACGCTGTATTATTGCATGGACATATAGAAAGTCAAGGGTAATACAAAAATAGAATTAAGTCTTTGCATGTGTTTGGCGCTTAAGGAATGAACATAGTTATTTACTGAGTCTTATGACTCACAACCCATCAGTGTTTGATTTTTACAGGTTGGTGACCCGATCGATCGAATACAAACATCAGAGCTTGAGAATCCGAATAGCAGCGTTGCAGTCAGCCAGTCACCAGGTCTTGGGGAAAATAAAGAGTCTAGTAATTTATGTTTTAGTTTATATAAGTTGTAACGTGCTGAGCACGAGTTTATTTTAGAAAAAAGGTTTTTGTATATATGTATTTTCGGGCACGGAGCCCTGATTGTATTATATCTGTATCGTATTTTAGTTAGTCCCTAAGATTGCATTCATATTGAGATACCGGCCTGAGGCCGAGATTTTATTTTCATGTTGTAAATGGATGCTGGCTATAGGCCAGATTGCATGATGTTACAAATACATCGTGCCGAATTTTTTCTAGAATCAGAGGCTTATAGATATGAATTTAGCCTGTCTCCAGTCGGTAACATCGCTACTAAGGCGGGATGTTACAATTTCGCGGCAAAAATTTACCAAAATGGGCTGAAAATACTGCCCATTCCGGCGAGTGTCTGGCCCCAACTATTTGGGGCCAGGCGCGACGGCCATAGGCCACCGAGCCTAGGCGGCACGTTTTAGAGCAGTGCTGAGGGGACACTCTCAGATCCTCGAGTCGGGTTAGAAGACGGCGATACATAATGCCCATAGACCCTAGTTTTTGAGCTTGGGTGGTAGCATAGATCCGTACACCCAGCTCTAGTTTGTGGCTTGGGGGATGGCGATAGCTAACGCCCCAAGACCACCGGTTTCTGAGACAGTAGTGACATGCTTTGGGGGACGGTGGTACGTAATGCCGAAAGCCATGGTTTTGCACTGCTGGCTCCAGTTAGGCGTATGAGGGGACGGTGATACGTAACGCCCTCATACGTCCAGCTTTTCAGACAGAGATACAAATTTCAGAAAAAGTTTTAGTTTTCAGATTCTCAGTATAAGTTTTCAGAGTTCCAGTACATAGTTTTCAAAATTCAGATTTTAGCAAACAATTTTCAGAAACTAGATTTTAGAAATAATTTTCATAAATCAGAGTTTCAAAGACAGTTTTCAGAAAGCTGAAATTTCAAAAACAAACATTTCATATAAAGATATTTTGAAAATATGATTTTGAAATTAAAAGATTTTTACATCGGTTTTCAGTTATTGTCCACTCACTTAGATCGTACGTCGATCTAACCCCCCCACTCTTAGAATTTGTTTTGCAGGAATTCCAGTAGGATGAGCTCGAGAGGGCGGATACTGATACAGTCACCAAGAGTGAAGTCCACCGGCATTGTGTCATATAGCATGAAAGTCCAGTCAGTGTGAAAGTGAAAGATTCTTGTATAGACTACTGTAGTATGAGTCAATGAGTATCTGTTAATGTTTGCAAAGGAAAGCATTTAGAGTACATAGATATGAGAAACAAAAGTATTTCAAATTAGTTAAGGTTTCCATGCATGACATTGCATTTGTACAGTTTATAATACAGTCAGAAAGTCAGAGGCTTATGGGGTAGCACTGCTATCCTTTGTCGGTAACATCTCCCAAATCGGGGATGTTACAAAGATGGTATCAGAGCATGGTCTAGGGAGTCAGTGACTGCAGTGGGCAGAGTGCTGGGGTCTTGTATACATAGTATGTATGGGATACCCGTATATGAGGCATTACCTCTCCAGTATCTGATCCTCGAGTACGTCCTCAAAGCTTCACAAACAGGTTAGTAAGTATACCCAAGCCATCTGAATCATTCTTCCTTATTCTAGTTAATGATTATTCCGTAATCATCTTAGATTACTTCCCGAAGTCCTGTGTAAGCTAGGGAACCCGATAGTAAGTTCCAAAGAAAGTTATTCGAGAGAGCAAAAGAAATAAGAGGAAGCTAGAAGAAAAGATACATGGAAGCTTGAACTAGTTAGAGACAGAAATATATAGAGATAGTGAAATAAAAAGGCTTAAAGATAATCACCTAGAAGAGTAGAAAGAGAGAGATAAAGCTAGAAGAAAACTAAAGAAAATATAGAACTAAGGAAAAAGTATAAAAATGATTACTTATTATAAGTAAGAAAGAAAGGATATAAAATTAGACTAGTACAGCAAATCTATAGTAGCCAAGAGAATCGTAAAGCCCTAGCAAGTATTAGAATTGTTCTAGAAAATATAAAGAGTCCTCCTCCTTAGGAAATTCTCCAGATGAATCTGATAAGTGCATGAAAATGTACCTTTAAACATTACTTATCTGGGTTTATTGTTAAGTATTTAGTTATATATTTTATATTTTATTACATAATTTCTATTGTTATATTAATTTAGAAATATTTATTATTTACACTAATTTAGTGATTTTTATTTATAGGAATATTAATACATGGATCCTAGAGCAATTGGACATGTTTCAGAGCCTAACAGACATATCGGACGCACGCAGGAGAATCAGCCGCGCGCTGAATTTAAAAAGGCTATAACTTTTGATTTAGAAAGAGTTACGAGACCCATAATATATCGATTTGCATCTACTCGAAAAGATCTAGTCAATTGTAGCATTCTTCATAGCTTCTGGCGCGTGTAGACACGCGGCTCACGTCGTAATGCGAAACTGCGATTTCAGATTGTGTGCTGTGTGTTTTTTAATGCAATTTAGGGTTTCAGGACTTTTCTATATAACCCAACTTCGTCCTAAACCCTGGGGGAGAAAATCAGAGAGAAACAGAGGAGAAACACAAAAAGAGCCAAAAACATAATTCATAGAGAGGAAAAACGAAGAACTTTAAGGAAATCATGACGTCTCTCCGATCTATTCAGGCTGCATCTCTTTCTTCCATGGAGAACTAATCTCCTAAGCAAAGCTAAGGATGAACTCTTGTATTTTAATTTCTATATTTATGTTGTTGATTTCTTATGAACCTTTTAACGTTTAATATAATTGATGATTGTTATTTTCTATTATCTTTCGATTTATTAGCCCAGAAATTGTGTTTTGTCAAATCCCATATAGATCCAGTCATGCTTCTTCTATGTGTGATTTGTGAAACCAGTTGTGACTGGTAAAGTTGTTTTATGTGTTGGTCTTCTGCTGCAGTATTGCCTGAGGGTATATTGTCGACGTTAGATAGCTCGTAATGATAACTTTTCTGTGCTGTTAACATAGAGAAAATAATCATTAATTACCCTAGAATTTAATATGAGTAGAATTGAATACCTTCCGATTGTTGGTTTGGGATGTGAAACCTTCAATTGTGTAATGAAAAGAATCAATAATTGAATATAGGAGGTTGATACAAGAGGAATTTCTGATGCTTTGCTGTTTATCTCTGCTGATAAAATCCTGCAATTTTTCTTAATTTTTAGTTTAAATTACAAATTTAATCTTTTCTTTAATAAAGTTATTGCTAAACGTTCTTGATTGAGTGAATTAGTTCCTGTAACCATCTCTCTGAGGAATCGACACCCCAACTATACTGCGATAACCGCGAGTCATATTTGGGCGTAATCAAAATTTGGCGCTGTTGCCGGGGAGACGGTTTACAAGTAAAAGGACCAGGTTTGCTTAGTCAACAACGAAGCGGTAACTTCGTCCCATTTTTTATTAGTATTTTATTTTATTCATTTATTATTTGCCTATTTATTTTCTTTCAAATTTTTTTTTTCTTTTCTTAGTTTTTGTTTAGATTTTTTTTTTTTTTTTGTGTTCATTTTATTTTTTTTTGGTTTTAGTAGACTTTAATTTTTAGTTTCATTTATTTTATTTTTTTCTATTAGTTGTGTTGGAGAGCATGTCTAGATTTAGGGATCAATTAGGTAGATTTGCTAGAATAGAACAGGAACATTTAGAGTCAGATCAAGATAATATATTTGAGAATCTCTTTGCTATACCATCTAGATCTAGTAGACATACCATGAGTGAGTACGAGAGACCACCCAGGAGGACTCTTGAAGAGTACCTCTACCCAACTCGCACAGCTACACCTTCGTGCATCATGTTTCCTCCTAATGCACCACCCATAGATTTTAAACCTGGGATGATACAATATCTTCCTACTTTCCATGGTTTGGAGAACGAAAATCCCTATGTGCACATTAGGGAGTTTGAAGAGGTAGTAGCAACTTTCCATGACCGGTTCGGAACCACTGACACAATTAGACTTAGGTTCTTTCCCTTTGCCCTTAAAGATAAAGCTAAGAGCTGGTTGTATTCTTTAAGACCCAGGTCAATAGGATCGTGGGGCGAGATGACCCAGGCATTTTTTCGAAAATACTTCCCACACCATAAGACGAATGCCCTGAAAAGAAAAATCTCAACCTTCTCCCAGAGAGACAGTGAGACCCTTTACCAAACGTGGGAGCGGTATAAGGAGTTGTTAGCGAGTTTTCCCCACCATGGATATGAGAGTTGGCGTTTAGTTAGTTATTTCTATGATGGATTGACACCTAGGGAGCGCCAATTCGTTGAGACAATGTGCAATAGTGAGTTCATCCGAAATGACCCTGATGAGGCGCTCGAATACTTAGATGATCTAGCAAAGAAGTCTCATACATGGACTGGACCCAATTCCATAGATAGCACTGATAGGACACAGCCTACCCCTTCGAGCAGGAGCGTACACCAATTGAGAGAGGATGATAGTCTTAAGGCACAAGTTGAGCTATTGACCAAACAGATAGAACCTTAAAAGCCAGACATAGCAAGACTATGCATTCAATAGCCCACCTAGAACCCCATGAGTGTCCTGTATATGGTGAGACGAGGGGTACATATGAGGAAAACTACAATACTTTAGGGATGTACCAAATACCTCATACACCATATTCTGACACCTATAATCCTAGTTGGCAGAACCATCCCGATGTTAGTTGGAGGCAGGAGTCCTATCAGCCTACCCAGACACCACAACCTTGGAGTTACAGTACCTCGCAGTATCACACATCTGCCATTCCTGAGAATTCTTTAGAAGATACCTGGCATGCAATTGTGGAGGCCCAGAAAAAAACCAACCAAAGAATTGAGTCATTGATAGCTCAGGTAGCTGAAGACCAAAAGGAAATTAGGAGTCAAATCTCTAAATTGACTAATGTCCTGAGTGTGCGAGAACAAAGAAAATTCCCATCTCAAACTCAACCAAATCCACAAGGCCAACACATGGTACAGGCTAATCACGAGGTATCCAGTATAGGAGGTGTTAATGCCATAATCACTAGGAGTGGAAAAGAGGTAGGGATGCAGAATACTTCCAATGCTATAGGTAACCCTAAGGATAATAGTGTTAACATATCCAAGAGAGAACAAGTGTCACATTTCCAAGTTAGAGTACCATCTCCTCAAGAACTTAACAGTTTTCATGTTGAAAAACAATCACAGGGTGAGGGTGAGTGTCATTTGTCATACATGCTAGAAACAGTCCTTCCAGAAACAACTTCTCAACATCCTGAATTAAATCCTCTTGAGCTAAAACTGATCCCAAAGAACCGAAAAATGAGAAAAATGAGAGTTAATGCTCAATTAAAGATGATGCCTGTGAGATTAAAAAGAACATTGAGCGAATCTTTCCTTATGTGCAGTACCAAATTTCAGCCATCAGACCATGGAGAATTAGTGGATAAACTGCCACAGCTAGACAAGCATTCCCTCACATGCCTTCATCAGTACGCTCGATGGAAACCACCATGACAACTTGAGTGCTTGCGTCTGGCTGAAGACGTTAAACTTAGCGCTAGCAGGGAGGCAACCCTTGCATCTACATTTATTTTATTTTATTTATTTTAGCTTTATACTATTGTGTGCTAACTGCATGTTTATTTTTTTTTTTCTGTTTGCATGAGTGTTTATGCAGGTTTTAGCACAACCTACACAGCCACACAACTAAAGTCTCACCAGCAGGAATCTGATAAACTCCGCGCCTGGTAGTGTTGTTCCTTAATCCTTTTTCTTTTTTATTTATCTTACATTGAGGACAATGCAAGTTTTAAGTGTGGGGGTGTATGCATGCGCATAACGTGTCATAAATACATTACATTTATTTTTATGTCATAAATACATTACATTTATTTTATTTTTCATTATTAAAAAAAAAAGTTCTTGATTGTTTTGTTTGTTTTTAGTCCCTGATAGTTAAACAAAATCCAATGATGATATTGTTTGCTTTAGGGTGAAATCTAGAAACGATAAGTCCTTTATGTACTTTTATCTGATGATTTGAGTAGTTTATCTATGTTAGACTCGTAGCACTTAATTATGGGTTTTTAGCAGTGGAAGCCTGAGTAGTTAGCAAGATGACTAGTTGAAGAAATTGTATGTCGTTGAATGACCGTTTGCTTAGATATCTATCCTGAATTGCTTGTGTTATGACGTATGGTATGAATGCAAATAAAAGAAAAAGTCTCTGGAGAAAAAAAGTAAACCACCTATAACCGACAAGCGTGAAGCTACCCATGGGCGAGTATTAGGACCACCATGAGGAGAAATGCTACCTTGAAGGGTAGGTGTGTTGAAAAAAAATGGCAAAAGAAGAGGAAAAGAAAATGCAATAAGAGACATGAAAGAAGAGAAAAAAAAAATCATACCATATTGAGCACACATAAAAGCAACTACAGAGCTTAATTGAGATATATAGGTTGGTTAGACCCATCGACCCCGATTTTTAAATGAAATCATTGAGTTGGCTTACCTGGGAATAAAGCTGTGAACGAACCTTAGCACACACACACTTTGAGTCTAGCTTAGATGGTTTATTCAAAGATTCAGATTTGAGTTGCATTGAGTACTTTGAAGGTTCTCTGATTTCATTACTATGCATTCTCTGAGGACGAAATTATGTGAAACTATCGGGACTATTTAGTTTTTATTTTGTTTGATTGTGTGTTTTGAAAGACGTTTGTGGGTGTCGTCACTGTAAGCCCTCACGAGACTATAACTCGTCCACTAGGGACACTTAGGGGTTTAAAGGCTTGTTGCATACGCTAAATGTAATCGTGATCCCTACGAAAGTGGCTTAGATAGTTTTATTTATTTATTTAGTTTTCATTTTATTTTACGCTTGAATTGCTAGGGACTAGCAATAAGCTGGTTGGGGGTTGTGATAAGTGCATGAAAATGTACCTTTAAACATTACTTATCTGGGTTTATTGTTAAGTATTTAGTTATATATTTTATATTTTATTACATAATTTCTATTGTTATATTAATTTAGAATATTTATTATTTACACTAATTTAGTGATTTTTATTTATAGGAATATTATACATGGATCCTAGAGCAATTGGACATGTTTCAGAGCCTAACAGACATATCGGACGCACGCAGGAGCATCAGCCGCGCGCTGAATTTAAAAAGGCTATAACTTTTGATTTAGAAAGAGTTACGAGACCATAATATATCGATTTGCATCTACTCGAAAAGATCTAGTCAATTGTAGCATCCTTCATAGCTTCTGGCGCGTGTAGACACGCGGCTCACGTCGTAATGCGAAACTGCGATTTCAGGATTGTGTGCTGTGTGTTTTTAATGCAATTTAGGGTTTCAGGACTTTTCTATATAAACCCAACTTCGTCCTAAACCCTGGGGGAGGAGAAAATCAGAGAGAAACAGAGGAGAAACACACAAAAAGAGCCAAAAACATAATTCATAGAGAGGAAGAACGAAGAACTTTAAGGAAATCATGACGTCTCTCCGATCTATTCAGGCTGCATCTCTTTCTTCCATGGAGAACTAATCTCCTAAGCAAAGCTAAGGATGAACTCTTGTATTTTAATTTCTATATTTATGTTGTTGATTTCTTATGAACCTTTTAACGTTTGATATAATTGATGATTGTTATTTTCTATTATCTTTCGATTTATTAGCCCAGAAATTGTGTTTTGTCAAATCCCATATAGATCCAGTCATGCTTCTTCTATGTGTGATTTGTGAAACCAGTTGTGACTGGTAAAGTTGTTTTATGTGTTGGTCTTCTGCTGCAGTATTGCCTGAGGGTATATTGTCGACGTTAGATAGCTCGTAATGATAACTTTTCTGTGCTGTTAACATAGAGAAAATAATCATTAATTACCCTAGAATTTAATATGAGTAGAATTGAATACCTTCCGATTGTTGGTTTGGATGTGAAACCTTCAATTGTGTAATGAAAAGAATCAATAATTGAATATAGGAGGTTGATACAAGAGGAATTCTGATGCTTTGCTGTTTATCTCTGCTGATAAAATCCTGCAATTTTTCTTAATTTTTAGTTTAATTACAATTTAATCTTTTCTTTAATAAAGTTTATTGCTAAACGTTCTTGATTGAGTGAATTAGTTCCTGTAACCATCTCTCTGAGGAATCGCACCCCAACTATACTGCGATAACCGCGAGTCATATTTGGGCGTAATCAGAATCCAACAGCCTTTAAAATCTTCTTATAAATAGTGAATTCCCCGAGTAATGAAAAATAGCAAAAGAGAGACAACAGAAATAAGAAACCAGTATAATATTGAGAGCCCCAATGGATCTAAATGCCAAGAAGTATTTAAGAAATTCCAGATTCCCAAACTCCGACTCCGACTCCTAAGCAAGTAGTAGAAACATCTAGTTGTATTATTCCCAGTAAATTTGGTAAAAGACAAGATCTAAAACTATCTAGCCTTTGAACCCTCCAACGACACCAGATATGAGAGTAATCCTGATAGAGCCTACCACATACCTACCTTACATGAGGAATAGACTCTACCAAGACACAGAGCATTAGATCAAGGATAATGAAGCTAATTAAGACATAAAAGATGTTTACTCTAGTCCCTACCAATCTAGTCATAGACGACCATAAGAAATTTGATGGAAGTTTACGGAGGATCACAGAAGATTTTCCACCCAGAATGAGATTAAGGAAGATTCGAGGTTATTCGGAAAAGGGCCCAGTATAGCCAAAGAATAAGACAAATAAACACAAGGTTTACAGCATTAGTAAAAGTCTACAGGATAGACCAATAAGGTAGAACCTAAGGATTAGTCGCCAGTCAGTAAAAAACCATGGAAGTATAAAAGAACAAACCTGTAAGGTTGGGGGCATTTGGAAAGTACTAGTATAAACCAAGGAATAGAATATGAAGATAGAAAGAATGAAACAGAAGTGGCAGGAAAGTTAAGTACGAATAGTGGAATAAGAAAAGAAGTTTGGAGACAGTAAAATAAGTAAAGACTTTAAAAATATAATGAATTAAGGAACTAGGATAAGAAGGATCAAGAAAGTTTTAAGGACATAAGAAAGAAAACCCAGCGTAGTGCAAAGATTAATGAAAGATAGAGTAAGGTTTACTCAACCAATAGAAAATCACAATTAGATCAAATATTATAGAACCCATAGGTAAGCCGAGACAGTAAGGATCTGTAGAAGACTATAAGTAAAATCCTAAGAAGTTAAGATACTTAAGAAATGAGAAGAATACAAATATGGAAGAGAGGATAAAGTGATCAAATCAATAGCTATAGTAGGAGTAGGAAGTTGAGATTTAAAAACTAAATAGAAGAATAATTCACAGTTATCTTAGTATGAACTATAGAAAGGAAATAAGACATGAAAATGGTGGAATCCTAGAAGAGAGTAGAACCAGTAAAGGAGTAACTGTTAGATTAGACAATTGCGAGATAGCTCGACAACTAGTTTGATTAACCTAAAGGATCATATACTAGAAACTTAAAAGAAAATGTTTAAATAACTCTATTAAGAATGAGTTAAGTGCAGGAAACCTTCACGACACCAAGGACCTTTATGGAAATAAAGAAAGTGGAAGTACAAAAGAACATGGAAAATGATCATAGGAAGGTAATGATATCAGCTTATATAGAACCTCATAAAGGTAAGAATAATAATTTTAGTAGTTGAAGCAAATGAAGTTTTCAAGAAAGTAAATGAGTAAGGAGTAAATGACTAAGATAAGAAATGAACCATCATAGCAGAAAGCGCCCCTTAGAAAAGATAGCAAAAGGATTATAGTAGTACTCAAAGGAAGAGCGTAGTAATCACAGTAAGTTAAATAACAATAAAGATAAAGAAACAAGATAAGAAACTTTTTAGAGAGTGTTTTTGGAAGGACTTGTACGAGATGTGAAGTGATTATTTGATGAAAATAATTAGGAGTAGAGTTAGAAGGGTAAGTCATTAAAGTTTTAGCAGAAGTACTCAACATAGAAAGAGATCCCAGACAGCTATACAAAAGAATCTTAGGTGGAAATATACGTCACTGAGACGCCATATTTGAGGGGTTTCAAGACTAGCTTCCACCCTCTAAACCCTCGATCGATACCAATAACAAAATAGACCAGAAGTACAACCTTAAGGTACTCCAGAAGTAAGTAAAAGAGTAGTGATAAAAGATTGAAATGTTAAAACCTTAAGAACAGTAGAAAATCAGAATAATAAGAAAAGAAAAGATAATCCAAGTGATAGATGTAAAGAGAAACCATTAGATAAAGTAACAAGAGAAGAAGTAGTAACTAAGTATATGGTCAAAATGTAGTGACACTGTCAAGGATAACCAAGGACATATGAGAACAGGTTTGGAACGATGAGACTATTGATGATCAAAGGTATTCCTACTGACATTCGTTGGATTATTGAAGCACGAGTCTGATTGGCAGGTGAGTCTTCTGACTCTTTTGTTTCACATCTGTCTGGTTTAGGAAGAAGCACTTAGGCTAAAAAGAGAAGAGCTAAAAGAATGAGTGTTTGTTACAAATGTGCTCGTATGTTTTGTGATACTCATTGTCGTTCTTTAGGAATGGTGTCTGATAACCGCAAAGATAAGATTAATTTCATTGGGGATTGCTTGAGTAAAGATTCTTTGGATGACATATCTAATACTCTTGAGACGCATCCCGGTAGATATGTGTATCACGAGATTCTTATGTTATGTACACAACTCTGAAAAGAAAGACAATAGTTAAGTCTCGGGAATCTGACTCAAAAAGACACTGTTTGCCAATTTATAAGAAAATTGGATGGGAAGCTTGTTCCTGACGCATAGACGTCAATCAAGCCGTAAATTATTGTAAATATTATATCTCTTTGTCTTTTCCTAATAATTGTGATTTGTTTTGTTATTTTCTTTTATTTTCTCTGACAGGATCCAAACCTTTTGACATATCATGATTTATTTTATTGTTTAGCTAATAATTTTCATTGGCATGTATTGGTGCTATTATTACTCACCCTTTTTTAGGTTCTATAAATTCAACTCATCATTGCACTTTTGAAGGCACCAAATTTGAGAAAGAAATACATCAAAAATGGAAGCAATTTCAAGGAGACGAGTTGTAAATGTCTGTGTGTTCTGTGGTACTAGTGTTGGCACTAAGCCACATTACGTAGTAGCAGCACATGAATTGGGTCGAGTCTTAGCTGAAAGGAATATGCACTTAATATATGGCGGTGGCAATCTTGGACTAATGGGGTGCGTTTCAAAGGCCGTACATGAAGGAGGCAGTCAAGTTTTGGGAATCATCCCAAAACCCTTGGCGGAGGTAGATCTTATAGGACCATCAAACAAAGAGGAACTTATCATGACAGGTATGTCCGAACGACTTGTTGAAATGATCGTCCTTGCTGATGCTTTTATTGTTTTGCCAGGTGGTTTAGGTACGATGGAGGAAGTTTTTACAATTCTATTTTGGGCGAATTTGAACATACACCAGAAACCGATTGGACTGTTTAATGCTAATGGATTTTATGATTTTCTTTATGTGTTTCTTGAGGATGCCCAGAGAAATGGGTTCGTGTCAAAGCTTGTAAAAGATATCATCTTCACTACCAGAACTGTCAATGATTTAATTGACCAAATTTTAGCATTTGAACCAAAATTGACCCTATCATTTCCAAGATAATCTGGTCAGATAATGATCGTGGTAAGAAGCGTCGGATGAATCTGGATCTTAACCTGTAATTTTCTTTCTAGATGTAGCATTTCAGCTAACCAGTACTATCTTCTAAACTCATCTTCTACTTTTTAAGACATTGGGGACAATGTCTCATTTAGGTTTGAGGGAGGGGAATAATTGAATAGTATCTTATTTTTATTATGTTATTTTAGTCAAAATTTTTCGAAAAAATCCAAAAAAAAATATATTTCAAAAAATTAAAAATATTTTTTGTTTCTGTGTTTTTAATTTGATTAATCATGTGAAATCGGTGTGAGATAGCTGTGTAAGGAATTACCACTCCTGAGACGTATCACAACCTATTTTGTAACAAGTTAATTTTTATTTATTTCATTTTGAATTATTTAATTTGTGAATTCTCCATAATACTTAGGGGTGAGCAAAACCGATTTCGATTTCGGTTCCGCATAGAATCGGAACCTACCCGGAAAAATTCGGTTTCGCACTAAGTGGAACCGGAACCTACCCAATTAAACAGGGTACCCTATTATTCGGTTCCAATCTGGTTTTCGATCCGATTTTGAATTACCCTATTTTAAAATATTTTAATGAAAACTACATGCTGATACGAGTCCGTAGGAAAAAATGGAGACAAAATTGGAGTGCTTCCTGCCGCTGCTACTCCTAAATTTGCAATGCGTGTTGCCTCTAAACAAGCCTATATTTGTCGCGATTGCGCGTATTATTTCTTCTTCTTCTTATATTTTTGTTTTGTCATTTATAAGTTGATGATTGATGTTTAGTTTTGATGTAGCTATTTATGATTTATGCAGGTATATTTACAATGATAGGAAACCCTTTGAAAAATTACCTGATAATTACTTCTGTCCTGGTATCCATTTCAGCTCCCTAAGTTTGGATTCTTATTATCTCCTTAATCAGCTCCTTACTCTTCATAATAATAAACAGAATTTATGAGTTTCATAATTGAATTAGTGTTGTCAAATTTGAAACATGGATGATGCATAGTTACCTATTGGGGCATATGTCTAATTGGGTTTTAAATTTTTTAAAGGAATGAATTAGAAAATTAATAGTTTATGAAAGTTTTCTAGCTGAATGTTACAAATATCCCAGCTGATAGAAAACTATCATAAAATTTTAAAGAATTAATTAGAAAATTAATAATTTATGAAAGTTTTCTAGCTGAATGTTACAAATATCCCTGCTGATTTTAAAATCAGCTGGGATATTATCATTGGTTTAAAAGTCTAAATATTGTATCTAAATTTTCAAAGTTATTTAAATGTGATCCAACTAGACCAAATTGTTGACTACATCCCCGCTATGTGTAACTTGTGTTTTGCATTGCAGTTTCCAGTGCTCCTAAAAGGAGATTCAAGCAATATACGCCAGTAGTGACTAGAGATGCAAATGACGCCGATGTTCACAAGGCAAGAAAAGCACAAGTACAGAGAGATGAAGCAATTGGGTGGACAGGAAACTCTTGTTCTTCTTCAACAATATTATTTCACTTTCTTATATTATTAAACCGTTTCCATGGTCCGGTTCCGGTTCTGACTATTTTGGAACCGGAACTTACCCGGATAAAATCGGTTCCTTCATAATTGGAACCGGAACCTACCCGATTACAACCGGTTCCGGTTCCAAACCTGAAAAATCAGTCTGGTTCCAACCGATTCCTGGTAGAACCGGAACCGGTGCTCACCCATAATAATACTGATTAAATTGGATCTTCATATGTTCCGTTGATAGGTATTATCAAAATACATGGTAACATATACACATGGGTGTAAGTGAAATTTTGTAATATTCAGTTCTCTGGTTCATTGGAGGAAGCACCCAAAGGCAAGGAAAGGTGTTTTTATTTTAGAAAAATCAAAAAAAAAAAAAAAATCAGGAAAAAAAATTAAAAAAAGAGAGAATAAATACTGACCAAGCTTTTGCTTAGTAACCGGGCGTCTTGCCTAATCAGCAATGATTGTTCGCGTCAAGTGGTATGGCTTGAGTTAGTTAGTTAATAAAAAGCTTCTACTTGATAACTGGACATCTTGTCTCAGTAAGCAGTGATTTTTCGCGTCAAACTGTAGAGCTTAGCTAGTTTAATAAAGGTTTTACTCAGTAACCGGACATCTTGCCTCAGTAAGCAGTGATTGTTCGCGTCAAACGGTAGAGCTTAGCTAGTTTAATAAAGGTTTTACTCAATAACCAGACATCTTGCCTCAGTAAGTAGTGATTGTTCACGTCAAACGGTAAAGTTCGGAAAAACAAAATTGCTTATTGTTGTAAATAAACTTTCATTGCCAAAAGATGTGAACTCTAACAAAACTTAGGACAAATATATTACTCTCTTTTCAACTAGACTTGTGAAAATTATGAGCACAATGGGTTGATTAATATCTTGTTAATTGTATATATAGAGAATGGTAAAAATAATCGGAGAATTTATTTATTCGGTAATTTAGAAATAAAGAAAACAACTAGTAACTTGGATAAGAAATTTCACCTGTTTAATCACTAACTTCTTTATTCTCCTTTCTCTTGTCTTTTTGCTTTTGTGTGCATTAGTTTTACTATCCTTTTACTTTTATAAGACGTTTGTGGGTATCGTCGCTGTAAACCCTCACGAGACTACAACTCGTCCACTAGGGATACCTAGGGGTTTAAAGGCTTGTTGCATATGCTAAATGCAACCGTGATCCCTACGAAAGTAGCTTAGTTTAATTTTAATTATTTACTGTATTTTATGTTGTTTTTTTACTCGAGGACTAGCAAAATTTTAGGTTTGGGGGGTGTGATGAGCAGAAAATATATCAATATTTACCGCCCCTTTTACCTAATATTTTGTTTAGTTTCTCCGGTTTGATGAACGTTTTGATGTGTTTTTATGTCTTTTGTAGATAAATAAAGTATTTGGACTTAATGGAATCAACTCGGGGATAAAACGATGAAATCTGGAGCAAAAAATGGCAAAAACGAAAATTTACTATACGCGTCATGAAGTGCAGTCCTAAATTCCAATTTTGCGCAAGTTTGGTATTTTGGCCATAACTTATTCATCCGATATCGATTGAGCTGATTCAAGTTCTAGATTAAAAAAGACACAAAGATCTAAAACTTTGAAGAATGAAATATTTTCGAATTATGAAGTTTAGAAGGCCGAAATGGATGAATAAACTAGTGTATTTTGTGTAATTACAATAGTCATTTTCAAAATAAAAAAAATATATAATATAATATAATTAAAAAACAAAAATTGTCAAACTTCCACCAAACATGCTTTGCTTGTTTGGTGGCTTGTTTGGTGGAGTGTTTGGTGGCATGTTTGGTGGAGTGTTTGGTAGAGAAATTTATGGAAGCCTTTAGATTTTCCTATAAATACCAAGATAAACTTTGTAAATTTTTCATGCTTTCTTTGGAGGAATTTCTCTATGTAATCCTAAAGGAAAGTGTCTTGTGTATTACTTTAAGTTTTCTTGTATTTTCTTTTTATCTAATTAATAAAATTTTATCTGTTTTCATTTGCAGCATGAGCGGGTAATCTTATTTTGCTGGGGTGAAGAGGTAAGATTTTAATATAATAAAGAGGTAAGATTTTAATATAATAAATTAGATTAATCTCCCTTATTCTATCTAAAATTTGGATTAATTAGTTACCGCCTATATGGCTGGTTTAGGTGACAACCTTATTCACGGCCTCTATGGCTGGTTTTACATTTCAGACATTTCCGCCTATATGGTCGGTTTAGGTAATAACCTTGTTACCGCCTACATGGTCAGTTGGACTTAATTGAGATAAATTGAAATTACCGCCTTTATGGTCTGGATAATTAATCGGTAAACATTGAGAATAAGGAAGATTTCTAATTTTGAAATATTAAAAGTGGATCCTCTAACCCCCAGCATTTTCTTTATTGTTTTATTTATGTTTTTAATTTCCAGCCTTTAATTTATGTCTTTTATTTTATTTAAGCTTTTAATAACCTTAGATATGTGTTGTAACTAAGCCCGCTATCTGGGGTTTTGATAAATTCCAATATCACTGGTTTATAAGTGGTTATTTTATAGATTAGGTAATTTAAAGATTTGCTTATTAAGTCTTAAACTTAATGCTTCTTGTTAACTGGCCATTAATAAGATTGAATTGGTAAACTTAAAATGAACTTGGAAAAGGGATTTTAGGTTTAATCCTTAGACTTTATAGCTCACGATCTTCCTTGAGGATAGATAACCCTTTAATAGATTTCCTTACGGGATAGGAATATACCTTTCGGGCGAGAGTAGCCATTATTGGAACTTAATCTTAATGAATTCAGGTAACTTGGTTGACATAGGAATATGATTAATTAAATTACACTGGGTATTTGTTTCTGACCATCGGAAGAGGCTTTTGCATAATTTCGTGTTTCAGGTTAGTAAACCAATTGTGGGAACACAGGATCTGAGCGACGCCGTTCCTAGGCTCGCGGCCTAGTTTGGGAAGGATTACATAACATGGAGTCGCCACCCGGTGTGAACCGGGACAAAGATTTAAGGCCGCACTCACCCCTCGCAAGGGAAGACCTCAAACCGTTGGGTTCGGAATGGTCCCTTACTCGTGTCACTTGTAATGAAAAGATTTATATAATAATTTAAACAAGCTGAAGTAGCAATTATTTCTAGAGGTATCATGCTTCTAAATTCACATTTGTACAATAAAATATGCGCCTAAATGTACATGTATTTCACATATAAAATGGCATGCTTAACATATACTGAGATAGCAACGAACACACAACTTTGTACATCACATTCAGGAAAACACAAGCGCACATACTAACCATACAAGCATACATGGTAACCATACAAGCACACATATGGGCACTTTTCCAAGTGGTACGTGGAATTGTAGCCCAAGTACAGACCGCACTACCGTCCATTCGGAATCGGCTACGGAATTTACGTCTGGGTTTCCATCCGATATACCGCAAGAAATAATACCCAAATGTTATCATGACACAAGCATATGAATGGTGATACCTTGACACATTTACGAAAGAAAGATCAACCAATAGGCAAATATGCATGAATATAATAAGACAGACTCAGCTCAGTGTGTGCACGTTCGTGTAGCGTTCGTAAACGCGTTCGAACGGTAAACAGAAGGTTCGCGTTCGTGTAACGTCCGAGAACGCGTTCGAACGGAACCAGACCTGATGCATTATGAAACTAAGACAGTGGATGCGCGTTCGTGTAGCGTTCGTAAACGCGTTCGAACGGAAAACAGAAGGTTCACGTTCGTATGGCGTTTGTTAACGCGTTCGAACGGAAATGAGACAGAATGCTCACGTTCGTGTGGCGTTTGCTAACGCGTTCGAACGGAAAGGAAGCAGAATGCTCACGTTCGAGTAGCGTCCGTAAACGCGTTCAAACGGAAAGGAAGCAGAATGCTCACGTTCGAGTAGCGTCCGTAAACGCGTTCGAACGGAAAGGAGACCTGATGCATGATAAGGCAAAATGTATGCGCGTTCGAGTTGCGTTTGCAAACGCGTTCGAACGGACACGGACCTGATGCATGAAATATGATGCAATACAGAAAATAAAGGGGCGCGGCGAAGTACTGCCATAAAGGTGACCTTTTGGGGCTCTTGATCTCTCAAAGAGAGGACCTTTAGACCAACATACTAAGCTCATGCGCATCACATTACACATACAAGAATAGAACCAATCATGTCAACCAAGTATGCCCGATTGAACACATCTTACGTCCAATCTGAACACACATCAACCGGCGCGGCAAAGCATCGTGGTAAAGGGGCTTTTGGCCTCTCCCCATGGGGGATTTCACGTCACACTTACTAAGCCCATGCGCTCGATTGACTCATACGAAAATAAAGATGATAATATTAAACTAAGTATGTTCGATGGAACGTATCTTGCGTCCAACCGAACATACATCAACCGGCGCGGCGAAGCAGTATCACGAAGGCGGCCTTTTCGGCTCTTTGTCTCCAAATGGATGACCTTTGGACTAACTCACTAAGCCCATGCGCTTGGTTGAACCAATGCATGACTAACGACATATGGAATTCAAATAAAGCAAACTAAATAAACAAAAGCAGCACGACAAAAGGAGGATGGTGCCATTTACCCAGCGGTACGTGGAATTGTGGCCCGAGTACAGATCATATTACCGTCCATTCGGAATCGGCTATGAAATTATGTCCGGGTTTCCATCCGATATACCGCGAGAGTTGACACATCCCTCATTCATCCAATGCCCACAACATACATCATATACACGACATATACCACAAACACAGAAAATATAATCAAAGTAAATGACCAGAAAATAAAATGAGATTAAGTGTGAAAGATACCCTCAGGTCTAACCTTTTAAGCCGTCTCTCGGACTCACGTTCCACGAAGATCGAAAGGGGGATAAGGCTCCGCAACTTTTCTGGTCCGCTGGTTCAACGTCCTAGCTCACTGCTTCGCCGCTTTGCTTATTGTTCGAACTACGTTCTGCTCCTATTCGGCTCCTGTTTTGCTGCTCGCTGCACGGGCTACCTGTTTCAATGTTTTCAAAGAACTATTCCAAGTTGTGTGGGTTCTTTTCAATTAGAAGTGATTATTTTTAGGATTGTCTATGTAGTTTTATGTTACTGTTTTTTTGTAAGATTTGGGCTGCTGTTAAGGTGATTTAGGAGGTTGTTTAGGCGTGTTTTAGGGTGTGGTTTTTTGTAGTAATTTTCGGTGGTGGAGGGCTGCTGTATAGATGGCTGTTTCGGCTACAGGGGGAGGTGGCTTGTGGTGGTTTCTTTGTTTTCTTGCTTGTGATCTTGTGTGAATTGTGTGTATAAGCTAGAGAGATTGGAGAGGGGGGATGGCCTTGGTTTGGTCATGTTTATATAGAGGAGAGGTAGGGTTTGGCCTTGTGTCACAAGGAAGAGATTTGTGCATTAAATTAGGATATGATTTAGTGCTAGGTAAGGAAAGCAATGGATTTGATTGGGGGACATGTCTTGGCTAGATTAGGAATACAATATATTTGATTGGCTTTAATTGGTTAAGATTGATTTTAATTAGGCAATCTTATTTTTTAGTTTTAGTATATAATATATTTGATTCATTCATATTAGGCATGATTTTATTTTATGTTTTATTTAATTGGTAAATGATTTAAATGTTTAATATTTAGTGTTTAATATTTAATTAATATTTAATTACTTAATTTGGGATGTGTTTTATGGGCTTTTGGGGGCTAAATGGGCTGGGCGTGAGGCTAGCAGCAAAACCAGAATTACCGGCTCCGTTCGAACGCCTCATAGCACGCGGCACTAACGTCCGCAATCTGCACAAGGTTCGAACGAAGTAACGAACGCAGCACCAACGAAGACAGTGAGCTTATTTATTCTGAATTCCCCCTTCCGATATCCGTTTCCCGCGGCTTTCATGACTCAAAAGGTAGTGCCTCCAAATGAGACTCATCATCGGGTTTCACATGCGAAAATGCAATGCCTACACCAATATATTAACAAGCATGAAATAACCTCTTCATCTTTTAAAAAGATATTGGAAGAATTCAATTCTCTAAATAGTTTTATAAATTTGAATTTTCCCCAACCTATTTTTGCGTAATTTTATTTACTTGTTTTAAATTTAAAAGTCACAATCCAATCCAATCAAACAATCAATCTGTTAGATACTAGTAATCATTTGGCTTCATAAAATTAATAGTTTAGGTATTAAGTGTTAGGAATATGCCCTATACACAACTTGTGGATGGGCTTTATGTACATGTATTTTTAATATTTTCCTTAATTAATAAAATGACAATCTTTATTATACGTGTCTTACATAACTTATATGAATCATCAACACTGTAATAAAGCCCTGGGAGTAATAAGACAATGGCTTCCACTCCTTCTGAGAATCAATACTCTTAAATGTTCCTAGTCATAGTTTTGTGAATAATCTGGGCGTTCACAAAGCGGAGAGACTAGCATGATGATATGATCCGCCCTTAAGTGGGGTAGCCGATCTCATAGGCTACTAGTGGAGATCCGTCGGTTTGGTATATCACATGGATGCATGAGTTGCTCGTGTCCATCAAACTGACCACCGAAAGTTTTCATATAGAGTGATTCTCCCTTGTGTCTGTGAGAACTTTCATGTATCGATTATATGACTAGTCCTTAGAGTTGAGGTCTTTACAATCTTATGTGTGGATCAAATAACTTTGACATTCTCCTTCCCGGTTCAAAAGATCCGGTCATAAGGGTATGATTGGGTCATTTGTTGAAATACATTAAGCTTGTAAAGATGCAATAGAGAATCGCCACTCTTTCGGATAATATTTTCTTATAAGAGTAGTATTTCAGTTCGCGGGTTGATATGTGTGATCACACACAACAAAGTCGAAATCAATGGTTAACAGTGCACAATACATATTTAACAGAATATATGATCACTGTAGGAATTGTTCATAAATGGTTCAATGTGTTTAATTATTGAACAGATTATTTATGAGGTTCCATTGTGGCTTAAGGATTGGTTAATGACGATAGGGGCACTTTGGGAATTAGAATAAATAGATTTTTTATCAAAAAAAAAATTACTATTCACGTGAATAGTACTGTGTGAATAGTAAAAAATTTTATTTTTATTTTTTTTTTTATTTTTTTGTTATTTATTTTGAATTCCAATTCGGCCCAAACTCTTATTAGAGTTTTATAATCTCATTTTACCACTTAATTAAGATCCAATAGCTAAGATTAAATTGGCTTTTATCCCACATTGGATTCTTAATTAATTTTGTTGTCTTTGGAGCACTATATAAACCCAAAGAATTCTTCACAAATCTTTGCACCAAACCTTTCATATCTTGGGTTTACATAAGTGAGCAACTATAAAGTTTAAGAGTAAGCCACTGATTTTTAGGATCCTTAAGTCTAATTAACTAGAGGAACCTCGAGTTAAAAGTTTTGAGGTATTTGCCTAGGTTAGCACCAAGGGCAAAATACCTATGCACTCAAGGCGTAGTCTTGCCGTTGAGTTTTAGCTTTGGTGTGTGCATCTTTGGAGGCCACACACTTGGGTGGCTATTTGGAACGTGAAAGAGCTTGCTGAGTTCGAGAAAAGCTTGTAGATTGGAGGGAGGACTGGAGGAGTCTACGGTTCAAGTAAGTCCTTTTTCTTTCTTTATTTTAATTAGAGTTCTTATAATAGTTAGCATGTTTAGGTTTATGTTCTTCGCATGTTTTATGAGTTTTATACTTAGAATATATAGTAATATGCCCAGGCTTGTAGATAATCAAAATAAATGGGTCTTGGGCAAAGGGAAAGCGGCATCATAATTTTTAATTTTTTCTGCTGCACACTCGCGGCCGCTTTTCAACAGTGGTATCAGCGTGCCGTTTTTGTTTTGATTAGTTCTCACTAATCTGAACTTGAAATTGGGTGTTTAAATGCACGTTGGAAAGCTAACACCCTAAACTTAATTTTAGGCACAAGTTTTGCATGATTTGGTTAAGATTTGAATTGTAAAATTGCATTTAAATTCACGTGTCTGCAGAAAAACGTGAACAGTAAATTTATTTGATGTCGGTTTTGTTTTGATTATTTCTCTCTCATTTGAACTAGAAATTGGGTGTATAAAAGCTTGTTGGAAAGCTAACACCCTGAAAGTAAATTTATTTGAATAAAATAAAATACAATATCATAATTAAATATTAATCAAAGTTATTTAATGCCTAAAATAATTCCAACATATTAAAACTCATATGCTTGATGATTCTATGTTTGATTAGAATTGGCATGATTATTTTAGGGTGCAAGCATCTAGAGACTTTCTAAGAAATAGAGAGTGTATTGCTTATCCATTAGCTAAGTAATTATTCCGTGATGAACTTAGAGATTTATTACCTTTAAGGCTATAGATATAAATCACTTGTTTATATAAAAGACATTATAAAAGATACAAGTGGGTGGGACCAATGAGTTAATAAAACTTTCCAAACTAAAGTTAATTTAACCAAAGGTATTACTAGAGTTAGATAATGATTTGGTGTCTTCCTTCACTCACTACCTTTTTATAGCCAAAAGGAAAAGCTGTGAAGGCATCTAGATAATCATTTACTCAAAGATTACCTTAAAGCATATTTAAAGTGGTTGGACTAATTTGGAGGATCTATTGTTTATTTCTGTCACTAAGGCGATAAGAGCCTAAGAGGTAAGGGTATTTAAGAGAGTTCGCTCCACCCTCCCTCTGGGGAATTTTCAATGGAGGAATCCATTTGACAGTTATTCACTTAAACTTACTAAAATCCTCAATAATAATTTAAGTCTAAAATTTGCCTCCCATTGTAAAGTATAGACCCAAATGGCTTAAACCGTATTGGCAGGACTAGGCTTTACCAGACTGACCAATACCTATTTGTCCCTAAATCATACTATTGATAATGGTTTGAATTTTCTGAGTCATAAGACGCAGCGACCCTTAGGCGTGGTCTTATAACTTAGTGGTAAAGATTGGGTGTCCACAAGGGCTAGCATAAGCTATGGCATGTTTGATTGCCCAACCCAATGATCAAGGAATTGTGATTTATATCATAAATTGGTTGGGAACCTACCTAATTATCATATTTTATAACGACTGGCCCTAGTCGGAGTTATGAAATGAAAATAATGGGATCCTTGCCCAAAAGAAATCCATCATATTGGGGTTGATGTGATTTGCTTAAAATTTTAAAACAATTGAGTGGGAGCAACTTCATAATATTAAAAGCCCATGTTATTATGAAACATTAATGAAAATATATTCCTAATTTTAACATTCTCTCTTAACAGGTGGGTTAAAATATTTTACAAACATTCAAAATATCGGATGAAAATATATTCCTAATTTCTATGTTCTTGAAAGACCATTCCCTCTGAACCCGTAGAAGATGCTGACCAAAATACATTCGATGCTTGGAAGAAACATATCGATGATGATGAGCAAGCAGTTTGCATATGCTTGGCTAACTACATTCGATGCTTGGAAGAAACATGTCGATGATGATGAGCAAGCAGTTTGCATAATGCTTGGCTCTATGTCGGATGAACATCAGAAATCTCACAAAGATATGGATGCTCAAACCATCATCTTTCACTTGAAGGAGTTGTATGCAACTTCCGTTCATACCGTGAGATTCCAAATGTCATGTACCTTATTCCAAACAAGGTATAAGGAAGGATCTGTTAGTGGACATGTGTTTAAGACGATTGGCCACATTGAAAAATTGGCCAACCTCGGGTTCATCATGGATCATGAGATATGTCAGGATCTAATTCTTCAGTAATTACCAAAAGAATTCTCTAACTTTATTATGCAGTTTTATATGTCTGATAAAGAAGCTACTTTAGCAGAATTGCATAATCTGATAAAGCAAGCAGAGAAGGACTTGAAATCGGAGTTTAATTTTCTCTTAAGGTTAGGGTACGGACCTAAAGCCACGAGGCCCAAAGAAAAATAAGGGCAAGGCCAAGGCTCCAGATCACCTAAAGCCCAATAAAAGGTGGAGAAGAAAAAGGGAAAGGGGAAATGTTTCTTTTGTGGAAAGAATGGTCATTGGAAGAAGAAAGACTGCAGATCCTTGAAAGCCAAGGAAGCTAGGGAAGCCCAAGAGGCCAAGAAGCCCAATTTTTCAGGTATGTTGTATATGATTGAACTATATTCTCAAAACTCTGAACCTTCTACTTGGGTACTTGACACCGGTTGTGGGACTCGCTTGTGTAACAATGTGCAGGGCCTGAGAAACAGTAGGAGACTCCGTCATGGGGAGGTTGACTTACGCATGGGTATTGGAGCAAAATTAGATTCATTGTGCGTGGGGACTTATTCATTAGTTTTGCTGAATGGTTTAGTTTTAGACTTAGAAGATTGTGTTTATGTACCTTCTCTAGTAAAGAATATCATTTCAATTTCTTATTTATGTAATAAAGGCTTTTCATGCCTAATAAGTTGTAATGAATGTTCTATTTATTTCAATGAAATAAAATATGAAGATGGTATTTTGAATAATGGTATCTATGTCTTACAAACTAACAAAGAATGTTCAACCTCTAATATATACAACGTTAACTCGAATAATCTCATAAATCACTTCTATGGCACAGTCGCTTAGGTCATATCAATGAAACAAGATTAACTAAGCTACATAAGGATGGGTATTTCAAACCCTTCAAATATAAACCTTATGGAACTTGTGAATCTTGTTTACTTGGTAAAATGACCAAATTACCCTTCAAAGGTAAAACACAGCGTGCAGCGGAGACATTAGAACTCATACATTCTGATGTATGCGGACCAATGTCAGTCACCGCTAGAGGTGGATTCTCCTACTTCATTACCTTTATCGATGATCACTCGCGATATGGGTATATGTACCTTATGCGGTACAAATATGAAGCCATTGAGAAATTCAAAGACTTCAAAGCTGAAGTAGAAAAATAGCTTAATAAAAGTATTAAGTCACTAAGGTCTGACCGAGGTGGTGAATACTTAAGCAACGAATTTCAAGATTACTTGAGAGAAAATGGCATTGTTTCCTAGTGGACTCCTCCGAGAACTCCACAGCATAATGGGGTCTCCGAAAGGAGAAATCAGACATTATTAGATATGGTCCGATCAATGATGCCAGGCACAGATCTACCTCTTTCATTTTGGGTCTTGCTTTAGAAACTACAACACTACTACTAAACCAAGTTCTTTCCAAGACTGTTAGTCAAACACCATATGATTTATGGTATGGGAAACATCCTAGTCTTAGTTATCTAAGATTTTTGGGATGTGACGCATATGTCAGACTCACACAAACTAACAAATTAGATGATAGGGCAGTTAAATATAAGTTTGTAGGATATGCCTTGAACTCAAAAGCATACGTGTTCTACGTCCCAAATGAACAAAGAATATTTGTCTCACGAAATTCTAAATTTCTAGAGAATGAATTCCTTCTCAAGAAATATAGTGGTAGTAGACTTGACCTCGATGAGGTACGAGAAGAAAAAACTAACATAGAACTAAACCCCAGGCCCCTCAAAAGGGCAGCGACGGAACAACCACAAGGTTATGAACTCACAAGGTCTGGTAGGGAAAGACATGAGCCTGAAAGATATGTTTCTATATTGGTGAGGAACATGATCAGGTAATTGATAATGACGATCCCACCAGTTATGACGAAGCAATGTGTGACATTGATTCAGTCAAGTGGCTTGAGGCCATGAAATCCGAAATAGACTCTATGTATCAGAATCAAGTGTGGGACTTGGTAGATGCACCTGAATGGATAAAACCCATAGGCTGCAAGTGGATTTACAAGCGTAAAACTGATGCAGAAGGCAACATCCAAACCTATAAGGCTAGGTTGGTGGCAAAAGGTTATAGAAAAATCTAAGGAATTGACTATGAGGAAACCTTCTCGCCTGTTGCAATGATAAATTCCATTCGAATTTTACTGGCACTAGCTGCACACTTTGATTATGAGATTTGGCAGATGGATGTCAAAACAGCTTTCCCTAATGGGAACCTCGTAGAGGAAGTTTATATGACACAACCTGAGGGGTTTGCATATAAGGATGATCATAATAAAGTATGCAAGCTTAATCGATCCATTTATGGACTCAAGCAAACCTCCAGAAGTTGGAATATACGATTTGATGAGACAATTAAAGAATTTGACTTCATCAAAAGTGTAGACGAGCCTTGTCTTATAGGAAAAGTAGTGGGAGTGCTGTTGTAGTTCTTGTATTATATGTCGATGACATATTAATCATCGGGAATGATATTCCCATGATGCAAGCCACCAAGCAATGGTTATCTCAGAATTTCTCCATGAAAGATTTGGGAGAAGCAGCCTACATCCTCGACATTAAGATCTACCCTGATTGATCTAAGAGGTTACTATGACTTTCTCAATCTACGTACATAGATAAAGTTTTGAAAAGATTCAAAATGGAAGATTCCAAAAGGGGTAATTTACCTACTTATCATGGAATCAAATTATCTAAGGAGCAATGTCCACCTACTTCTTCAGATAGAGAGCGTCTAAGTAGGATCCCTTATGCTTCAACAATATGATCGATCATGTATGCCATGCTATGTACAAAACCTGATGTCTCTTATGCTCTTAGCATAACGAGCAGGTATCAAGCAAATCCAGGTGAGCAACACTGGGCAGCTGTCAAAACAATCCTCAAGTATCTAAGAGAACTAAGGATATGTTTTTGACATACGGAGACTGTTCTGAGATGAAAGTCATTGGTTACAGTGATGCGAGCTTTTAGACCGATAAGGATGATAGCAGATCGCAAACATGATATCTGTTTACTTTGAATGACGGTGCTGTCAGTTGGAAAAGCTCAAAGCAGTCAACTTCAGCGGACTCTACCACTAAAGCCGAGTATATTGCAGCATCTAAGGCAGCTGAAGAAGCAGTCTAGACAAAAACATTCATCACGGAACTAGAAGTGCTTCCCGCGATAAAGAATGGCATCACGATGTATTGTGACAACACGGGCGTCATTGCTCAATCAAAGGAACAAAGGTCCCACCAGAAATCCAAGCATGTACTCAGGCGATATCATCTCATCAGGGATATTGTTGAGAGACAAGAAGTTAGTTATATAGAGAAAATACCCATAGAAGATAATCTTGCAGATTCTCTGACTAAAGGGCTGACTCAACAAAAGCATGATAGGAACACCCGAGAGTATGGTGTCCAGATTCATACTAGTTGGCTATAGTGCAAGTGGGAGATTGTTAGAAATATGCCATATACCCAACTTGTGGATGAGCTATATGTACATGTATTTGTAATATTTTCATTAATTAATAAAATGTCAATATTTATTATACGTGTCTTACATAACTTATATGAATCATCAACACTGTAATAAAGCCCTTAGAGTAATAAGACGATGGCTTCCATGCCTTATGAGAATCATTACTCTTAAATGTTCATAGTCAAAATTTTGTGAATAATCTGGGCGTTCACAAAACGAAGAGACTAGCATGATAATATGATCCGCCCTTAAGTGGGGTAGCCGATCTCATAGGCTACTAGCGGAGATCCGTTGGATTGGTGTATCACATGGATGCATGAGTTGCTCGTGTCCATCTAATTGAACACCAAAAGTTTTCATATGGAGAGTTTATCCCTTGTGTCTGTGAGAACTTTCATGTATCGATTATATGACTAGTCTTTAGAGTTGAGGTCTTACAATCTTATGTGTGGATCAAATAACTTTGACATTCTCCTTCCCGGTTCAAAAGATCCGATCATAAGGGTATGATTGGGTCATTTGTTGAAATACATGAAGCTTGTAAAGATACAATAGAGAATCGCCACTCTTTTGGATAATATTTTCTTATAAGAGTTGTATTCCAGTTCGCGGGTTGATATGTGTGATCAGTGCTTAAGACTGTGGCCACAGCGGAAGAATCATGTGAGATTCTTGGGTTAGCACGATTCATGACACTATCAACATCATACCTTTGACCATATGGGTAGACACTTTCCGTACCCTAGGTCAATAGGTGGGAATACAGTGAGGTGAGGGACCGTATCATATATAAATCTCATACAGAATGGGTATATATATCTTTCCTTCTCTTTTGGGGGCCTTGGCATATTGTTAGATGTCAACGTTGGTCATTGAAATCGAACGACCATCTGATTGGAGGATAATTTATGTTCGATTAAATTATCACGATTCATTTCATGTCTAACTTTAGGGGAACCCAAAAGGTCACACACAACAAAGTCGAAATCAATGGTTAACAGTGCACAATACATATTTAACAGCATATATGATTGCTGTAGGAATTGTTCATAAATAGTTCAATGTGTTTAATTATTGAACAGATCATTTATGAGGTTCCATAGTGGCTTAAGGATTGGTAATGACGATAGGGGAACTTTGGAATTGGAATAATATATTTTTTTAAATTATTATTCACATGAATAGTACTGTGTGAATAGTAAAAAAATTTAATTTTAATTTTTGTATTTTTTTATTTATTTTGAATTCCAATTTGGCCCAAACTCTTATTAGATTTTTATAATCTCATTATACCACTTAATTAAGATCCAATGACTAAGATTAAATTGGCTTTTATCCCACATCGGATTCTTAATTAATTTTATTGTCTTTGGAGCACTATATAAACCCAAAGAATTCTTCACAAATCTTTGCAACAAACATTTCATATCTTGGGTTTACATAAGTGAGCAACTCTAAAGTTTAAGAGTAAGCCACTGATTTTGAGGATCTTTAAGTCTAATTGACTAGAGGAACCTCGAGTTAAAATTTTTGAGGTATTTGCCTAGGTTAGCACCAAAGGCAAAATACCTGTGCACTTAAGGCGTAGTCTTGCCGTTGAGTTTTGGCTTTGGTGTGTGCATCTTTGGAGGCCACACACTTGGGTGGCTATTTGGAACGTGGAAGAGCTTGCTGAGTTCGAGAAAAGCTTGTAGATTGGAGGGAGGACTGGAGGAGTCTACGGTTCAAGTAAGTCATTTTTCTTTCTTTATTTTAATTAGAGTTCTTATGATAGTTAGCATGTTTATGTTTATATTCTTTGCATGTTTTATGAGTTTTATGCTTAGAATATATAGTAACATGCCTAGGCTTATAGAATAATCAAAACAAATGGGTCTTGGGCAAAGGGAAAGCGGCATCATAATTTTTAATTTTTTCCGCTATGCACTCGCGGCCGCTTCCCAACATTAAGTCCTCATGGGACCGATACTTTTTATACTACTTGAACAATACATGCGCTTCCGTTATATATGTGTGATTACGCACCGGTCAGATCCTCAAAAGGATCCACCCCTGGTTGCATCTGTATGACTGCCTACGTACCCTGGGTTAGGATCAAGCCAATCATAGTTTTCTGTATCTCCCTTACTCTGACTATGTGGAGAGCTTTGTCATCCTGGCTATGGCACGACAGATTTCAACCTTCTCCATTGGTAAAACTTTGTGAACATATCGGCACCATTATCATCAGTGTGAATTTTCCTGAGTTCTAACATCTTTGAGCTCAGGACGTCCCGTATCCAGTGATACCTCACATCGATATGTTTTAACCTCGAGTGAAATGTAGAGTTTTTACCAAGGTAGATAGTACTCTGGCTATCGCAGTTAAAAGTGTACTTCTTCTGCTTGAAATCCAATTCCTAGACAAAAGTCTTCATCCACAGCAGTTCCTTGCAAACTTCTGTAACTGCAATGAATTCTTCCTCTATTGTAGCGAGTGCAACACATCTCTACAACCTAGACTACCATACCACAGCTACCCCTGAGAGAGTAATCAGATACCTCGAAGTAGACTCACGGGTATCAACATCACCTGCCATATCTGAATCGGTGTAGCCCATCAACCTACTTGTTACTTACTTCCAAACATAATCTCTATTATCCATTTGACAGCATTCAAGTGTTCTCGTCATGAGTTTGACATAAATCGGATGACCAATCCAACTGCGTGTGTAAGTCTAGCCTCATGCACACCATGGCATACATGAGACTTCCCACCACTGAGGTGTATGGAACCTGTTTCATTTCATCCTTCTCTGCCTCAGTAGAGGGACTATGTTGTCTACTCAATCTAAAGTGGATAGCAAGAGGAGTGCTAACTGCTTTAGCTTTGTCCATCTGAAACCGCTGAAGTACCTTCTCGATGTACTCCTCCTATGATAATTATAACTTCTTAGCTTTTCGATCACGGTCGATTCTGATGCCAAGAATCTATTTCTCTGGCCCCAAGTCTTTCATCTCAAAAGACTTACCAGTTGTTGCTTCAAATTATTATTCATCGATTGATTCTAGCCAACTATCAACATATCATCTACATATAGCAGTAAGATGATAAAGTCATCGTCAGAGAATTTCTGAACGAACACACAATGATCTAAAGTGGTCTTCTTGTATCCCTGCTCCCCTATAACTGACTCGAACTTCACGATGCCTATTTCAAACCCTATAGGCTTTTCTTGAGTCTGCACACATAGTCCTCTTTCCTTCTGACTCTGAAGCCTTCTGGTTGCTCCATGTAAATTTATTCTTCCAGATCCCCATGAAGAAATGCGATCTTGACATCCATCTACTCGATCTCCAAATCAAGGCTTGCTGCTAAGCTGAGTAACACTCTGATGGATGATATCTTTACAACTAGAGAGAAGATTTCATCGAAGTCAATGCCTTTATTTGATTGAATCCCTTAACAACTAATCTGGCTTTGTACGGGGATTGTGAAGTGTGTTCCTGTTGCTTCACTCTGTACACCCATTTATTCTTCAAAGTTTGCCTTTTGGTAATTTCACTAACTCAAAAGTGTGATTGTCATACAAAGATTTCATCTTATTCTGCACGGCTTCTTCCTATTTTTCTCTGTTCTCTATTTCCACAGCCTCCTGGTAGCTCTCGGGTTCTCCCCCATCAGTAAGCAGTACATACTCGTATGCAGAGTATTTCGATGAAGGTCGCATTTCTCTGTCAAACCTTCTCTATAGAACTGTTGCTGTAGCTTCTGATACTGGTGGTTGTTCATGATCATTATCTCTGGGAGCTTGATCACATGTACCCTCATATCTGGGAACCTCATCTTCAACTTGTAATAGTACCGGCGTATGAGTTTCTAGATTCACATCTCTGTATTGCTGGGGCATTATCTTTATCTCCTTTCCGATATCTTCTATGGTCTGATCTTCAACGAAGATAACATCTCGACTTCTAATAATTTTCTTCTCAACAAGATCATACAATTTGTAACCGAAATCATCCTGACCATAGCCAATAAAGACACATTGTCGCGTCATTGCATCATGATTGGATCTTTCGTCCTTTGAGATGTGTACAAATTCTTTCCACCCAAAGACATGTCAGTGATCATATGACACTTCTTTTCCTGCCCACACTTGATTAGGAACATTACCTTTTAGTGCGACTACTGGGTGTTGGACAATTATGACCCATAGCGTCACTATTAGTACAGATCATGGTGTTGTTGTACAAATTAACTATATGACAAATGAGATTGCACTCTTATCATTTGTGATTAGATCACCAAGATATATAAATGATGAGAGGTCCTTATGATTTGTTCCTGGATTGAGAATGATATGACACAGTATTAATCCACGAAGGATAAATCATTAAATATCCCTAGTCAGAGTATTATCGAGATTGGACATCGATAAATACGTAAAAGACTAGTATTACACTTGTGCGCGTTGTGAGGGCACAACGACATAGTTCTCATATATTTGGGTATAGGATACACATGCAAGTGTAATAGGAGGTTGTGTTTCACCGATGGTACGAGAAACAGCTTTGCTCTGGATAAGACCCCCTCGGAATTCCATTGGTAGTACGACTATATGTCCATTGAAGTCCGAAATCAGGGTAAGTGTATTTGGTCTTAACCTGAGACTTGCACCGCTAATACTTGCGACAATCAATATAATTTGGTTGCGGTCATCCAGGGCTTTAATAGGTTCTGTGTATGCCAATGCTGGGTGTTGTGATATTTTATATCGTACCGCAAGTGTACGGTGTCAAGTTTTAGTATAAATATGAGTTAAGAGTGTCGAACCCACAGGGATTGTGTTAACTCGCACTAAGTACTACAATTGATAATCCTAACTTTATTTAGAAAATAAATAATAAAGATTTTTAATAAATAAAAAAATATAAAAATAATAAAATAGGAGGAACTAATACGATAGAGATTCTGGATCCTGATTTCACCTAGTTGTCTCCTATGTATTTTTCATGCCAATTAATCTTTGTTCAGTTATATTATTTATAAGTCAAGATCCTAAAATATTCACTCCCTCTCTCGAGTGCCGAGTGAAAATATTATCAACTATAGATTTCGATATCTCTATAAAAATCCAATAGTTAACAACTCATTACGATTTGTGATTCTATTTTAACGACTTCAAAGGACTACAGATTCTCTCGAACTCTATAAAATCCTAGGTTATATTCTCTAGATCTATTCAAAATCCCCTCTCTCGAGTGATAGATTCTAAACATTCATCATCTCAAATTGTGGCCAGCAATCAAGAAGCATTAAACTCAAAAGAATATAAATAATTAATAAAACTTCATTACAAAACTGATAAACAAAATACAAGGTTGAGCATAGATTACAATCGTTCTCCAAAATTAAGGAGTAAATTCATGACAAAAGATAAAACAATAAATAATCAAGCCACAAATTTAATGGAAATCATTAGAGTTTTAAGAAAGAAATAAGAAGATAAAACCCGAATTGAATCTCTTCCTTTTCGGATGTCACAGCCTTAATCTCCTCTTGTCGCTCTTCAATCCTCTCCTTGGATCTCTAAAAATATGTGTTTCTGTGTTTTGTGCTCTGTATTAGCCTCCTCTTGTGTTTTGGACGAAGTCTTGTATTTATAGAAGTGTCAGGGTGCCATTAGGATTTCAGAAAACCCTAAATTTTGAGACCTGGAACGCGTAGGAATTTCCTGCGCAGCGCCGCGGCGCTGATCCGTCTGGAAAATGTATGCAGTTTGGCATTCTGGGGGCGCCGCGGCGCTGCCTTTCTCCATTGGCGCCGCGGCGCTAAACTCTCGGCATTTTTGGCTGAGTTTGGGAATTTGTGAGGCGCCGTGGCGCCTGTTCCTCTTCTTTGATAATTGATTTTGTAAACAAAACAAATGGAGGGCCCCACGTGCTCAACTTTTATTTAGTCTTGCAACTCATTCTCTCTTGCATGGCCCACGTGAAGCTCTCTTTATTTTCAACCCTTGGTCAACAATGGTGGCTGGGTCTTTCTTTCCTCTTTTTGTCCTTCTATTCACGTCACTTTTGTAAGCCAACAACAATTCCAATTTGACTTTTCTCTCTCCAAGTCACGATTTCTTCTCTCTTTGGTGGCGCCATGGCGCCTTACTCCCTGGACTTTGTATGGGATTGTGGCGCCTTTTCCTCTGGAATTAGTATGAAATTGTGGCATATGGCGCCTAATGATCCCGTGCTCGTCCTGTGTTCCAAAAGTTCCCAAAACACGTGTACTTGTCCCCCGATCCATATATTGATGCTCCTATAAATAAAAGATAAAATAAATCATAATTGATATTAAATATCTCGAATTATAACAAAATAATAAGCTAAAGATATTGGAATAAGTGGGTATAAACCACACTTATCAAACACCCCCAAACTTAAGGTTTTGCTAGTCCCGAGCAAAAGATAAAAATAAAAACTAAATTCAAATAAATAATTAAAAATTACTAAATTAACTAAGCCACTTTCGTAGGGATCACGATTGCATTTAGCATATGCAACAAGCCTTTAAACCCCTAGGCGGCCCTAGTGGACGAGTTATAGTCTCGTGAGGGCTTACAGTGACGACACCCACAAACGTCTTTCACACACAATCATGCAAAAGTAAAAAATAACAAAACATAGTCTCGATAGTTATGCATAAATATATCCTCAAAGAAAGCTTATAAATGAAATCAAAGAATCTTCAAAGTACGCAATTGCAACTCGAATCCAAATTCTCGAATAAATTATCTAAGCTAGACTCACTGTGTGTGTGTGTAAAGGTTCATTCATAGCTTTTATCTTAAGTAAGCCAACTCAATGATTTCGTTTAAAAATTAGAATCAATGGGTCAAACCAACTTAGATATCTCAATTATGCTTTGTAATTGCTTTATTTCGTGCTCAGTATGGTATGATTTTTTTTTTTTCTTTTCTTGTCTCTTTTTGCTTCTCTTTTTGCTCTTTTTTTTTTTTTTTTTAATCAACACACCTACCCTTTAAGGTAGCATTTCTCCTCATGGTGGTCCTAATACTCGCCCATGGGTAGCTTCACGCTTATCGGTTATAGGTGGTTTATTTTCTTTCTTTAGAGACATTTTTCTTTTTAGCTATACCATACTTCATAACACTAGCAAATCAAGATAGATATCTAAGCAAACGGTCATTCATCGATATGCAATTTCTTCAACTAGTCACATTGTCAACTACTTAAGTTTTACTGTTAAAAACCTATTTTTAAGTGCTTACGAGTCTAACATAGATCAATTATTCAAGGCATCAGATAAAAGTAAATTAGGCACTTATCGTTTCTAAAATTTCACTCATAAACAAACAATATCATCACAGGATTTATGCTTTACTATCAAAGACTAAAACAAATTTTTTTTTTTTCTCAATAAATTTAAATAACTAAATAACAAAATTTAAACAACTAAATAACAAGTAAGCAACATGCACACACCCCCAAACTTAAAATTTGCATTGTCCTCAATGTAAGATAAAAATTTAAGAACAAGAGTAAGGAACAACACTACCGTGCATGGAGTTGATCAGACTCTTGCTGGTTAGAATTTGGTTGCGCGGGCTTTGTGTGTCTCATGCTACCTGCATAAATAACATGCAAATAAATAAATAGCACACAATAAAATAAAATAAGATAAAAATAAAAATAAAAAGTAAGAAAATAATAATAAAAGAAATGCAAGGGTTGCCTCCCCGCTAGCGCTAAGTTTAACGTCTTCAGCCAGACGCAACCACCCAAATGGTGGTCATGGTAGCTTCTTCTTTTGTATCCACTGACTGCTTTGACATGAAAAAGATAGCTTGGCGGCTGTGACAGTTTATTCAAATGCCCCTACTGCTGCTTGGTTATGGAGGATGCAATCTGCCCAATTTGTGTTTCTAAAGACTTCATTGTAGCCTCCATATTTTCCATGTGTATCTCAATATTGTTTAGCCTTGACTCAGTCTTCTCAAATCTCTCTGAAGTACTAGCAGCAAACGTGCTCACGAATCTTCTAAGGAAGATTTCTGCTCATCCTTTTTATAGTCAAAACCAGAAGAAGGTTGCAAAGTATTCTCTGTGTTAGCATATGACAGGTTTGGATGATAACGGTTAGGCATAAGATTTCCTCTATAGCTGTTGAAGTTCCGATTGTTAACATATTGGACTTGTTCAATGTTCGGGTTTCCTTCCACTAACTGCATATTTGTAGCTGCCGCTGATTCAATAGATGATACTCGTGGTTTTGTCAGGGCTGCTACTTGAGTGGCCAAGGTGGAAATCTGAGCTGTAAGTGCCACAAGAGGGTCTACTTCATAAATCCCAGCCACTTTGGTTACCGTAGCGCGTTCACTTGGCCATTGATAATGGTTAATGGCCATTTCTTCCAATAAATTGCGCGCTTCCTCAGCTGATTTCCTTAATAGAGCTCCCCCAGCTGCTGCATCAACCACAGTCCTATTCGGACCATTTAACCCATTATACAACTGAATCTGGACCCAATCTGCATAATCATGATGTGGGCATCTTCGTAGTAAATCCTTAAAGCGCTCCCATGCTTCATACAAAGTCTCAGTTTCCAGCTGCTTAAATACACTGATTTCTGCCCTCAGTTGAGCTGATTTAGCTGGTGGAAAGAATCTCTCAAGAAATTTTGTGGCCATATCCTGCCATGTCATGATACTCCCTGTCTGTATTGATTGCAGCCAATCCCACGCTTTATCCCGTAAAGAGAATGAAAATAAGCGTAGCCTGATAGCCTCTTTACTCACGCCATTTACTTTTATGGTATCTGCGATCTCCAGGAACATCCTTAAGTGCAAGTTGGGATCCTCTACAGCTGAACCCCCAAACTGATTCCTTTGTACCATGTTGATCAATGCAGGTTTTAACTCAAAACTGTTGGCGTTGATTGGTTGATGGGCAATCCCAGAGCATATATTATCAAGGACCGGTTTGAAGTGATCTCTGATTGCCACATGGCGTGGGTTGTTCTCTATGTTTTCAGCTGCCATTGCTTCTTTTTCGATTTTCCTTTCTTTTCTTAGTCTCCTCGCAGTTCTTTCTATTTCAGGATCAAACAGAGCGAATTGAGACTTGTGGCTTTTCGCATTCACTGAAGCACCAAAAGAAAAATAAAAATCAATAAACAAAATAAAAATAAAAATTAAATACAAAACAAAAACAAACTAAAAATAAAAATAAAAATCTAAATTAAAGCTAAAATTACTTGGTAGTAGTATTAATGTGAATTAACAAACAATCCCCGGCAACGGCGCCAAAAACTTGTTGTGATATTTTATATCGTACCGCAAGTGTACGGTGTCAAGTTTTAGTATAAATATGAGTTAAGAGTGTCGAACCCACAGGGATTGGTTAACTCGCACTAAGTACTACAATTGATAATCCTAACTTTATTTAGAAAATAATAATAAAGATTTTTAATAATAAATAAAATATAAAAATAATAAAATAGGAGGAACTAATACGATAGAGATTCTGGATCCTGATTTCACCTAGCTGTCTCCTATGTATTTTTCATGCCAATTAATCTTTGTTCAGTTATATTATTTATAAGTCAAGATCCTAAAATATTCACTCCCTCTCTCGAGTGCCGAGTGAAAATATTATCAACTATAGACTTCGATATCTCTATAAAAATCCAATAGTTAACAACTCCTTACGATTTGTGATTCTATTTTAACGACTTCAAAGGACTACAGATTCTCTCGAACTCTATAAAATCCTAGGTTATATTCTCTAGATCTATTCAAAATCCCCTCTCTCGAGTGATAGATTCTAAACATTCATCATCTCAAATTGTGGCCAGCAATCAAGAAGCATTAAACTCAAAAGAATATAAATAATTAATAAAACTTCATTACAAAACTGATAAACAAAATACAAGGTTTGAGCATAGATTACAATCGTTCTCCAAAATTAAGGAGTAAATTCATGACAAAAGATAAAACAATAAATAATCAAACCAATTTAATGGAAATCATTAGAGTTTTAAGAAAGAAATAAGAAGATAAAACCCGAATTGAATCTCTTCCTTTTCGGATGTCACAGCCTTAATCTCCTCTCTTGTCGCTCTTCAATCCTCTCCTTGGATCTCTAAAATATGTGTTTCTGTGTTTTGTGCTCTGTATTAGCCTCCTCTTGTGTTTTGGACGAAGTCTTGTATTTATAGAAGTGTCAGGGTGCCATTAGGATTTCAGAAAACCCTAAATTTTGAGACCTGGAACGCGTAGGAATTTCCTGCGCAGCGCCGCGGCGCTGATCCGTCTGGAAAATGTATGCAGTTTGGCATTCTGGGGGCGCCGCGGCGCTGCCTTTCTCCATTGGCGCCGCGGCGCTAAACTCTCGGCATTTTTGGCTGAGTTTGGGAATTTGTGAGGCGCCGTGGCGCCTGTTCCTCTTCTTTGATAATTGATTTTGTAAACAAAACAAATGGAGGGCCCCACGTGCTCAACTTTTATTTAGTCTTGCAACTCATTCTCTCTTGCATGGCCCACGTGAAGCTCTCTTTATTTTCAACCCTTGGTCAACAATGGTGGCTGGGTCTTTCTTTCCTCTTTTTGTCCTTCTATTCACGTCACTTTTGTAAGCCAACAACAATTCCAATTTGACTTTTCTCTCTCCAAGTCACGATTTCTTCTCTCTTTGGTGGCGCCATGGCGCCTTACTCCCTGGACTTTGTATGGGATTGTGGCGCCTTTTCCTCTGGAATGTATGAAATTGTGGCATATGGCGCCTAATGATCCCGTGCTCGTCCTGTGTTTCCAAAAGTTCCCAAAACACGTGTACTTGTCCCCCGATCCATATATTGATGCTCCTATAAATAAAAGATAAAATAAATCATAATTGATATTAAATATCTCGAATTATAACAAAATAATAAGTTAAAGATATTGGAATAAGTGGGTATAAACCACACTTATCACTGGGTATATTGAGAATCGTAGTGTGTTGGGTGTGATGTCAAGACGGAAGTATCACTCCAGTCATAGTGGAGATGATGTCACGTAGGATACAGGATTGGTGCTCTTATATGCTGCAGCTATCGGGATATTATGACTAGGTCATGTATATCCGATTATAGAGACTAGTTACCAGACATCCGACATGTGCTTTGTACGGGACAGACACAGTTCCAACCCCAAGCCTAGCACGTGACAGTTAGATATTGGACAGAAATACGCAATAATATATATACTACGCCTGATATAGATCCTTTATTCCTGTAAGGATATTTCCAGAGAATTGGGTAGGCATGGCACTTTGCTAGAGGCCAACATTGTCTTGTAAATCGGTATAAACGTAGTATTTGGTATGTACGTGTTCGGATAGTCCGACGACCGAATTTACTGCCAACATATCCGGGGATCTCATGGTTCGCTTCCCAAAGATTCACCGATGACGTATAACTCGCACTCTAAATTAATCTGTGATTAATTAGAAAAGAGAGAAAATTAATCTGGGATTAATTGCGGAGATATTTTATCTGGGATAAAATTAATTAAAGAGAGATAACGATTAATTTGGAATTAATCGAGAAATTAATATATTTGATATATTAAATGAAATTAGATTTCGACGCGGAATTAAAATTAGATTTTAATTCGGGCGAACGAATTCATTTAGAATTAATTCGTTAGCTACATGAATAATGATTTCGCTAGGCGTAATCATTTAATTACGACGCAACGGAAAATTCATTATTTTGGAATTAGCGAACCCGAGCCCGAGATTATTTATGAGCGCATTCGCATTTCGAATTTGAGTGCGACACGTCAAATCAAGCGTCAAATAACTAGTCGCATCAATCGTCAAATCACAAGACACTTTGAGTGATGTGACTTGACAACTTGATGGATTGAGTGATGTGTGGTTGGGGCTTTAATGGTTTGACTTTTAAAAGCCAAATTCAAGTGAAATGCATTTGAAATTCAAATGTATGTATAAGATACACAAATTTGACAAACCAAACACAATTCTCTCTCTCCATTCTCTTGTTCCATTCACGCCCAATGGGCCAAAATACACCTTCTAATTTGCTGTGAAATGCCGAGAAGTAGGGAAGCCAAGAGTGGGATTTTTTGGCAAAATCTCAAGTGCTAGCACACTTACGAGACATGCGAAGGTGATAGGGAAGTCTACCCATGAGCCGGGAACCATTCGACGAAGCTTGGAGCTTGACGAAGGACCAAATTTGAGGCCAAAATAGTGAGCTTGGACTGCTACTGCCGTGACAGTGAAGAGGAGCAAAAATTTATTTTTTTTCATCTCCGCGTCGCTCAACCGATCGATGTAAGTATTTCAAAACTTCTTCGATGTGTATTCGCACTTGATTCATGCTTATTATTGATCTTGGGACCTTAATAGAAACCAACAATGGCAAAAATGTGTTTGAACATGATTAATGAAATTGGTTGATTTAGTATGCTTAAAGTATGTTTAATTGATGTTTGATTATATCAATTTGTTGAAATTGTGTTTGGATCAAATTTCCCCAATTTATCATGGCTTGGCCGAATTGATGACTAGCCCTAAATGCCTTGGTTTTTGATTTTGATTCATTGGATGAGTTGGAAATCAATTGGGGATATTGATTTAATGTTGAATTGAATTTAATTTGATTGAATTTGATTTGGGCATGAATTTTCCCCTTGGCCGAGAGTTATTGCATGTGATATGGGTTTGATTTTAATCAAAATGTGTTGGACATGTGATGATGAAAATGAGAATGATTAATTGTGTATATTGATGTTTTAGAAATGTTAATTTGGGTAATTAATCATGTTATACACTTTGGTAATTAAATTGGGAAAATTGGATTTTTGAATTTAATTATTTGGGCCTTAAAATTGGATTTGGGCTTTTAATATTGTTAATGGGCTTATTGGGCTTTGTTGTACAAAGTAGGGTTAATGCAAATTGGATTGGATCCAATTGGGCCCAAAACCGCATCCATAAAGCCCAAATGCGACTTAATGAACCTTTAAAGTTTAATTGGGCCTAATGGGCCGAGATTGATTTCTGGGCTTATGGGGTAATTCCCGGATTGGATTTTGGTTATTCAGTTTGACCCGAGTTGAACAAAAGTCCACGCCTTAAGAAATTAATTAAAAGCCCATTGGACTTTAATTAAATTGACGTTGGACGTTAATCGGGCTTTGAGACCCGTTGCGATTAAATTTGGAATTTAAGTCGTAAAAGTTCATTATTAAAGTGTAGTATTTAATTTGGAATTAAATAGTGAATTAGAATTGAATGCATATTAAATTGGATTTAATTATGTAGTTTAATTTAATTCAATAATTCATACTTTGAGTACTTATTCGCAAAACGAGTTTGACTCGAGCAAAATCAAATCGTTGTTTGAACAGTGGATGATCAATAATTATCAGATTAATTAATTTGATTAGATTGATTGATAACATGCTTGTGTGAATACATGGTTGTGATGCATGAATAATGTATATCGGATGGATATTAGATGGGTGGGGAAATTTTAGAAATTGTTGTAATAAATTTGATTTATTAATTGGACCTGTGTGTCCAGCCTTATCACCTCCATATTCTTTGTATTCTCTTCTCACCTATTCCCCTCAATGTAAATGAGGTTTCTTTAGAAGTGTAGTGTAACGGGTAAAAGTAATACATGTGCTAGCGGGAGAGAGAAAAAGATAGATTTGATATAGGATCAATGTGTAAAGTATCCATCCGCATATCATTATTATTTTTCATATGCACTTTATTATGTGTTTAGAATGCATGTTTAAGGGTGTATGAAGATGAGACCTTAACAAAGATAATAAATTGGTTGCCAATTTGCACTCGAAAAACCCTCGCAAAATATTAAGCGTCTTTCCTTCCATTGAGTGATTCTCACTCAAGATCCGAGATTGGCATTGGCTTGTTGGCCAAAGTCAAGGCCTTTGTCCGTCGAGGATGTGTTTGAATCACGAAGGCTTTGTTCTAGATTGGTGTCTTGTCCAAGTTGTGGTTTGTTGGCCAAAGTCAAGACTACTTCTTGTCCATCGACATTGATTACAAAGCTTTCCATGGTCAATGGGTCGCGCTTGATTGGGATCACTAAGTTTGTTGTGCCAAAGCCAAGGCTTAGTTGATTAAGAGGAAAAATGTTAGGTAATACATTAGATGTATTGGCATATATGAGATATATGTTTCGGACTTGGATGTCCCCCTACCGGATCTAGGAATTGGATTGGATCCAATCGATCTTAGAGATCTACCTAGTTAATTATCATACAATTTGTTGGCCAAAGTCAAGATTGTGTGATATTTAATGGGATCCTAGCCCACTAGGAAACACGGTTTCCCGAGTACTCGACAGAGGGTTAGAGGCTCGCCGAAAAATAGTGGGAGGCAAGAATTGAATTTGCAATACTCGTTTAATAACTTGCCATACGCGCTCAAACAAATATCATTTGTCAAATAAATTAAATGTTAGTTAGACTAATATTAAATGTTGTTTTAATAAATAGTTGGACTATATTCAAACTATTCATTTATAGTTGATTTTATAATTGGATTATAGTAATCAATATAATTGATTTTAATTCATTAATTTATAGTTGATTAAATAGTTGGACTATTGTAATCATTATAATAAATAGTACCAAAATCGTTGATTAAATAGTTGGACTATTAGAATCAAGATATAAATTGAAAGATTGACATTTAAAACATAATCCTAGGGAAAATGTGTTTAGCTTTAATTTTCAAATTGGGAATAATTTTAAGATGGTCCTGGAAAAATAATAAGTTATTTTATTTGATAAAATAATATATTAGGCCTAAGCCTGGAGTTAAGCAAACAGTAGAGCATAATCTTTGGAAGATTATGTGATGATAACTTTAGTTCTTAATCCATTATCCTTACCGCAGTAAACTCCTTAATTTCTGAATCAGAACTAAGGATTAGATCCTTAAAGTATGATACTGAAATTAAAGGATATTCATAAATCTATACTTGGATTTTAGAAGTACTAAATTGCAATAATAACTCTTGGAGGGTTAATGATTAATCTCAATGAGACAAAGTCAAACTTTGCAATTAGGCAAGTAGCGCAAGGCGCACCTTACTTCGATATTCCAGAAACCCGAGGCTTGGCTAAAGGCTACTGGAATGTGAAAAAAGGCAAAGGCAATATCATTATAATCTTCTGGGAAGATAAAGGACACATCCCAAAATGTCTGCCTAAATGTAGCAAACAGGATCGCGGAAGCATGACTGCCGTTTGGACAAAGCAGATAAGAAGGAATTGAAGACGAGCAAGGCTCTGAATTCAAATATGTTTGTCAAGATTATATTCATTACTAGTATTGAAATTGGATTTTAAATACTTAGTGTGGTACATAAATATATATTGATGTTCAGAATCTGTTTTGAACAGGATACTGACTTCATCTGAGATTTAATCTGCAGATTGAAAACGGGACGAAAATCACTGTTTTAACCGTAGATACCTAAGTTTAAGAACTACCTTCATGTATGTACTTGAATTTGGAAACTGTTATAATATAACTAGTTTGACTAGATACATTATCTTTATATCAGTGTTTGACCCGCTCCGGATGAACCTTTATATTCTAGAACACTAAAGTGTTTCATTATATAAAGATGATATTGAGATAAACACATTAGATGTGAATAACAGAATTTATATTTTGAATATAAATAAATCTCAAACATATAACATGACAAATAAATAGCTCGAACTGATTTGATCAGATAAAACTTAATTGTGGCATTGTTGTCGGGGACATAATTAAACAAGAATTGTATATCCACACTTTTGAAGAGTGGGTACCAGGACTGTTTTGATTCCATTCACATAAAGTCTACGAATCTAGTTTATTAGGCAAAGTGCCTAAAACACTATTTACTTGGTAAAAGTGTAAATGCCACTGATCTGTTAGCCCTAGTTCATAGTGAAGCAAGTGGGCCCATGTCTAGCTAGGCTAGATGTGGATATGTATATTTTGTGACCTATATGGATGTGGCATCGTGTTATGGTTATGTGTTTCTTTTGAAGAACACAAATCGGAAACTTTTAAAGTTTCGACACGAAATAGACAAACAGATCCGCTGAAGTATTAAACATCACGGTAAGACCGTAATGGAAAATACTTAAGCATTAAGTTTCTAATATACATGAAAGAGTAAAGTATTCTTTCAATGAGGACTCCTCCCGGAACATGTCATTTTGATGGTGTGTCCGAACTGAGTAACCGAATTTTGTTAGACATGATAAGGTTAATCATGAGTCATTCTGAGCTACCTTTTTCCTTCAACGGATAAGCATAACAGTGCAGAACTTATTTAGAATAAGGTTCCATTAAAATCTGTTTGACAGGTATCATATTAGATATGAACGGGAAAGAAATCGGGTTTCACATTCCTGATAATTTAGGTATGCCTGGCATATGTTTGGATGATACCAAACTAAAAACCAAATTGGATAAGTGCCAATTGTAGGTTATCCTAGGGATACCATAAGTATTGTACTTATACAACTCACAAGAGAACAATTAGATTGTCGCTCACCATGCGGATTTCCTAAGAGGAATACCGATATGCAGTGGTAAGTGGGAGGATAGTAAAACTCGATGAAAAATCGGAGTAATACTGATCAAGGCACCAATTCCTAATGGAATATAAAATAGTTCATCAAGGATGAAACTATTACCAGTAATCTTCGAATACACAAGAACTACATATGTCCGAGAGAGTCAGAAAACAACCTGAGGTAAGGGTTTCTGATCTCACCTCATAAAGATGTCTATCTTATTGAGGAATACCAACTGATAATGTATGAGGAAGTGATACAGGGTATCGACTCCCTATTATGACAAAGTGTCATGAATCTGAAATGGATTCCATGTAAATCGACTATGTTTGGACACTAGTTGATGTACCCCAAGGTATTTTGCCTATTGGTACTATATTAGTCTTCAAGGAAGACATACATGGATGGCAACATACCAACGTATAAAGCTAGGCTTTTAACGAAAAGGTGTCGTTATCAACATTGTGTTGATTACGATTCAACCTTTTACCTGTTGCCACGGTAAATCCATTTGGAGAATGCTTGCTAATGCTGCATGTTTCATTCATGAAATATGTCAGCTGAACGGGAAAATCACTTTCCTGAAAAGGAAACCTTTAGGAGGATGTTTACAACATCCTGTCGGTTTTGTCGTACCAAAACTAGCAAACAAGGTTTACAGGTTATTCGATCCATGTTTGGATTGAAGCAAGCATTAGATTCTTGGAATTTTCGTTTTGATGTAATCATAATGGAGTATGATTTAATTCAAAACGAAAATGATTCTTGTGTATATAAGAAGGTTAGTGGGAGCGCACTGACAGTGGTTGTCCCATATAAATAATGATAATATGCCATTTCTTGGAAATGATATTCCCATAACAGCAATCGTTGAAAGCTTGGCTTTCGAGATAATTCTCCGTAGAATTCTTGGGAGAAACAACCTTTATTCTAGGAATAAAAATCTAATGGGATAGATTAAGTTGTTAAAACTCTGCGAGAACTCGTACATTAAAAAAAATATACGTGACCTGGTGTCTCATACACTTTGAGCATATGGATTCACAATCAGGCCAATCCAAATGATAGTCACTGGATTGATGTTAAGAACATCCGTTAATATCTTAGGGAACTAAGGATGTTGTCTTAAACTATAGAGAATGAGAACTTGAAGTGACTGGGATCACTACTGCAAGTTTTCTAAACCGATAAAACGACTTTAAGTCGAAACAACGGTACTATACAGTTTGTATGACGGAACAATGAGCTGAAAATCTTCCAAGCAAGATATTGTTACCGAATAAACAATAAATGCGGGTTATTGTTGCAGCTGAGGCAACAATAGAAGCCTTTTGGGTCGACAATAAATCTAATTAGATTAGATATAATTCTGTTAGCAGCTAAGCTAGGCTTGAGCACAGGCTAAAGAATTAATGGTCTCATCAACAATCCAGATATATACTTCGATATTCATCTGATTCGTTCGGATCATATATCGTGGCGATGTGATGATCGAATAAATCACATCAGACGATAATCATGCAAATCCACTGATGAAAGCTTTTCTCAGTAATTTGAGCCAACCATACATAGTTCGGGTGTAAGACACTCGAGTGGCTATAGGCCAAGTGGGAGATTGTTGGACAATTATGACCCATAGCGTCACTATTTGTACAGATCATGATGTTTTTGTAAAAATTAACTATGTGATAAAAGAGATTGCACTCTTATCATTTGTGATTAGATCACCAAGATATATAAATAATGAGAGGTCCTTCTGATTTGTTCCTGGATTGAGAATGATATGAGACAGTATCAATCCACGAAGGATAAATCATTAAATATCCATATTCAGAGTATTATCGAGATTGGATATAGATAAATACGTAAAGGACTAGTATTACACTTGTGCGCGTTGTGAGGGCACAACGGCATAGTTATCATATATTTGGGTATATGATACTCATGCAAGTGTAATAGGAGGTTGTGTTTCACCAATGGTACAGGAAATAGCTTAGCTCCGGATAAGACCCCCTCGGAATTCCATTGGTAGTATGACTATGTGTCTATGGAAGTCCGAAATCAGGGTAGGTGTATTTGGTCTTAACTTGAGACTTGCACCGCTAATACTTGCGACAATCAATATACTTTGGTTGCGGTCATCCAGGGCTTTAATAGGTTATGTGTACGCCAATGCTGGGTATATTGAGAATCGTAGTGTGTTGGGTGTGATGTCAAGACGGAAGTATCACTCCAGTCATAGTGGAGATGATGTCATGTAGGATACGTAACTGGTGCTCTTATATGTTGCAACTATCGGGATATTATGACTAAGTCATGTATATCCGATTATAGAGACTAGTTACCAGACATCCGACATGTGCTTCGTACGGGGCAGACACAGTTCCAGCCCCAGGCCTAGCACATGACAGTTCGATACTGGACAGAAATACGCAATACTATGTATACTACGCCTGATATAGATCATTTATTCCTGTAAGGATATTTCCGGAGAATTGGGTAGGCATGACGCTTTGCTAGTGGCCAACCTTGTCTTGTAAATCGGTATAAATGTAGTACTTGGTATGTACGTGTTCGGATAGTCCGACGACCGAATTTACTGCCAACATATCCGGGGATCTCATGGGTCGCTTCCCAAAGATTCACCGATGACGTATAACTCGCACTCTAAATTAATCTGGGATTAATTAGAAGAGAGAGAAAATTAATCTGGGATTAATTGCGGAGATATTTTATCTGGGATAAAATATCAATTAAAGAGAGATGACGATTAATTTGGAATTAATCGAGAAATTAATATATTTGATATATTAAACGAAATTAGATTTCGACGCGGAATTAAAATTAGATTTTAATTCGGGTGAACGAATTAATTTAGAATTAATTCGTTAACGACATGAATAGTGACTTCGCTAGGCGTAATCATTTAATTATGACGCAACGGAAAATTTGTTAATTTGGAATTAGCGAACCCGAGCCCGAGATTATTTGGGAGCGCATTCGCAATTCAAATTCGAGTACGGCACGTCAAATCAAGCGTCAAATCGCTAGTCGCATCAAGCGTCAAATCACAAGTCACTTTGAGTGATGTGACTTGACAACTTGATGGATTGAGTGATGTGAGTTGTTGTGGCTTTAATGGTTTGACTTTTAAAAGCCAAATTCAAGTGAAATGCATTTGAAATTCAATTGTATGTATAAGATACACAAATTTGACAAACCAAACACAATTATCTCTCTCTCTCTCTCATTCTCTTCTTCCATTCACGCCCAAAGGGCCAAAATAAACTTTCTGGTTTGCTGTGAAATGCCGAGTAGTATGGAAGCCAAAAGTGGGATTTTATAGTAAAATCTCAAGTGCTAGCACACTTACGAGACATGCGAAGGTGATAGAGAAGTCTACCCATGAGCCGGGAACCATTCGACGAAGCTTGGAGCTTGACGAAGGACCAAATTAGAGGCCAAAACAGTGAGCTTGGACTGCTATTGTCGTGACAGTGAAAATGAGCAGAAATTCATTTTTGTTCGTCTCTGCGTCACTCAACCGATCGATGTAAGTATTCCGCAACTTCTTCGATGTGTATTCGCACTTGATTCATGCTTATTATTGATCTTGGGACCTTAATAGAAACTAACGTTGGGGATATATTCAAAACATGAACGATTGTGTTGAATGCCTCCCCCCACAATGTCTTCTGTAGCTTGGCTTGTGAAAACAAGCTTCTGACCCTTTCGCACAAGTTTCTGTTCATCCTCTCAGCTAGGCCATTCAGCTGAGGTGTCTTGGGAGGTGTCTTTTGATGTCAGATTCTTTGTATCTTGCAGTACTGATCAAACGGGCCTCTGTATTCTCCATCATTATCTGTTCTGATGCATTTGAGTTTTTTGTCGGTTTCTCTCTCCACCAGGGCACGAAACCCCTTGAACACTCCCAGCATTTGATCTTTTCTTTTTAAGGTGTATGCCTAGATCTTTCTTGAATGATCATCTATGAATGTCATAAAGTAAAGTGACCCTCAAAGTGTTCATGTCTGCATCGGACCACATATATTAGAATGTATGAGATCAAGTACCTCCAGTTTTCGTTGAGGCAGGGAGCTCTGGAAGAACACTCTGTTCTGCTTTCCAGCCATGCTGTGTTCACACTTCTGTAAGTGTGAGTTCTTCAACCCGGGAAGAACATTCTGTATGTATAGTAATTCTATCCCCGTTTGACTCATATAACCGAGCTTTTTATGCCATAGCTCGACTGCCTCATCACTGTTGACTGTATTTATATTACTATTGGAAATTTTAGCATCATCAAATACAATATTGAATATTTCTTACCTCGATCTATCACCATTGATCCTTTAGTGAGGTTACAGGTGTCGTCACTAAAGGTACTGCAGAAACGTTCATCATCCAGCTTGCCTGTTGAGATCAGGTTTAATCAGATGTCTGGGATGTGCTTCACTCCCTTCAACACTAGCCTTTTCTTATTGTCTATTTTAAGGCAGATGTCTCCAATACCGATGGCTTTGGACTGACCGTCATTCCTCATCCTTACAAGACCGTAGTCCCCTAACGTGTAAGATGAAAAGAAGTCTCTGAGAGATGTGGCGTGTATGGATCTCCAGTGTGACTTTCCCATCTGCGGCTGAATTTATCACCGTAAATCTGAACGTTTCCAAAGACTCTGGTAACATATTTAGAAGTATTAAACCATTTACCTCATATCTGAAGTCTATGCCCAATCCAGACAGTTCTTTGATGATGCCGAGGAAATCATTGATATGGTTCGCCACAGCTATACCTTCATCGTATTTCAGCCTCATCATCTTCTTGATATAGTACAGCTTGTTGTTCCCGGTCTTTTCTCGAAAAAGCTCATCCAGCTTTCTCCATAAGACACATGTATTTGTATCTTCACTAACATGGTTAACGATACTGTCATCGTCCACTGACGAATAATACTGCATGTTTTCTGGTGAAGATTGTGTTGGGGTTGGTGCTCAGAGCGCCAATCCGGACCGTATTTATGTCTGATTCATGAATACGAACATCCCCTTATTCCATAATATTACTTATTTATGGTTGCACCTCTTATTTTTATATACATATTCGATCTGATTACGATTAGATTGAAACTAAATGTGGTTTATTGATATGTATATATTAGACAAAGGCCCGATAATATATAATGCAGTACACAGTTACAAATGGAGTTTGTAATTGACATTGGGAAGTGTCATTGCTAAATATATATTATCAAATATAGTTCCTAGTCAAGATTCACTAACACGGGTCGGTTAGTCAAATCTGTTGAGACCAGTACATGTCGTATATCGAGACTTGGTCCAATAGTTTATCCCAATGAACCATGAGTCTGGGGAGACTCGTATAGACGTGTAGGTATTTATAGTGGATAAACACTGAATGACTCACCGAAGATTCTTAATGGATGGTACACCAACGTCAATAAGAATCTTCTCGGGTTGAGTAGCATAGTGGTCCTTTGACTTGAGATACCACTGTGGATGTATAAGACATCCTCCACACTTAGATGGCAGTCACGTCATCGATCTATTTAGATCAGACCTCCGCCTGTTCGTTGGGTGTGGACCGATCCTCAGGATATCCTGTGTGTATCAAGATAGGATCCGTCAGTTCTCTGTACAGAGCATAGGTAGTCCATATGTGATTAGTAGTCTATTAAATCTGTGGCCACAGTATACTTTAGAAGTAAGTTCCGAATGTTATTTAGAGATTGCTAATAGAAGCGTCGACGAGATAATACCTATAGAGATTTGACGTTTACATCTATATCTCTGGTATTATCCGGACACCTGTGACGGAGGGATTATACGTATGCAATGACCTCGACCTGTATGATTCAGCTAGTTTATCAGTGGTCTCATAATTTACGGGTGGGTAAATTATGGACACGAAATTAGATTTTGTGACGGATATACCTGAATCTAGAGAGTCTCACTAATGAAATATACTCGTAGAGCACTAGGGCAACTCTTATGAATAATGGTGATTATTTATAAATCGTTTAAACGTTAAACGAAAAATACATGCGAACGGGCCAAACCGTCATTTCCTAATTAATGTGTATTTGTATTTAATATATGATATTATTAAATACACATTAATAAATGTCAAATAAAGGTATTTGATATATATCATTAATATATGTATTTGAGATATTTAAAGTAAATATAATACATATATTTGATATATTTATATTTAATTATTTAATTAATTATTTAATTGTTAAATATTAATATAATTAAAATATAAATATCTCACCAAATGATATTTATGGGAAATGATTAACAAGTGTTTTTTGTTTACTTTTTCATTAAAAGAAAAGGTTATCAAAGTTTTGATAACTTAGATATTTGTTTTTAATTTGTTAAAAATTAATATATCTCTTTTTCTTTTTTGAATGAAACTTTGGCCAACCCATTTAATATATAAAGTGTTATATTTTTTCAAAAGTTTAACCTAATTCTAAGCCTCCAAAATAAACATGAAAAGTTAGAGAGAAAAAGTGAAGAACCTTGAAGAACAACTAAGGAAAAGCTTGGATTTAGTAAGTATTTCCACTTTACTATTAGAGGGAAATTTGTTCCTTTTGTTCTAGGCTATGACATAGCTTGTTCTTAAGTTTTTCTACTCTTTCTTGTTTATGTTTTGAGTGTTGGAAGTTTTGAACATGGGTGATTGCATGTATGATAGTTAAAGAAAGCTTATAAGTTGTTATTAAGTATTCTTTTGATCATTTGATGATCTAGTTGCCATTCTAGAGTTGTTGAACCACTCCTTGTGACCTAGAATTGTTCCAGAGTTATTTCAAAGTGGTGAGACTTGTTTGGTGTGGTAGAGAATTGATTGAGACATTGGATTTGTTTAATTTGGTCTAATTTGTCCAATTTGATAAAATTGAGAAATTAGGGTTTACAACCTTCTCCAAATTTAGGGCTTTTCATTTATGTTGTGCATTTGGATGTGTCTATGATACATATGAAATCTTATGTTAATTGGATTTCATCTTGATGTGTTTTGAACAAAGAAAGAGCAAAATGCACAATTGGCCACCTAGTGAGGCATTCGACCATGATGAACAATTTTTGGGTTTTGAGTTGCAAATTTTGTTTTGACATTTTGAACATGTTTAATTCATATTAGTAAAGATTTAGAATCATTCAAAATTATTTCAGACAATTTCGGACTAATATGAACAAAATACAAAGTGTAAGGGCAATTCGGTAAATTCACATAAATTTGATTTATTGAATTTTATTTCATAATTTAATTATTGGGTAATTAAATAAATATGTTTATTTAATTAATCCGAGAAAAAGTTTTGAAATCGGAAAATTTTTATTTTCCCGTGTTTCCGCTGCGTTACCCATATTCCCCTTAAAACCCCTACAAATTGTTCCATCTTTCTTCAGACATTGCTTCTAGTTTCTGCACCTGAAATACCGACCCATCATAGTCATTCACATATAGAAGGTCTTTCATCCTTCCTCTCCATGTGAAATAATTGGTACTAGTCAACAAAATCATTTTTCCAACTCCCTCATCCATCATAAAAATTCTAAGTTGAATTTCAAAAAACGGAGCTCACCGTTGGGTCCGGAATGGTCGAAAATGGTGGAAATGACACTTCGTTTTTCAAAATCTAACACACAGACCAAATTACAAATTTCAGAAATTACAGGGGTCAAAGTGTAATTTCTAAATATTCAGGGGCCAAAATGTAATTTCAGACCTATCTTAAATTTATCAGATTTTTACTGACGTGGTAGGGTTGCTGACGTGGTAGACACGTGGTGCTGACGTGGCGCTGACTGGACGACAAGTGTACGCCGACTGGGCTGATGACGTGGCGTGTTGATTGGGCTGCTGACTGTGCGTGTCAGGCTGACGTGGTGATGACTGGACTGGTGACATGGTGATGACTGGACTCATCTTCAACCATCGACGCGCGTGAGGCGCGTGCATGCGATTGGAGGCGCGTGAGTCTGGTTCTGTGAGGCGCGTGCGGCGCGTGTGACCTCCCTGGACCTCCAATCGATCGTTGGAAAATACTACCGTGCTCGTCTCGCCGTGAAAAGTTCGATGGTGTGCTCAAAACTGATTTTTGATAACTTTCATCCGAACTAACTTTCCGAATCGAACCTCTGTTTCTGAGTTTTGGGATCCCACTGTGGAACCTTAGCTCCTAATACAACTTGTTGTGATAAAACACACACTAATATAGGTGAATTGAGAGAAAACTCTTCTTTTATATCACACAACAAAAGAATTACAAAGCTTCTAACTTAAGCTTTACAAAAAACTCTCACACCACTTTACTCTCTATTCTTTTACAAATTTTTGGGATGAATTACAAGTGATTCTAAACTCCAATTTATAGTGCTAGAAAACGTGTGCACTGTTTTGCTTACTGGCCAGCTTCACACGTTTTCACAGCTATCTTCCTCATGCACCGTTTTCCAGCTTGCAACACTCTGGCCAACTTGCAATTTTCATGCATTGCATGCATGAGTTGTATGCACACTGACGTCAACACATCACTACCATCATCGAGGGAGAATGTCTTCTATGTCATTAATATTTTTCATATTACCTATTAAGCCCTTAATTTTTCTACAATTATTTATTAGATCCATGCTATTAATGGTTGGTAAAAAATCTTAAATCTCGATCGAGATTTGTGATCAAGTATAGAATTGATGACGAAAAATCATCTAGAATAAAAATTTCAGTTAAGATTCGAAATGATTTTCCATTTTTATTCAAAAAATCGATTGATATTTGAGATAATTTTTTTATCCTGAAACATAATCAAAACGTGATGAGATGACACTGAGATATACCGATTATCATCCCTATTATTATTTTAATAGTATTAATATAAAATGTAACACTGATCATTCATATACTACTTAAAAGGGCACTACAAGGAAAATATACTACAAAAGTCTAATAATATCATTTAAAACCTCTAAAGACTTCTTATTGAGTCTTATATACATGAAAATTTTCAAATTGTAAAGAATCAATAAAATTTTCTCTTCATTTTTACATTTGATGGATTAAAATATAAAAATAAAGGAAATTTCAATTTGTTTTCTGAAAAAAATATAATGAGCATTTCTAATTGTGTAGTTGTAGCTTTTAGTGATAAATGAATAAAAACAATGATTTTTTTTTTTCAAATTTTATACCATTAAATATAATTGCGGAATTCTTTTTTTTTTTTAATTTCTAAAATAAAAATAATCATGATGGTCAGAAGAGAGGAAAAATTCTACTATGTAAAAATAAGATATATAATATCTTATAAGGGAAGTGATATTCTTACATAATTTTTTCCCGAAAGTTTTTCCGAATATTTCACTGTAGCTACAGTGATCTACAGTAATTCACTGTAGCTGTAGTGAGAGAGTAGGGAAAACTTTATGTAAAAAATTATGTATGTTTATCATTTTTGATCTTATAATCGATATTAAAATAATAAAAAATAAATAAATAATTCTTATATTTAATATAATTTTACATATTAAATGTTCACTGATATGATATCAAGAATTACTCATCTTGGGTATTGACTGTAGAGTCCAAGTCTACGTAGGCTCGGTGTCACTCACCCAACATTAAAAGTAGAATTTCTCCCATAATTGATGCTTGGGTTGATTTCTCCTGTTACAAATTATATCCTCATTCTAAAAGGAAAAACTCAATAACAAGCATTTTCTTTGTTCAAGTCAACAACCACATATCTGCAATCAATCAGGTTTTCAGTTGATCTTGCTCTCTAAGCTTTTCAGAATTACTTTGTTTTATTCTTTGGTTTCTCACATTTTCTTGTTTCTTATATTTACTTGTGATCTGCTGCTGATCAAACGTTTTATTCACATCTAGACAAGTCAAGAATATAAGAAAAATCTTGAAAAATTAATGCTACAAGATCTGCCAAAAATTGGTTTTGGTTTTGGTTTCTCTTGTTATAAGGTAGGTAATCTAGAAGACAGAGCTACAAGAAACAGAAGGGAAAAAAAAATACTCAACAGATCTGCCCATCAATCTGTTTTCTTGATTCTGTTTCTGATATTTTCTTGTAGTTATGATCTGCTTTATTAACATTAGTCAAAAACCACATTTATATTAATTTTATAGTTTATTTTTCCTTCATTCTGTTTCTGTTGTTGGCCGTTGATTGGCTTTACATTGTTAATTTTTCATGAAAATTCAGAAGAAACAGGGCAATGGCAGCAGAAGTGGCTCTTGCTGGTTTTTCCAGTATTGTAGGAGCTGCAAAGTATTTGGTCAAGAAGATTCAACAGGAGACATCTTATATGTTGAAGTACCAGAGCTACATAGATGGCTTAGAGAATCAAGTGAAGGAGTTGGGATATAAAAGAGAAAGGGTGGAGCAACCTGTTAACCATGCTAGACAACAAGGGGATGAGATTTATGAGGATGTAGCAGTCTGGCTGAAGAGTGTCGATGATTTTACTGAAAAAGTTGTAAAACCCATCAATGCCTATGAAGATGAAGCCAAATTTTTTCAAGCATTACAGTCTCAGCAAGAAAGCGGAGAAGGCAGCAAAAGAAGGTGCCGATCTCTTGGCCAGAGGCAACTTCCCTATTGTGTCCTACCGTCCTGTAGCTCGAGACCTGGAGAGGAAAGTGAAGCAGCTTGAATTTTTAAGACAAAGGGTGGAAAAAGATGTTGAGCATGCTGAAAGACAAGGGGAACAGATATTTGAAGCTGTTAAGGATTGGTTGATTCGAGTGAAAGACTTCAGTGACAAAGCAGGCAACGCATCAGAAGAAGTCGACAATCTCTTGAGAGAAGGCAACTTCACTAAAGTTTCCTACCTTCCTGCTCCAGACAGGACAAAACTCAAGAACGTCAAAGATTATGTTGGAGTCGTCGATGAAAAGAACTATTGGGAAGGAAACCTAAATTCCACCATAGAGAAAAAGTTCAAAGAAATGGTAAGTCTTAATTGCCCATGCATCTCCCTGCTTGTTAATTGATTTAGTCTTGTTCCCTTAGATCTCTGTTTGATCATCTGAGCGCAACAAGTTATGTTATGAATTGATTCACAATTGTTCCTTCTTCTTGTTTCTGTTAAGAGCACGTGTCTATGAGGCACACTCTTTCACACTCTTTCAAAATACAATTCGAAGATACACAAACACACATAACAATTTATATATATGCTAAAAAAAAGGTTATAGTGTCCATGAGGCACACTTTTTAAGCTAATGCAATATATATATATATAGGTTGGATTCCGCAACATACATAGATTGAGACTCTCATTGTTTCCAAGTTTGAGGGAAATATGGCATGGCCAAGAACTGAGTGTCAGCATCTTCAACAATTTAACATACCTAGTGGTGGATGACTGCATGGATATGTCGAGTGCTATTTCAATGCATCTTTTACGGTGCTTGAACAATTTGGAAAGTCTGAAAATATGTAATTGTGATTCCTTGGAAGAGGTGTTTCATTTGGAAGAGTTGAATGCTGGTGAATATTTTTGGTCAATTTTTCCAAAACTTAAGAAGCTCAAGCTCATTCATCTTCCAAAACTCCAAAGATTCTGCAACTTCATTGGGCATATAATTGAACTGCATGCCTTGTCGTATCTGAGGATTGAAAATTGCCCTAATATGGAAGCATTTATCTCTAATTCTACATCTGTGCCTATGATAGCAAACAAAGAACCTCTGGAAATGACATCAGAGGAGAACTTCCTTCTACTTAATATAAAACCTTTCTTTGATGCAATAAGGTAATAATTATTATTGACTTCCCTCTTTTTGGATCTTTGTAATTTCACTAAATTGTATAAATCTAATTTATCGACTGTCTGTTTATCTGATTTAATGGTACTAATTAATGCTATAATTAAGTAATTTTTCAATAGGATCATGATGTAAACTATAAATATGTAAGGTTACATTTCTATTTTCCTAATCAATATTAGATTTAACCATATTTTTCGTATGGTATAATAAATAATTGAATAGATGAGCCATTTTCATTCATTACTTTGGTTGATTTGTAGGTTTTTTTCCCCTGCCTAACAGTGTTAAGGCTGTCTAGACTGCCAAAGCTGTTGCAACTGTGGAGGGAAAATTATCAATCCAGGGAAGTTTTCGAAAGTTTAACAACTCTTCAAATATCAGAATGCGCTAAGTTAGAAAAAATCGTACAAGAAGTTGGAGAAGAAGTGAAGAAAGAGTGTATTATTTTCATGGAACTGAAATATTTGGGACTTTATTGTTTGCCAAGCCTAACAAGCTTTTGTTTGGGGAATTACATTATTGAATTTCCATCCTTGATGCGAGTTGTGGTGAAAGAGTGCTCAAACATGAAGACATTTTATCAGGGAGTCTTATACACACCAAAGCTACATAAACTACAATTTTAGGAAAAAAAAAGAAGAAGAAGAAGACGACTATGAAGGGCTTTTGATGAGTGGAAATATCACTATTTCCCACTCATTTAACTTAATATTTGTATAGTTTCTTGAGTTTTGTGAATATTTTGATGTGTTCTGTGTTATTTTGTAGATAAATAAAGTTTCATGACATTCTGGAGGTGATTTGGAGCAAAACTGTTAAATTTGGCAAAAATGGTATTTTGGTAATTTTGGGCATCCCGACACCAAAATAAAATTCAGGATATTCTAGAGGTGATTTGGAGCAAAACTGTAAAATTTGACGAAAATGGTATTTTGGTAATTTTGGACGTCCCGACACCGAGGGTATTTTGGTAATTGCACCACCATGCCACATGTCAAAAATTCAACGAGCCGTCTTTTTTAGCCACCATGTCACGTGTCGAAAATTCAGCGATCCAAAAAAAATAATAATAAAATAATAAAAATCAGAAAAATAATAATAATAAATTAGTTTTTTTTTCTTATAAATGGATTTCAATTTTTAGTTTCAAATGTACCAAATCCTCTGTAAATACTTATATAATAGAGAGTTCTTCATATTTTCTTCTTTTATTCAGTTTTATTTACGCTTTGTAGTAGTAATTCTATTCTTCCATGAGGAGGTAACTCCTCCATGCTGGGGTAATAAGGTAATACTTTTACTTTTTCTATTTAAATTAATCTCCCTTAAAATATAATATATAAACTATTTAAAATTTGAATTAATAAAGGATATTGCCATTTCCGGACGGTTGGTTATTCAATTTAATCATGTTAATCTGACTTAATGAGGATACCGCCATACTGGACGGTTGGTTTAAGTTTATATTTCTGTTCCGCCTTGTGGCTGGTATATTTGAATTTGACTTAATCAGGATACCGCCATTCTGGACGGTTGGTTTAAAATATCACAAGTTAATATATTATTATTTTATGGGAGATATCTAAATAGTATATAGTAGAAGTTATTTCCTTTTACCTTAGCATTTCATTTATTTATTTTAATTACTTTCTGCAATTTCATTTTATATCTTTTAAGTTTTTATCAGTTTTAATTATGTATAGTAACTAAGTTAAATATCTAGGGTTGTGATTAAATCTAATATCACCAGATTTAAAAAGGGTTAGATTATAGTTTGGGTAATTAAAGAGTTATTTGTTGAGTCATATTCTTAATGCTTTTTATTAACTGGCCATTAATAAAATTGATTATGTAAACTTAAAATGAACTAGACATAAGGATTTTAAGTTTAAGACCTTAGTCTCAACAACCCACGATCTTCCTTAAGGATAGATAACCCTTTAATAGATTTCCTTACAGGATAGACATATACCTGTCGGGCGGGGATAGTCATAATTGGAACTTACCTTAATGAATCTAGGTAATTTAATTGACATAGACATATGGTTCAATTGGATTATACTAGGTATTTGTAAATGATCATTCGAAAGAGACTTTACATAATTTATTGTTCCAGATTAATAATTCAATAATTTACCCAACTATGATTTAATTACTTCATCTTTTAATTGATATTAGAAAGATTAACAACCCTAGATCTTTGAGTTTTTATTTTCCTTAGTATTTTCTTTTGTCTTTTTATTTATTTATTTATTTAGCAACTCTACAAATCAAATCATTTCAAGAAATCAATTCACTTCTCCTTATAATTAGATATTTGTAAATAATAGTATAAAAAATTAATAACAACAGTAGGAATTAAGTCCTCGTGGGATCGATATTTTTATACTACTTGAACGATACGTGCGCTTGCGTTATACGTGTGTGTTTACGCCGGTCAAGTTTTGGCGCCGTTGCCGGGGACTTATTTTTCTTGAATTATTAATTTTGAGGCTATCAAATTTACTTATATCTAATTTTCTTTATTATTATCTGTACTTTTTATTTCTCTCTTTTGTTTTCAGGTGATTGTAAAAATGGAACATTTTGAAACATTACGAGCTTTACTAGAAGAAGATACACCCCAAATCAAGGAGCAACAGTCCGGTTTTTTAGGCCTGTTGTCCAACCCAACAACTATCACTGGAAGCCAGAATCAAGCAACACTACATTTGCTCATCAAAATGAAATGGGGAGATGTGTAATATGTGATGGTAACCACCCAAGCGATCAATCTATATACCTTTCAGAGTGACAGAATTATTGGAATCATTCAAGGTATGTAGAATCATCACATTTTCCATCTTATCCACCTTCTATCTATGATTTTCATCCAGAACCAGATCCATCAGAGAAAGATCAGTTGAATGACATGCTCGAAGATTGGCTCGAGAAACGAGAAGCTCAATTTGATGTACAAATTCAGAGTCAAGCGGCGTCTATACAGAGGATGACAGATCAAATAAGACAGTTGATAGAAAACCAGAACAATATACCTCAAGAACCAATCTCAGATGACACTGATGAAGTCTTCGAGTACCAATCAGATCACGATGATGCTTTAGAAGAGGAGGCTGAGCAGTATCAACAACCAGAGGTATCAGCTCCGGAACCGATGCCAGCAAAGTCTTTATTTGATTTATTATTTAGATTCGGACTCTGATGATGAAGTTGAGCTGTTCGTACCAACAAAAATTGAGGATGAAATTATGTATCCTCAATTCAAAGATCTTGGATCGTGCATTGCAATGATGTTCGAAGAAGAATTACCAACCATAGAGGATAAAAGCTTACAGACAGACACAACTTTACATCCTCTGGTCGATGATTTTGGAGATTGCTTTGCACAAATGTTTGATGAAGATCTACCTGAACCTTCCATTCCAGTCAAACCAGAGGATGAAGACCTAATGTCTGAATCATCTTTACATCCTCAGGCATATACTTATAAAGCAAGCATTTCACAAATGACAGATGAAGAACTCAATGCAGAAATCTTAAAACTCATCTGTGAAGAAAAGGTGGAGGAAGAGCCAGAGCAAATGGAAGAACAAAAGTTAGAAGATTCAATGCATTCAAGCGAAACATCACTGTTTTGGGGAGTACAATTTAGAGATATTACTCAGAAACTTGACAGAATGGAAATCCCATTCCAAGTCAAGCATCATACAAGACCTCCTGATTTTCTTTCTTTCTTTTCAAGAATTACTGGAGCAACAAAAGTTAAAAAGGTGGCACAAGCACTGAATGAGACAAAATTCTTTTTACCATCTTACCGTTGGAAGAGACCCTTCAAAAGCAACGCACATGGGAATGTCTTTAATATGACATCCCAAATGATGCTAAAACCACCTTGACAGATGGATTTCAGTCACGTCTGGCTGAAGACGAAAAATTTAGCGCTAGCAGGGAGGCAACCCATGCAATTTATTATAATTTTTATATTTTGTGTATACATGTTGTAGAGTTTTATGTGTTATTTTTGTAGGAAAAGCTCAACCAAAGCATAAGACAGAAGGAATGGTGTTTAGCAAAGATAAGAGATAATTCATTAGTGATGGATGAGTAAGGAATGAATTCTTGAGACGCATCCTAATGAATTTATACTAAGCGAATGGCGTATTGAGCACACAATTCTGTTGCCTTAATTATTGCTTTGATTTGCTTTTCTTTTGTTTTTATCTTTATTTTCGCCGACAAGATTTATACTTTTTTGACTATCATGATTTATTTTACTGTTTAACTAATAATTGTCATTTGGCAGGTACTAGTGCTACTATTACTCACCCTTTTCAGGATCTATAAATTCAGCTCGTCGGACTTCTCTTCTACACATCAACATAAAAATTCAGATAAGAGAAAAATAGAAACAACTTTCAAGAGACAAGTTACTCATATCTGTGTGTTTTGTGGATCAAATTCTGGGAACAAGCCAGAATATATGGAGGCCGCAAATGAATTAGGGAGAGTTATTACTGAACGAAACATGCACTTAGTATATGGTGGTGGCAATCTTGGATTAGTGGGATGTGTTTCAAAAGCCGTGCAAGAAGGTGGCAGTCATGTTTTGGGGATCATTCCAAAACCATTAGCAGAGACAGGCCTCATCGGAAATTCAAATGGAGAGGAAAGCATTGTCTCGGGCATGTCTGAGCAACTCATTGAGATGATCAATCATGCTGATGCCTACATTGCTTTACCTGGCAGGCTAGGGGTGTTAGAAGAAATATTCACAGTAGCATATTGGGAAAATTTGAACATCCACTAGAAACCCATTGGATTACTAATGTGGATGGATTTTTCGATTTTCTTTTCGTATTTCTTGCAGATGCTAACAGACTTGGGCTCATCTTAAAACCGACAAAGGACATATTCTTAACTGTGAGAAAAGCCGAGGAATTAATTGACCAACTTTTAGCCTATAAACCGAAAATCGACCCCATTCTTTTCAAGTTGAACTGGTCAGATAGCGATCGTGGTAAGAAGCGTAAATTAGACATAGATCTTAATGGGTAATTTTTCTACATTTCAGCTAACCATGTATGATCTTCTAAACTATTCTTTTACTATTTAAGACATTGGGAACAGTGTCTCATTTAGGTTTGGGGGAGGAAATAATTGGTTAGTATCTTGTTTATTTTTATTAGATTTTTAGTCATAAATTTTTCGAAAAATAAAAACAAAGGCATATTTAAAGCTAGGTGATGGTTGGTGTCTTTCTTACTCACTACCTCTCTATAAGGAAAAGCTGTGAAGGCACCTAGATAATCATTCACATGTAGCTTGTTGTGATAGACTAGTTTGGAGGACTCGTTGTTTAATCCTAACACCAAGCGATAAGAGCCTAAGGGCTTAGGTATTTAAGTGAGTCTCGCTCCACCCTCCTTCTGGGGAATCTACAACGGGAATTCCATTCGACAGTTAGTCACACACCATGACCAGTAGAAGTTATTTCTTTATGTTTATGGTTTTTATGTTGACTAAAAAGATGGAATTGGTAAGAGATAGCTGTGTAAGGAATTCTCACTCCTGATACGTATGTCAAACCCATTTTTCAAAACAAGTTATTTTTGTTTTTATTTCCTTCTAAATTTTTTAATTTTTAAATTCTCCGTAAAACTGACTAAAATGGATCTTCATATACCTAGTTGACAGATATTATCAACATACATGGTAACATACGGACATAAACTAAAAATTGAAAAGTTTGTAATATTCAGTGCTCTAGTTCATTTGGAGGAAACATCTAAAAAAAGTGATGAAAAAAAAAAACAAACAAACAAACATCTGATATCCGAGTTATTAAGTCTGTAATGGTATTTTAATACCTAATGCCCTAAAAACAACTGGTTTTGGAGTCATTGGCCCAAAACTCGTTACATGGATAAAAAATGATGAAATAATATATATATATATATATATATATATATATATATCCGAAGTCTGGGTAATTAAGTCCGTAGGGGTGTTTTAACACTTGATGTTCTAAAACCAACTGGTTTGGGAGCCACCGACCCAAAGCTCGCTACATAGATAAAAGGTATTGTATATAAATAAAAAATAGAGAAAAAATCAAAGAAAAAAATCAGAAAAATCAGAAAAATTTATTCCATTACTACAAAATGTGTGAAATCTGATAGAACTTTAGGACAAAAATATTACTCTCTTATCAACTGCACTTATGACCGTTGTGGGCAAAAATCAGTTGTTTAATATTTTGCTGGCTTTGTATATGAGAATGGTAAAAATAATCGGAGAATTTACTTATTCAGTAATTTAGAATGAAACAAAATAACTAATAAACTTGGAGTATAAGTTTCACCTAATTAGTCACTAACTTCTTTATTCTATTTTCTCTTGTCTTTTTGCTTTTGTGTGCATTAGTTTCACTACCTTTTTACTTTTATAAAAATGATTGTGGGTATCATTTGCTGTAAACCCTCACGAGACTATAACTCGTCCACTAGGGACACCTAGGGGTTTAAAGGCTTGTTGCATATGCTAAATGCAATCGTGATCCCTACGAAAGTGGCTTAGTTAAATTTTATTATGTTATTTTATTTTGCTCGAGGACTAGTAAAATGTTAGGTTATGGGGTGTGATAAATGGTAAAACTATCACTATTTCCCACTCATTTAACTTAATATTTTGTATAGTTTCTTGAGTTTTGTGAATATTTTGATGTGTTCTGTGTTATTTTGTAGATAAATAAAGTTTCATGACATTCTGAAGGTGATTTGGAGCAAAACTGTGAAATTTGACAAAAAGGGTATTTTGATAATTTTGGGCATCCCGACACTAAAATAAAGTTTCAGGACATTCTAGAGGTGATTTGGAGAAAAACTGTGAAATTTGGCGAAAAGGGGTATTTTAGTATTTTTGGGCGTCCCGACACCGAGGGTATTTTGGTAATTGCACCACCATACCACATGTCAAAAATTCAACGAGCCGTCTTTTTTAGCCACCATGCCACGTGTCGAAAATTCAGCGATCCAAAAAAATAAATAAAAAATTAGATTTTTTTTGCCTATAAATGGATTTCAAATTTTAGTTTCAAATGTACCAAATCCTCTGTAAATACTTATATAATAGAGAGTTCTTCATATTTTCTTCTTTTATTCAGTTTTATTTACGCTTTGTAGTAGTAATTCTATTCTTCCATGATGGGGTAACTCCTCCATGCTGGGGTAATAAGGTAATACTTTTACTTTTTCTATTTAAATTAATCTCCCTTAAAATATAATATATAAACTATTTAAAATTTGAATTAATAAAGGATACCGCCATTTCCGGACGGTTGGTTATTCAATTTAATCTGGTTAATCTGACTTAATGAGGATACCGTCATACTGGACGGTTGGTTTAAGTTTATATTTATGTTCCGCCTTATGGCTGATATATTTGAATTTGACTTAATCAGGATACCACCATTCTGGACGGTTGGTTTAAAATATCACAAGTTAATATATTATTATTTTATGGGAGATATATAAATAGTATATAGTAGAAGTTATTTCCTTTTACCTTAACATTTCATTTATTTATTTTAATTACTTTCTGCAATTTCATTTTATATCTTTAAGTTTTTATCAGTTTTAATTATGTATAGTAACTAAGTTAAATATCTAGGGTTGTGATTAAATCTAATATCACCAGATTTAAAAAGGGTTAGATTATAGTTTGGGTAATTAAAGAGTTATTTGTTGAGTCATATTCTTAATGCTTTTTATTAACTGGCCATTAATAAAATTGATTATGTAAACTTAAAATGAACTAGACATAAGGATTTTAAGTTTAAGACCTTAGTCTCAACAACCCACGATCTTCCTTAAGGATAGATAACCCTTTAATAGATTTCCTTACAGGATATACATATACCTGTCGGGCGGGGATAGTCATAATTGGAACTTAACCTTAATGAATCTAGGTAATTTAATTGACATAGACATATGGTTCAATTGGATTATACTAGGTATTTGTAAATGATCATTCGAAAGAGACTTTTACATAATTTATTGTTCCAGATTAATAATTCAATAATTTACCCAACTATGATTTAATTACTTCATCTTTTAATTGATATTAGAAAGATTAACAACCCTAGATCTTTGAGTCTTTTTATTTTCCTTAGTATTTTCTTTTGTCTTTTTATTTATTTATTTATTTAGCAACTCTACAAATCAAATCATTTCAAGAAATCAATTCACTTCTCCTTATAATTAGATATTTGTAAATAAATAGTATAAAAAATCAATAACAACAGTAGGAATTAAGTCCTCATGGGATCGATATTTTTATACTACTTGAACGATACATGCGCTTGCGTTATACGTGTGTGTTTACGCCGGTCAGCTTTGGGGAGTAGATGATGATTATGATTATGAAGTAGATGATGATGATGATGACGACTATGAAGGGCGTTGGGAAGGAGACCTTAATTCCACCATACAACAATTGTTCAAAGAAGTGGTACATATTTAATTGAATATGTTTTCAAAATTTCTCATTTATACATCTGGATTGTGCTTGCCTAGTTTGAATTCTAAATGCTATACAATTGTACTTTTAGAATACGCGAAATTGAACTGTAAAATGAGCTCATCAGCATCTGTATTCAAGCAACTATCGCAAAACAAGGGTAGAATGGAAGGCCCTCAGTCAGTTTCAGTTTTTGGGTTTGTTTGTTGCATTCTCTGCTCATCAATATGTGTGCTTGCAAAATACAATTTATTTTGTAATGAAATGTTGAATTTGAACTTATGCAATTATTTATTTGGATTTTCTGTAACAATTTTAACTGAATATCTCAGTACTAAATTTTATTTATTATACATTCCTCATAGATATACAAAGATTTTGGAACAATGATACGAACAAGATAAATTACATAGATTCAACCACATATGCATTAAAGTAATGTTGCTTTAATAGCATATGTGGCTCCACATATGCTATTAAAGTAATGTTGCTTTAATGCATTGTTTTAATGCATTGTGGTTGGATTTGTGTAATTCATTTGTGTCTCTATCATTTTTCAAAGATTTTATGGTTGAATCATTTTCTTTGTTACCGCAATTTCAGTTTCTATAATTGCTTAGAGATACTAAAACTATTATATGCAATTTTTAAGGAAACAACCCATATTGATTCACCAAGGAGACTATCTGACCCTGAGGGTCAAATGTTATATTCAATCAACAAGTTACATGAGAAATTTTATGCAAAATAAAATTAATCTAGGGAAATTAGCAAAACTAACCCAAAAAAGATACTCATTTGTCAAAATGAGCCACGAATCGAGCTTCCGGTGACACCAACAGACTCCCCTCACATAGGCAAGTGTGTAGGAACTGACGAAATCCGAATCAGTGCACTTGAGGTCATGAATACCACTGTTCACCGAATATTTTTGGTCTGTATACCATGAATCCAAACACCGATTGACAAAACTAGCTTCACTCCCTCAAGTATGCTCCATAAACTTCAATTTGGTAGGTGGCTTGCCCTGTCAATCGAAAGAACAAACCAATTCTAAGATGGGTTGATCGCGCCACTTTTTCTCTCTTTCTCTCGCCATTTTTGGCATTCTTGGGAGCGACATCGACCACCCACCAATGCATAGTGGCCACACACTTCGGTCAGTGTGGCTCAGCGGCCGGTGTGGGTGGTTGGCAGGTCATGGCCTCTCTTCTCTCTCTAACGTGTGTATGCCCCTTGTGTATGTATTAGATCCTTTTATGTAAGTGTTTGAATTTCTCTTCTAAAAGTGTCCAGATTTGTTTGATTTCCTCTTGTCGTTCGAACGCTCGACGAACGTGAGACGACGAACACACGCAATTTTGAATGAGATATCAAACGTGATACACACGGGAGGTCTCTGGATGGTTATATTTGAACACTCACTTGAACTCGCCACTAATGCAAATAAGTTCTCGTTCAAACCCTGGTACAAACCTGCCACAAACATGTACACAAGCCACGTTTGAACGCTACATAAAACGCATTACAAACGCAAAGCCTCTAGATGACTTCATTCAAATGTTCTAAAGAACGCTGCAAATATGCGAATTTCAAAAAAAATTTCCAAGACTCATATCGTTTCGAAATCTTAGTTACGATTCAGAATCCCTTTCAAAATATCCCAAAAACTTTGGGATATTACATTTAAGGGTTAGTTTTGTTAGTGACATATTCTCAAGATGAATTTTGATGACGCAATACTAGAAGTCTTCGACGCACATTAGCGAGACATTACAAAAAGATGTCGAAGCACATTGGTGGTGAAGCGTGATGAATGTGAAGACTAGCAGCAAATCAAAGAAAATCTTGTTAAGTTTTAGCTTAAGAATCTAATTGTAAAGTGAAATTTCTACTAAGTATCTAAGCTCATAGGACACATGCACATTCATATAAATGTATTAAAGGTCATAAATAAAATATTTTAAACCTTAAAATCTTGCATTTGTATTAAGATATGCATACCGGTCCCATACCGATGGACCTGCTCTGTTTGCAAGCTCTCTGGAACCGGCACACTCCATACCGGACTACCATGTCGGTCTATATGAGGATTTCATAACTCTGGAACCAGCATACACCATACCAATCCCATGTCGGTCTTTCATACCAGTGAGCTCAAATATTTCATAGCTATTGGAACTGACAAGGACCATACTGATATTCGTACCAGTGTCTATACCGGTAAGCCAATCTGTTGCATATTTACTGGAACTGACAAGGACCCGACAAGGACCATACCGGTCATCTTACCGGTGTAAAGTTTGAATTTTCAAACGATAATATAATCGTTGGGACCGACATACCGGTGTCAGAAACAAACATACTAGTCCTAATAAGTGCTGTTAGGGCAGATTTCTTTTGTGACTATAGATAAGCCCCAAATTCATTTTGCAAAAGAATATAGTACACCTTCTAGCATTTTACAAAATGCAAAAGTCAGTGAGAAACACAAATTTTCTTGATCATTTCATTTTCATAATTTCATAAGCTCATTACATAAATCTTTATTTATATCTTAGTGAGCTTAGAAATATTTGGGCAGCACACTCACTCTTCAATCTTTGTAATTCCTTAGTGATTCCCAAATTGTTGTAAACACAAAATCTTTATTTTCCAAAAATACTTGCATTGAAATCCTGTAACATCCCGCCTAGGATAGGATGCTACCGACAGAAGACAGGCAAATATTGCCTCCATAAACCTCTGACTTTGACGAAAATTTGGCATGACTAAGTCATGCAACCTGGATCAAGTCCAACACCTCAATACAACCTATAGGGCCCGACACTGAAAATATACACTAAATCAATAAACTCAATACATAACATGATTAGGCTCCATGCCTGAAAATAAGTATAAACAAAAACTTTTACAATTAACTTATACAACTTAATTTATTTTACAACTATACTCATAAACGACTTGACTCTTATACGCCCAAGACCTGGTGACTGTCTGATTGCATCGTTGCTATCCGGCTCCTTAAGCTCTGATGTCTATGGTCGACCGATCAGGTCACCAACCTGTAAAACTCAAACACATGTCGTATAGTATTAAAAGTAATATCAAAATGTATTAAACCGATATGCAATCCTTTTGAAATCATTCCCCCCCAAAACATAAATATGTGTCAGTCAAAATAAATTTTTGATGCATGATTTTCAAAATACGCACCGATCGTCTACTGTTCGGTCGCGCGCAAAGACCTAACAGTGTACGGACCATGTCGACAGGGTAGAGGGCCATCCATTTTCCGATGGTCTGGACCCATGATGAGCGCCCCGGCGGCCAACCCAGAACGAAACATAACCAATCACCACGGAGGGTCAAAAACATAAAACATCATACACTGTGGTGGAAACACTTTCTTTTTCCTTTGTAAAAAAAATCATAACTTGAAAACCAGGAATAAAATACTAAGTTATCAAAACATGTTTCAAGGTATTTCACGATTCAGACTATCAACATCATAGAACTTCTTATATCTCAAGATATCTTGACTTTACATTACTTATTCACTACTAAGCAAACCCATAAGCTTAGTTCTAAATCTCCAGTTTTAACATTAGATGGTGCCATTACACTATTATCGTCACAAGATTTTAAAAAGATAAATCATATAGTAATTGCATTGAAGTGTATAAAATTACAGGTTTAATTACACTCTTAGCTATGCAAAATGTTAAAAAAAGTAATAATAGGCTAATAGTAAAGAGAAACAGGACATGTATCTTTTCCAAGCAACTCTTGAATACCTTACAAACTGATAAGATTCCATAATCAAGATAATTGAAGGGAGAAAATCAAGGAATATCTTTTTGAATCCTTTGTAATTATATCTTTTATCTAGTAGTTAATCTCTTTCCTATTTCAAATTTCAATCATTGTGTATTTATAGTACTAAATGTCATTGTAAATAATAAGAGAAAATATATTCTTCTTCAACTTGTCCTTCAATTCAACATGGTATCAGAGCCCAGATCCCTTCTCTAATTTTTTTTCTCCACAATCTCCAACCTCCGTCCCAATGGCCTCCGATGGTACCCAAAATGTCATCCCCAACACCCAAGAACCTACAAAACCTTTGATCATAGTTGCCATCCACAACTCAATCAAACTCACATCAACAAATTATCTCTCCTGGAAAACCCAAATTGAAGCCATTCTCATCGGCTACGATTTACAAAAACACATTGATGAAAATCATCAAACCCCACAACGCACCGTCACCACCAATAATGTCACTTCACCAAATCCCGAATATCATACTTGGCTACGCCAAGACAAACTCATCTTTGCAGCTCTGGTCGGCACCCTATCACCATCTCTAGTTCCTCTTATCACCCAATCCACCAACACCTATGAAGCCTGGCGAACTCTCGCCAACACTTATGCACGACCTTCTCGGGGTCACATCAAACAACTCAAGGATCATCTTAAACACATCACCAAGGGTACTAAAACCATTACCGAATACATGCAATCCATCAAAACCACAGCCGATCAACTTGCCGCCCTTGGTAAACCTCTTGACCATGAAGATCTAATTGAAAAAGTACTTGACGGCCTTGACGATAACTATCAGTCCATCATCGACTCTGTCAATGGCCGTGATTCCACTATTCTCTTTGATGAACTCCATGAAAAACTCATCAACAAGGAGCTATCCCTCCGCAACAGGACCAGCTCCCTTTCCCACCCGGCTTCCGCACATCCCACCAATGTTCGCACCTACTACCGACCTCATCCTAACAACACTGCCCAGACCGGTCGGTTTGCACCCACCACCAACCCCCAACTCCCCAGAAACTCTACCACAAACACCAGAACCGACCGACCTCCTCCTCGACCCTTTCTTGGTCGGTGCCAATGGTGCTCGGCATTAACCATGCAAAAAGAATTGGCATAAAATTAACAGTAAATCAAATTTAAATCAGAAGAATTGTTCACTGAAAACATTTTGGCTTCAGGTCAATGCCCATTTAATTACACTGGCAATAAATTAGTTACGGAACTATATATACTGATTGTTAAAAAAACAATCAACGAATATAATAATTTTATTTAAACATAAACTTGAAAACGTAATACAAATCAAAACCAACAGAAACTTACAGAATCAACAACAAAACTTACAGTGCAAGTAAACGAAATCAATTAAACAAACTCACTAACTTGAAGATTGAGGCTAGCGTAATGCTATGTCCTATAGCAGAATTTCGTCCATACTCTTGTGCTTGTAGTTCTTCGGACGTCTGCCACCAGGATTCAACAATCTGTAAGTCGAATCTCTGCACTGAAATTCGACCCCTGGAGAATCTACTTGACGTTTTTGCTTTGTTTTTGTTTTTATTTTTCCAAATCAGAGAACAATATATGTGTTTTTCAAAAGGAAAAGATCTATCTTGTCTGCAAAACATACTGTTCTTTTTTATAGTGACAGTTGGGAACAGCTGATGATGATATGGTATGACACCTTCTCAGTACGTTTTTCAGGGAGACTAATTAATCACAAGGCCCATCTTTTGACTAATTAATATATATTAATTATCATGTCATCCATGCATCAAAGCCATACATCAAAGCCCAAGCCCAAGCCTTATCATTCCAATTTAATATAAGTGTCTAGAGACCACTTATAAACCTTTCACATTCTTTGTACATTTTAAATGTGGGACTCTATCACTATTTGATATACAAACTCTTACACTGATTACCTCAGAGAAATTATCATCAGAAAGTGTAGATGTCCTCAGTTGCAGATACCTTTTTATACTAAGTTATCAATTTCATATTTATGCTTAAACACACAATCAAAATAAAGCCCCAATGCAGCCATCTAAATAATGTTCATTAATGTTCACCTTATAATCTTTGATATATTCTAAACAAAAGGAGCAATCATCAACCCGAAACTAACTCACCATAAGAAACAACTAAGCTTCATCTTCACCTTAGCATCAATGCTAATGTAAAATAAAATAAAAAGAAAATGTTATAAATGAATACCCAAAAGGAGGACGAGGTGAATTCATTTCATCAACCTTAACGCCAAATACAGCTTATAATCAAAAGAAATTAAGCCAAATTTCTAATAATTTCTGCTATTATTTTACCAATAGCAATAATGGATCAAAGAACAAAAAATACCAATTCTTAGGTAAGGTATGCATTTGTAGGTAATCTCTTACCCATTTTATTACAGTAGTTGATAATTTCCAAATTTTCCAGTCCATTCATAAACGACATCCATATAATTCTACGCATGTAGAAATGAATCAACCGAATTTCCTTTAATAAATCAAAAATAAATCTAGTTCATCATCAGTCCAACGAAGTCTTATAATCATTCCAAGTTGCTAAATTTCTCTCAAGAATTTGGTCGAATATTTTCTCCCAATCAATTATAAGCTCGGTTTTCTAGTATATATCAAAAGTATTGCATTGCACGGCTAGATCATGCATATGCCTAGACTTCAAAGTATATAACAAGAATTAAAAAAAAAAAGTAACTAAATAAATTAAACACTAAAAAAAAAAAAACAAAGATAAGGATTTCAATAATTAGCCTTGTTTTCCAGATATAGTGGCCGGATTAGAAGAACAGAACCATGAAGAAAGCAAAGATGAAGGAGTGGCAGAATCACCATAAGCTAATAAAGCTAAGATCACAGAGCCACTCTGAAGAATGTTCGACATGTGCCATCACCAACCTTCCTATTTCCCTTCCTATTTCTTTCTATTTTCTTCTCTTATGCCCAGCGTGAACTGAGTGTGTGTTGATAATTGTGAGAAACGTGTGTGTGGGTATTGGGTAATGTGCATGTGTTTAGTATATAAAAGAGTGGGCTCCACGTGTCTTATGTGGATTAAGCATATGGGTGTGTTTAGAAGTCTCTAGGTGTACTAATATTATCTATAATCTTATTTTTTTCATTTTAATTATTAAATTCCAATTTTACCCCTCTTGTAATTTTTTCATTATTCTATAATTCACCTCTTATAAAAATTCCCATATTTCTGTAAAAAAAATCTCGTGCTCTGACATGGCTTCTTAAACAAAATTAAAATTTGATGCAATTACCCTGGAATCACCCAGGATGTTACAAATCCCTTGTGTGAGTTGTGAGTACTCTCAAAGGAAGAGTTTATATAAAAAGTTTAAAAGAAGCCTTGGTGAAAAATCTCTTGGTTGTAAGTTTGTTAAAACTAGTGGAACCTTCAAGCGGGCTTGAAGAGAGTGGACGTGGGCAAATAATTTGACCGAACCACTATAAATCTGGTGTTGTATCTCTCTTCCATTATCTTTAATTTGTGCAATTTTATTTCAAATCAATCGTGTGATTTATAATTATTACTAAAACTTGAAAGCATAAAATTGACAAGATTTATAATTCTGTATTAATTTTTTAATTACCCAATTGACCCATTCTTGGGTATAGTTGTTACTTGTTATTGTACTTGTATTCTTATATACCCATTTAATTAGTGGTGCAAATGATGGAATAAACTTCTATTGGTTGGTTGAGAGATTTTAGATCAGATAAGATTTCACCTCTCCATCTATTCTTGATTTAGGAACAAATTTGTGCATTTTATCTTATTGATCTTTTGCAACTGAAATCAAGATCCTTACGGGTTTAAGAATCATATTTTCACCTTTTTCTTAACCATTCACGGGGTCTTTATAGTTATCGTGCTCCTATTTGTTCAAGGAATTTCTCATTTTACCTTGAGAAATAAGCACGTGCCACGTTTAATTCAATCAAGAAAGGAGCAAACTCACAAACCAATCTATGCAGAACTCACTTGTGATGATTCCCAATCAATTTTGGGTTGAGGCTATTTTAGGTTTGCTTCTTGCAAGTTAGAATGTTGCTCATACAATTTTACTCGTGCCTTTGTTGATTTTCCAAGGATAGTTATGCATTTGCTGGAATGGGCTTCAACAATGGCCCATCATTTTTCGTAGTTTTAGATTTTGCATGGTGGGTCGTTCTTATCCTGCTTCATTGAACAGAATCGCCTCCTCCAAGCACATCTTGAACTACTTAAGAAAGTAAGGCAAGATTTTTCAGGCATGACATATGTTGTTGAGAAGGTGAGATATTTGTTGTTGCTATATATTTTTCTTCTATTTCTCTTCAAACTGAGAGAATAATATCAATGAGTGAACAACATTTAGTTGAAAGTCGGGTTTAAGAATATATGTTTGCCAGTTAATATAAGTAGAGAGAATCTCATTTTGTGTTCATTTATCTTGCTAATTACAGTTGAAAAGCTGGATATCAAACTATGGAACATACAATAATGAGCTCTAGAATTTGTAATTAACGGGGTAATTGCATCTTCTGATTTAGTTACAGACAAACACACTTGTTTATGTACTGAAGATTAAATCTTTCCCTTCTATTAGATGTCTACTTTCTGCCTTCCTAGTCATAATCCACTAGTGTTGGTTGTATTGTATTTGTTAACCATATTTACGCAGCCTTGTATTTAAAGCTTATGATGTTTGATTAAGCACTTTTATTTTATTTCTATGATAAGGACAAGCTGAGGATCTTGTATTGTTCTTATCACATAACATCTGTATTATCACTTATGTCTATACAACTTGTTAGTTCCATTTTTATTGGCACATGTCCGTGACAAAACAAGTCCAATTGAGTTGTAAATCCTGCTTGAAGATCCTTGTTAGATGGACTGGTTTGCGTTCGTGGTGCGTTCGTTTTCAGTGGTTTCGAAACGTCTTGCGTTGGTGCCGTGCTTCGATATTGGGTTCCGAACGACTAGCGTTGGTGCTGTGTTCGATATTGGGTTCGAACGACTAGCGTTGGTGCTCGTGTTCGATATTGGGTTCGAACGGGAATTCCAGAGAGCAACCGTTTGAGTGTCGTTCCCATTTCGTTCGAACGAACTCTTTCCAGAGACCTCCGTGTTCGAGTAACGTTCTTGTTACGTTCGAACGGTCCTTGTTATTTTTGTTTGGTTTGATTCCCGTTCTTGGCGCGTTCGAACGCCAGTCGCCATTCTGTTTTTCAGATGCGCTTTTTTCAACCCTATTTCCTTTTACTAAACCTACCTATAAAAGGAGTATCTTGCCCCCTTTTTCTTTTGGAGGAAAACACATTAACTAAAGCCTTAGCTTTTGTTTTCCCTCTCTATTGAAGATCTCTCCTTAAGATTAAATCTTATTTCATTTGAGTGATCCTCTTGTTTTTCACCCCTCACCATTCACCTATAACTTTACCTGTCAGATTCAATCCACAGAGACTTCAGAAGGTCTGAAGGAAGTTGCTTGGAGCATGCTCGGGGGAGTTCCTTGGGTGATTACAAGTTTTGGGATTAGAATCAGTAAAGTTGTTGCTATAGGTCTTTTCACCATCTCTGTAAGTGTTTTTCTCATATAGTGGATTTGGGTGGTAGCCTATACCCGGAGTGGTTTTTTACTCTAACGAGTTTTTCCACTTCGTAAACAAATCTCTTTGTCTTCTTTTACTCTTACTGTTCCATTCTCTTGAATTATCAGATTGTTTTATTAAGTAATTTATTGCTATTGTGGTGATTGTTCTTCCATTATTGTTTTCTATTCGAAACGTGTTTTGATAGGTAGTAATTTTATTTCCGCTTGTTACACCTATTTCCCCCCCATAGTAGGTGTGTGGGTCAGAACTTTATTATTTTCAATTGGTATCAGAGCCTGACATCGGTCCTTGACCCTTTTCCTAATGGATAGAAGTCAACCTTTGAACTGCCCCCCATTCTTTGATGGGACTGAATATTCCCATTGGAAAGTTCGTATGAAGGGATTCCTAAAGTCCCTAGATGAGAAAGTTTGGATGTCGGTAGAGTATGGATGGAAACCACCGGTTGTTACTGTAGAAGGAGTTACCTCTCCAAAAGATAAACTCACTTGGTCCAAGGATGAGTTTGATGAGTGCAATAGGAATAGCAAAGCAATCAATGCTATACATGGTGCTATTTGTACTTCTGAGTTTAGAAGGGTTTCCATGTGTGAAGTTGCCAAGGATGCTTGGGACATTCTGGCAACTGTTCATGAAGGTACATCGTCCGTCAGGAACAACAGACTGCAAGATTTTGCCACCAGGTTTGAAATGGCTCGGATGAAAGAGGACGAAACCTTTGATGAATTTTATGCTGAAATAAATGACATTGTCAACTCTAGTTTTAACTTAGGAGAAACTATTCCCACGAGCCGTATTGTTAGAAAAATTCTTAGATCTCTCCCTGAAAAATTTCTACCTAAGATCACTGCTATAGAGGAGAGCAAAGACATAGATAAGTTGAAACTAGATGACCTTGTAGGTAATCTTCAAATCTATGAGAGTAAACTTCCCGGTTTTAGAAAGACCAAAAATATAGCCATGAAAACTGTGAAAGTTGAAAAACACGAAATATCTGATGATGACAAAGTTTCACCCCTTTCAGATGCTGACATGGTCATGTTTGTGAAAAGATTTAAGAAATTCTTGAACCCTAAGAAAAATGACAGTGGTCCGGATAATAACGATGGACTGAGAAATCTAGAGATAGTAACAATCGTTTTAGAACAGCTAGGAAGAAAATAGAGATGAGAAGGATAAGAAATCCCAAACTGTTAGGTGTCATGAATGTCAAGGTTTTGGCCACATTCGTGCTGAATGTCCCACCTTTCTGAGGTCGAAATGAAATAAGGTCATGGCTGTGTCTCTCTGATGATGAAGAAGAAGATGATGGACATTCTGATGACTCAGGATCCGAAAGAGAGATTTTTCTCACATGGCTTTTGCCTGCAGTGTGAATGATCTTGAAGAAGATGGAGTCGCCAGCGGAACTTTGGATAGATCTGAGTATGTTGAACAAAGTGACTCAGAGATGAGGAAGGAAGATTCATACCGCCTTCACTGAATGTTCAATGAAAGTTTGAGCAACAAACAGTCAAATTCTGAAATGTCAAAACAACTCAGAGAGACTGAACTTGAAAGAAATGAGGCACAAATCAAACTTGAAAAAAGTCAAATTGTTGTAGTTGAACTCAGAGAAAGAAACAAGGGATTGGAAGTTAGGATCAAGACTTTAGAAAGAGAACTTGAACAGACTAAGTCACAACTTTCGACCTTCTCGTGTGGGTCTAAAAAAATTGATCACATGATAGGGCTAGGTGTTCTTTCAGGTGACAAGAGAGGTCTAGGTTATGCTAAAACTGATGACAAAAATGCCTCCTCTTCCAAAACTTTTTTTGTTCCTGCTGAAAGATCGAATGTCAAACCTGTTAGAGAAGTTTCTTCTAGGACTTTAGGTGACCAATCTGTCATCTCCAACAACTCTACTGATGATCAGCCAAAAGTCTCCCATCTCAACCTAGGTTTGTTCCCACATGTCACTACTGTGGCAAAATTGGTCACACCCGACCCAAGTGTTTCAAACTCAAAACGAACAATTCTAGGTCTAGAAAGACTCCTTTCCAAAAAGATTCTAGTTTTTTAGCTCAGCAGGTTTTTGAACTAACTCGTCAGACCAATGTCATTAATGAAAAATTAGCTTTGCTGACCAGGAACTCAGGATCCAATAAAGATCACAGACAGGCTTGGGTTAGGAAGGAAGAGTGTTACGTTGCTCACGTAGCCCTCAAGGCTAGGGACAATCAAATGTGGTACTTCGATAACGGGTGCTCCAGACACATGTGTGGAGATAAAGCTATGTTTGTTTCTCTCGAAGAGAACATGACTGGGAATGTGACTTTTGGTGATGGAGGAAAAGCTCCGATTATGGGAAAATGAAGGATATCCTTGCCTGGTTTTCCCATCCTTGATGGCGTCCTGTATGTGGAAGGATTGACAGCCAATTTATTGAGTGTTAGTCATTTCTGTGACACTGGGCTTGATGTTCGCTTTGAAAAGAAAACGTGTTCCGTGTTTAATGCTCAAGGTGAGTGTGTCATTAAGGGTCTTAGAACCACCAACAATTGTTACGGTATCTTAGTTGGACAGTCCTCTACATGTAATGCTGTTCATTTGGATGAGATTGATTTGTGGCATCAACGGTTGGGACACATAAATTACCATGATCTGTCAAAAGTCTCGAAAAGAAACTGCATTGTTGGCCTTCCTGAATTAGGAAAGAACCGTAATCTTGTGTGTGGTCCCTGTCAGTTAGGAAAGCAGACTAGAGCTCGTCATACTCGTGTTCCTCACATTCTTACCAAAAGACCTTTAGAACTTCTTCATATGGATCTTATGGGTCCTTCAAGTCAGAAAAGTGTAGGGGAAAAAATATATTTTGGTTGTTGTGGATGACTTTTCTAGATACACTTGGGTTGATCTCCTTCGTGAAAAATCTGAAGCTGCTGAAGTCATCCAAGTCTTGTGCAGGAGACTGATGAATGAGAAAGATCTAAATATCTCGAGGATTCGCACTGACCATGGTCGTGAATTCCAAAATTCTAGTCTTGGATCTTTTTGTGCCGACAAAGGTATAAAACAAGAGTTCTCTGCTCCCATCACTCCTCAGCAGAATGGAATTGTTGAGAGGAAAAACAGAGTCATCCAAGAAATGGCTCGCGTCATGATTCACAGCAAATGAGTTGCTTTGCACTTTTGGGGAGAAGATGTTTGCACTGCCTGCCACATTATTAATCGTGTGTTTCTGAGGCCTGGAACTGAGAAGACTCCTTATGAAATATGGAAAGGAAAGAAACCTACTGTCAAATACTTCATGGTTTTTGGTAGTTCTTGCTACATTCTGAGAGACAGAGAAAATCCCGCAAAATTTGATGCCAAAAGTGATGAAGGTACGTTTTTAGGGTACTCTCAGAACAGTAGGGCCTATAGAGTGTTCAATAAACGTACTCTTACGGTTATGGAAACTATCAATGTGACTGTTAATGATAGTGAATGCAGTCCTGATAATGAGAGAGAGTTAGTCCCAGTCATTGATAGTTATGAAGAACCTGATGGTGTAGGCCCCTCTGACAGCACGACCAAGACTGATCATTCTGAAAGGTGTGATTCCCCTGAAAATGACAAATCTCGTGAATTGGTCACATCGTCTCGTGTTAAGCTACATCATCCTAAAGAAAATGTTCTAGGAGATGTTGCTGAGGGGTTGAGGCTTCGTGGAAGATTAATAAATCAATTATCATTTGCTTGTTACGTGTCTCAGATTGAGCCTAAAAAGGTTGAAGAGGCTCTTTTGGATGAAAACTGGGTGCATGCCATGCATGAAGAGTTAAATCAATTCACTCGTAATGAAGTCTGGAAACTTGTCCCTAGACCCAAGACTACTAATGTTATTGGAACCAAATGGATCTTCAAGAATAAAACTGATGAACATGGTACCATAACTAGAAACAAGGCTCGTCTTGTGGCTCAAGGCTATACTCAGGTTGAAGGGATTGATTATGATGAGACTTTTGCACCTGTGGCGAGGCTAGAGTCCATTCGTATTCTTCTTGCTGTTGCTTGTAGTATGAAATTCAAACTCTATCAAATGGATGTCAAAAGTGCATTTCTGAATGGGTTCCTACAAGAAGAAGTCTATGTTGAACAACCCAAAGGTTTTGTGGACACCGATCATCCCGATTCTGTCTATAGGTTAAAAAAGGCTCTATATGGTCTCAAAAAAGCTCCTCGAGCTTGGTATGATCGTCTTACTGGCTATCTTCTTGATCGTGGTTACTCTCAAGGGGGAGTTGACCGGACTATGTTCATTCGGAAGGTTGACGGTATAATCACCATTGCTCAAGTTTATGTTGAAGACATCGTCTTTGGTTCTCCTTGTGATTCACTTGCACATGAGTTTGCAAATGCCATGACTCAAGAGTTTGAAATGAGCATGATGGGGGAGCTCAATTATTTTCTTGGTCCTCAAGTTAAACAACTTGGAACTGAGACGTACGTCTCTCAATCCAAGTATGCTAGGAACCTCGTCAAACGTTTCGGATTGGAAAGTAAGAAACATACTAGAACTCCCATGAGTACTAGCCTGAAACTTACCAGTGATCTATCTGGCAAGAGTGTGGATCATACGTTGTACCGTAGTATGATAGGCAGTCTGTTGTACTTAACTGCTAGCAGACCTGGCATTTCTTTTAGTGTGGGAGTTTATGCTCGATTTCAGGCAAATCCTAAGGAATCTCATTTAAGTGCTGTTAAACGTATCATTCGATATGTTCACGGCACTGTCGACTATGGGTTAATGTATACCGAAAACTCTAATACCGTTCTAGCAGGTTACTCTGATGCTGATGATTGGGCTGGTTGCGCGGAGGAAGATAGATAGAGACTACTGGTGGATGCTTCTATGTGGGTACTAATCTTGTTGCTTGGATGAGCAAGAAACAAAATGCCATTTCCTTATCCACGGCCGAGGCAGAATACATGGCAGCTGGGAGTTGCTGCACTCAATTACTATAGAGATGAAACAAATGCTACATGACTATGAGATCTCACAATCGACTATGACAGTCTTTTGTGACAACTCTAGTGCGATAAACATATCTAAAAATCCCGTTCAACATTCTCGAACCAAACACATTGACATCCATCATCATTTCATTCCCGAATTGGTTGAGTCAAAGATCGTGTCTCTTGAGTATCTTTCCACTGAATATCAACTTGCTGACCTGTTCACCAAACCTCTTGACAACACTCGATTCGAATTCCTTCGATCAGCCATAGGAATGTGTATTCTTCCCTAGCGGTTCATCCTTTGCATGTGTCAGTGTGAGTGTGTTTTCTAGTTCATTTTCTTTCTTTTATTCAATTTCTTTTTATTCGTTGTGTCTTCTTTCTTTCTTCTTAAATTCAATATATTATATATATATATATATATATATATATATATATATATATATATATATTTTCTATTTGACTTGGTTGAGCATGACTAGCCTGTGCATGTGATCCTGGTTTGTAGAATGTTTGATTTTGCATGTATAATATGTCTTTCTTTTTCTTGATGCTCTACATGCTTGAGTGCGTGTGATACACATCATTGATATGTCTTGTGCTTGCTCCTTCACATTCACCTCTTTATTTAGTCAAGCTTGGTCGCAAGTATGAGTTTTTGGAATGGCAATCTATTCTTTTTCATACATTGTTTGCTCAATAAGTGTGACCTTTGACTAGTTGACCTTGATATCCCCTTGTCAAAAGTACAAAGATAAATTCAAAAAAAATGAAAAAGGAAATGAGACTCAAGTGCAAAAGAGCCAAAATGGCCAAATTCAAAAGATAAGGGCAAAAACCCCTCACTCGAAAGAGTTGTTAAATATGAGCTCATGATTTTTATGGGGTAAACAATATAGCATGCAACCAATGTTGCTTCTTTTCAGGTCCTAGTGGTGCTGGGTTTGAACACCTATTTTGTGGACTCGGTGTGTTTATAGATTGGTTTCTTTGGCTGTGTCCAGCTCATAAAATAAGATCTTAAGCATTGATTTCTTTGTGCACTTTATTTTCACGCAAGTACTTGACCTGTTTTGGTGTTTGTGTTCTGCGCGTCATTGTTATGTTTAGCAGATTTAAAAATATTGATGCATGTTGTCTCATGTCATAATCGACAGAATACTGTCTGGGTTTCATTGCTCCTGCTATAGTACTCGTTTAGTCAAATCCTTTCATTTTATTTCTGGGCATTTTGTTCATTTTTGTGTCTCGTGATTCTTGGTGTTCCCTGTCAGTCTGTGTTCGTTCGTGCTTCGTTCACTAACCCGTTCGAACGTTTGTCGTTGGTGTTGCGTCCTTTCCTTCGTTCGAACACCGGTTTTTGGCTATTAAATTCGTTCGAGTTTCGCTCTTTATCTGTTCGAACGCCGACCTTTTTGCGTTCGAATACCGTTCGATTTCTGTTCGAACGCTTTTCAGGAAGTTTAAATAGTCTCCGTGCGTTTTGTGTTCGCACGGCTCGTCTCTCTCATCCTTCTTGGGTTTCTTCGCATTTCACTCCTCTTCCTTCTCTCCTCGTCTGATTTGCGTGTGGACTGCCTGTTCTCCCTCTCCTCCGTCATCAAGGTACCGATTTTCGTTCTGTCTCATTTATTTTTTTTCGGATCTGCATCTAGGGTTTCGGTTTTGATCTTGTTTGTTTTGCCTTATCTCCTTGATCAAGGCATGTATTATCCTTCGGGATGTTGTAATCTCTGTGTTGGGTTGCTTTTCTGTGGCGAGTTGCTCCTGTTCTGGGATCTCTTTTGTCGGTTTATCGCCATCGCGTTCGAACGCTCCAAGATTTTCGTTCGAACGCTCATAAGCCTATTTCCTTCTGTTTCTGGTCTGCATAGTTTGATTCTTATTTTGTGCCTTTCTTATGTGTTTTAGATGCCTAAGAAGTCAGTTGCTTCCAAGAAGCGTCCACGCGATTCTCTCCCTGGTGATCGCTTTCGCAGTCATGCCGCTGCTAAGTTATTCGATGATTACTTCTCGTAACGCAGCTTGTTTTTGGAGCGCAACGTGTTGACAGATGAGTTGCGTGACTCCGGGATTGTGCCTTTGCTGGTTACCCGTGGTTGGGGCTCTCTCCTGTCTGGTTTCACCGGGCCATCTCCCCAGCTTGTTCAGGAGTTTTATTCCAACATGGAGGTTGTTTCCTCTACTTCCTTCTCAGTGTACATTCGGGGCACTTACCTAGACATTGATCCCTCTGTCCTTTCTCGGATTCTTGCGATTCCTGAGGTACCATATCCTCAGCTTCCCTGGTCTCCTACAGAAGGTCCTTCTGATCAGCTTATCATGGATGTTGCCACTGGATAGCATCGTCCGATTGTTGGGGGTGTCGTCGTCGTTGCCTCTTTGTTGCATGCTTATCGTTTGCTAAACCGGATCGTGTGTCACAATCTCTGGCCAAAGTCGCATGTGAACACTCAACCGATTGCCGGGATTGCCTTCCTTTATGCCATTGAGCAGGGTCTCTCCATTGACATCCTCAGTGTGATCCTGCGTGAGATGACTCGCATTCGCAATGCCTCGTATGTCGCTCACACTCTGCCTTATGGCTGCCTCATTCGTCGTATTGTCTCGGCTCTGGTCCCGAACTTTGTGCATGATCATCCTCTTCCTCTGCTCAAACCTATTGGTCGCCAGACTGTTGCTATGGGTGCTGCTCATCTACCTGCTCATGCTCGTGCTCCTGCTCCAGCAGCTCCTCCTGCTCATGCTCCTAATCCTGCTCCTGCTGAGCCGGCCTCGGCTACTGCCTCTTCCTCTGCTGCTGGTCCCTCCTCCGATTTCTACCAGCGTATTCTGGATTCCCAGGCCTCTATTCTTGCTGAGCTTCGTCTGCTTTCTGGTGGCCAGTCTGAGATCCGCTCCTCAGTTCTCAAATTGCAGGCTCAGTTTGCCCGCCATCTTGCAGACTGTCGTGCCGGTTCTGTTGACGAGGAGTCCTCTGCTAGTTCCGACTCTGACTAGTTGCTTCTTATTTGTGTCTGTGTTTTGTGTTAGGCGGTGTCTGTTTTATTTGGGATCTCTGTTTTGATGATCTATTTTTTTGTTGTCTATGTACTGTCTTGCCTTCATTTGACATATTTTAATAAAATCATCTGTATTGAATATGCTTGCTTATTGTCTGTTTCTCATGCTTACTTTGTCATTTCGTGACAAAAAGGGGGAGTAGTATTCATTAGATGAGTGTTTGAAGAGTTCAGATTAAGGGGGAGAAATTTGGTTTACCTGTTTCTGTTACAATTGATAATCTCAATGCTTTTCACGGTATATTGTTGTTTATGATTGATTTCAAGTAAACAGGTTTTGTGCTATGGTGGCCTTTTCTCTTGAAGACTACTTGGATAGGTTTTAGATCGGGTTCTTTTGTAATACGTCTCTGTCTTGATGGTGGGCAGTCAGTTGGCTTGTAGTTTAGTTGAGGTTGTTTATTGTAGTCTTTGTATTAGGTTGTGTTTTTTCACGGAATGCCAAAGGGGGAGATTGTTAGTTCCATTTTTATTGGCACATGTCCGTGACAAAACAAGTCCAATCGAGTTGTAAATCCTGCTTGAAGATCCTTGTTAGATTGGACTGGTTTGCGTTCGTGGTGCGTTCGTTTCAGTGTTCGAACGTCTTGCGTTGGTGCTGTGTTCGATATTGGGTTCGAACGACTAGCGTTGGTGCTGTGTTCGATATTGGGTTCGAACGACTAGCGTTGGTGCTGTGTTCGATATTGGGTTCGAACGGGAATTCCAGAGAGCAACCGTTTGAGTGTCGTTCCCATTTCGTTCGAACGAACTCTTTCCAGAGACCTCACGTTCGAGTAACGTTCTTGTTCCGTTCGAACGGTCCTTGTTATTTTTGTTGCGTTCGATTCCCGTTCTTGGCGCGTTCGAACGCCTGTCGCATATTCTGTTTTTCAGATGCGCTTTTTTCAACCCTATTTTCCTTTTACTAAACCCTACCTATAAAAGGAGTATCTTGCCCCCTTTTTCTTTTGGAGGAAAACACATTAACCTAAAGCCTTAGCTTTTGTTTTCCCTCTCTATTGAAGATCTCTCCTTAAGATTAAATCTTATTTCATTTGAGTGATCCTCTTGTTTCTTCACCCCTCACCATTCACATATAACTACCTGTCAGATTCAATCCACAGAGACTTCAGAAGGTCTGAAGGAAGTTGCTTGGAGCATGCTCGGGGAGTTCCTTGGGTGATTATAAGTTTGGGATTAGAATCAGCAAAGTTGTTGCTATAGGTCTTTTCACCATCTCTGTAAGTGTTTTTCTCATATAGTGGATTTGGGTGGTAGCCTATACCCGGAGTGGTTTTTTACTCTAACGAGTTTTCCACTTCGTAAACAAATCTCTTTGTCTTCTTTTTACTCTTACTGTTCCATTCTCTTGAATTATCAGATTTGTTTATTAAGTAATTTATTGCTATTGTGGTTGATTGTTCTTCCATTATTTGTTTTCTATTCGAAACGTGTTTTGAATAGTGTAGTAAATTTTTATTTCCGCTTGTTACACCTATTCCCCCATAGGTGTGTTGGGTCAGAACTTTATTATTTTGACAACTAAACGTGCTTCTTTATCTGAATAGCATATGCATGAAGCCATCACCAATTTCATAAAAAGTGAATTTCTCTTATGGCAATGATATCACTTGTAACTTGTCAATTTTCATATCAAGTTATATTGCTGTTACATTGAACTTTCTCTTCCTCTTCAATTACATAAATTTTACTAAATAATGGTAATATAACGTGTTTCATATATCAATTCAATCATATTATCATGCATGTTAAATAATAAAAAATAATTAAATAAATATTAATTTGTTTAACACAACTCGTAAATGTTATAATTATTATTAATTGTAATACTGCGCCACCTAAACAATAATGATGATAAAAAAAATTTCTACTTCATTAGAGCTTAATAGGTCCAAATAAGAATTCTTTTTGCCTGCTTTACATGGTGTTGTTGCATAACACTTATCGTATTGAAGCATACAGATAAATATATCTTTTGTTGAGCTCACAAAAAGAAAGCATCCAAAATTTTTCCCAATACAAATGCACAACATATCATGAATAGCTGGCGATGAGTTGGATTGAAAAGGCCAGTTTCCTTTTACTCTTCTTCAACAATTTAATATTATTCATCTGTGAATATTAAATAGAATGTGCCCCACTAAAGATTGCATGCCCAAATCAAAGTTGATTTTCCTTGGATTCTTAGGTCTTATTTGAGTAAGACAAGTACTACATAGTAATTTCTTCCAACTTCATTTCAATGCATAGTAACATCAATTTCCAATCATTCTTTGATTGCTGAAAGAGAAGCTTTGAAGAATTTTATAAAAATTGGCTAACAGTATTTAGAGTAAGGTTATGTTTGGGACTTTTAATCCATAGTTGCTACTGGATGATATTCGTCTTTATTGAGTTTCTACTCGAGTTATGATCCCACAACCGTTAAAATGTTTAACGAACATAAACATTTACATAGAAAGAAATATTTTCCTAAATCAATCATTTATACATAATATTTAGTGATTTCGCCTAGTTTTGAAGCTATCGTATGGAATCACTAACTGTCAAGCGTAACCAGTAAGTAACAATAAAGATACTTAAGTTATGCTTTCAAGTTATGCTCAAGTAGAGTACTTCCAAACAAACCGTTTGATCCCCTTCTTATTAATCTCAAGTCTTAGCTTAATGAACTCCTCGAATCATCTATCCATGCAAAATATTGAATCTATATTTCATACTGTGGTTCAAGTTGACTTTGCACTTTAAAAACAACTATGAAACTGCATTAATAAATTATACAAATGTGTATATATTAACGCAGTCATCTACCATCAGATATGTTAAATAATTGAAAAAGCTGATACAGTTCTTGACCATACCATATTTCCCGCAAACTTGGAAAAGATGAGAGTTCGAAACTATGTATGTTGCCAAATCCAACCTACAAAATATGTGCGTGAATATATATATATATATATAGCATTCGTTTAAAAGTAGGCAGATAATTTTTTTTTTTAATTTTATTTTAGGAATATATAAAGGACAAGAGTTTTGGAACAATGACCAGATAAGGATGTTAAGTTGCCTTTTGAAAGAGTGTACCTCATAGACAGAAACAAGAAGAAGGGACAATAATGCATCAATTCAGAACCTTATTAATGGCCAGTTAACAAGAAACATTAAAACTAAGACTCAATAAACCAATACATTACCCAAGACATAAAATAACCAACTTATAAAACGGTAATATTGGAATTCATCACCTCCCTAGATTATGTATTTAGCTACGACACATACCTAGGATTACTAAACACTTAAATAAACAAAACATCAGAAAAAAATATCTTGAAAATAAAAAAAGTAAAATTACAACAATGAAAGAAACTGTTGGGGTTAAATAAGTCACTTTTAATTTGTCAAAATTAGAAATCTCTCTTATTGTCAATGTTTACTAATTAATTAATTATATTTAACTAGACCATAAAGGCTGAAATTCCATTTATCTCAATTAAGTCCAACTGACCATATAGGCAGTAACAAGGTTATTACCTAAACCAACCATATAGGCGAAAACTATATCTTGAATGTAAAACCGACCATATAGGCGGTAAATAAGGTTGTCACCTAAATCGGCCATATAGTGTTAGGGTTGGTGCTCAGAGTGCCAATCCATATCGTATTTAAGTCCGATTTAGAAATACGATCAATTCCATTTTCCATAATATTCTTATCTAATGGTAGCACCTATTGTCTTTTATGCACATATTCGATCTAATTACGATTAGATTGAAACTAAATTTGGTTTAATGATACGTATATATTAGACAAAGACCCTACAATTTACAACATAGTGCGCAGTTATAAAGTAGTTTGTAATTAACATTGGGAAGCGTCACTATAAGTTGTATATCCTTAAATAAAGTTCATGGTCAAGATTTACTAACACGGGTCGGTTAGTAAAATCCGTTGTGATCAATATATGTTGTATATCGTGACTTGGTCTGATGGTTTATCTCAATGAACCATGAGTCTCAGAAAACTCGTATAGACTTGTAGGTGTTTATTTGATAAACACTGAACGACTCACTAAAGATTTCCTAAAAGACGGTACAATATCGTTAATAGGAATCTTCTGGAGTTGAGCAAGCATAGTGGTCCTTCGACTTAAGATACCAATGTGTATATATGAGTTATCCTCCAAACTTTCATGGAAGTCACGTCACCGATCTATTCATGATTAGACCTCCACCTATTCGTTGGGTGTGGACTGATGCTCATGATATCCTGTGTGTATCAAGATAGGATCCTGATATAGATAGTCGAGTGTTATTTAGAGATCGTAAATTGAAATTTGACTATATTATACCGAAAGGGTTTGACATTTTTATCTATACCTCATGTATAATATGGATAGCCTATGACAGAGGGATTATACTTCTACAATGACCTTGACTTACATAGTTTGGCGAGATTATATGTGGTCGTCATAATTCATGAGTTGGTGAATTATGAACTAATTGGATTTCGTGATGAATAAACCTAAACTTAGAGAGTCTCATAATATGAAGTGTACTCGTTGAGTAGTTGGGCAACACGTTATGAACAATACAGATTATTCATAATACTTCATCGGATTAAATGAGTTAATTCAAATCGTTTAATCGGTTAAACGATAACACATGCATTAGGGGATTTTGGTCATTTAATAATTATTGTGTATTTGTATTTAATACATAATTCGATTAGATACATATTAATTAATCGTCAAATGAGATTTTGACACATTCCATTAATATATGTATTCGTTATTTAATGTAAATAAAATACATATATAATAATTATTATATTAATTAATTATTTAGATATTTAATTTTTAAATATTTGAATAGTTAAATAATATCTATATTTCATAAATGTTATATGAAATATGTTTAATTATTATTGGAACACATGACATGATTTAATTAAACTTTATGTGTGCAATTATGATTGGTTAACATAAAGTTTAATATAATTAATTGGATTTAAATTTTTTAAAATGACCAAAATGGCCCTCCAAGTCGGCAACTTCTATTTTTTAATGTCAAAAATTTTCTTTTTGCTTCTAATGGAAGCCAAAACTGAAAACATCATCCAAAACTCTCTCAAATATGTCTTGATGATTCAAGATGAAGAATGAAGAAAATCAAGAAAACAAAGCTAAAGAATTAAAGGATTAAAGGTAATTCTACAAATCCTTAAGCTTATTGTTAGTTCCATTTTTATTAGCATGTGTCCGTGACAAAACAAGTTCAATTGAGTTGTAATCATGCATGAAGATCTCTGTACAATTGGACTGGTATTTAGCTGTTGTGCATCAGACATGCGTTGTGGTGCGTTAGTTACAGTGTTCGACCGTGTGGCGTTAGTGGCACGTTCTTTATTGGGTTCGAACGGGAGCATTCTAGAGAGCAAACGTTCGAGTCACGTTCTTGTTGGGTTCGAACAGGATCATTACAGAGAGTATCCGTTCGTTGTGCGTTCGATTGGCGTTTTCGAACGAGTCTTCACAGAAA
>SKCR01032728.1:0-106648 GCA_019454045.1 Zanthoxylum bungeanum | reverse complement strand
AAGGCCAAGGCTTGGCCAAAGGCTTCTGGGGTGTGGAAAAGGGGCAAAGGCAAAGTCATTATAATCTTATGGGAAGACAAATGACATATCCCAGAATGTCTGACTAAACTATGGCAAACGGGGTCACTGGAAGCGTGACTTCCGTATGGACAAGGCAGACATGAAGGAAGTGAAGACGGTGTAAGGCTCCGACTTCAAATATGTTTGTTATAAATATGTTCACTACTAGTATTAAAAATGGATTTTAGATACTAAGTGTGGTACATAAATATGTACTGATATGCAGAATCTGCTGAAGAGTAGGATACTGACTTCAGATGAGATTTATCTGTTGATTGGAAACGGGACGACAGTCGCTGTTTTAACCATAGATACCTAAATTTAGGAACTACCCTTCGGGTGTGTACTTAAATTAGAAAACTGTTACAATGTAACTAGTTTGACTAGAAACATTATCTCTATATCAGGGTTTAACCCGTTGCAGGTATACCTTTATATTCTAGAACACTAAAGTGTTTTATTTTATAAAGATGATATTGAGATAAACACATTAGATGTGAATAACAGTATTTATATTTTGAATATAAATAAATCTCAAACATATGACATGACAAACAAATAGCTCAAACTGATTTAATCAGTTGAGACTTATAAGTGGCATTGTTGTCTGGGACACAATTAACAAGACTCGTATATCCACACTTTCGAAGAGTGGGTACTAGGAAAAATTTGATTCTATTCAAATGATGTCTACGAATCTAGTTTATTAGGCAAAGTGCCTAAAACACCTTTACTTGGTAAAAGTGCAAGTGCCACCGATCCGTTAGCCCTCGTTCATAGTGACGTAAGTGGGCCCATGTCTAGCTAGGCTAGAGGTGGATATGAATGTTTCGTGACCTTTACGGATGTGGCATCACGTTATGGTTATGTGTTTCTTTTGAAACACAAATCGGAAACTTTTAGAATTTCGATACGAAATAGACAAACAGACCGGCTAAAGTATTAAACCATCACGGTTAGACCATGATGAAAATACTTAAGCAATAAGTTTCTCATATACTTGAAAGAGTATAGTATTCTTTCAATGAGGACTCCTCCTGGAACACGTCAATTTGACGGTGTGTCCGAACTGAGAAACCGAACCTTGTTGGACATAGTAAGGTTAATCATGGATCGCTCTGAGCTACGATTTCCTTCAACGGATACGCATTAACAGTACAAAACTTATTTTGAATAAGGTTCCATAAAATCTGTTTGACAGACTTCATATTAGATATGAACAGGAAAGAAACTAGGTTTTTCTCATTCCTGAAGATTTGGGAATGCTAGGCATATGTTTGGATGATACCAAACTAAAACCCAAATCGGATAAGTGTCTAATAATGGTTATCCTAGGGAAACCAAAGTATAGTACTTATACAACTCACAAGAGAACAATTTAATTATTTCTCACCATGCGGTTTTCCAAACAGAATACCGATATGCAGTGGTAAGTGGGTGGAAAGTAAAACTCGATGAAAATCAGAGTAATACTATTTCAGGCACCGATTCCTTAATGAAATACAAATAGTTCATCAAAGATGAAACTATACCAATAATCTTCGAATACACAAGAACCGCGTAAGTCAGAGAGAGTCAGAAAACAACCTGGGAGGTATGGGTTTCTGATCTCACCTCATAAAGATGCTTATCTTATTGAGGAAGACGAATTGACTACGTATGGGGAAGTGATACAAGGTATCGACTCCTTATTATAGCAAAGTGCCATGATGTCCGAAATGAATTCCATGTATACCTACTATGTTTGGATACTAGTTGTTGTATCGCAAGACATTGTGCCTATTGGTACTATATAAGTCTTCAAGGAAGACATACATGGATGTCAACATACCAACGTACTAAGCTAGGCTTGTAGCGAAAATGTATCATTATCAACATTATGTCGATTACAACGAAACCTTTTACTCGTTGCCATGGTTAAATCCATTTGGATAATGTTTGCTGATGCTGCATGTTTCATTCATGAAATATGGCAGCTGAACGGGAAAATTGCTTTCCTTAAACGGAAACCTTTTGGAGGATGTTTATAACATCCTGACGGTTTTGTCATACCAAAACGAGCAAACAAGGTTTGCAGGTTATTCTATCCATTGATGGATTGAAACAAGCATTGAGTTCTTGGAACTATATCGTTTTGATGTAATCATAATGGTGTATGATTTAATTCAAAAACGAATATAATTCTTGTGTATATAAGGAGGTTAGTGGGAGCGCACTGACAGTGATTGTCCTAAAAATGATGACATGTCATTTCTTGGAAATGATATTCCCATAATACAATCGGTGAAAGCTTGGCTTTCATGAAAATTCTCCGTAGAATTCTTGGGAGAAACAACCTTTATTCTAAAAATAAAGATCTACTGGGATAGATTTAAAGTTGTTAATACTCTCCGAGAACTCGTACATTGAAATAAATGTACGCGACGTGGTGTCTCATATACTTTGAGCATATGGAGTCACAATCAGGCCAATCCAAGTGGTAGTCACTGGATTGATGTTAAGAACATCCTTATGTATCTTAGATGAACTAAGGATGCTGTCTTATTCTATGGAGAAGGAGAACTTGAAGTGACTAGGTTCACCGTTGCAAGTTTCCTAACCGATAAAAACGACTATTAGTCGTAGTAACGGTACTATACAGTTTGAATAACGGAACAGTGAGCTGGAAATCTTCCAACCAAGATACTATTACCGAATAAACAACAAAAGCGGTTTATTGCTGCTGCTGAGGCAGCAATAGAAGCCATTTGGGTCGATAATAATCCTAATTAGATTAGGAGTAGTTCTATTAGCAGCTGAGCTAGGCTACAACACAGACTAAAGAATTAATGGTTTCATCAACGATCCAGATATATACTTCAAATATTCATCTGATTCGTTCAGATCATACATCGTGGCGATGTGATGATCAAATAAATCGTATCAGATGATAACAATGCAAATCAACTGACGAAAGCCTTTCCTCAGCAGAAATTTGAGCGAACCGTACATAGTTCGGGTGTAGGACACTTGAGTGATTGGCTATAGGCCAAGTGAGAGATTGTTGGACAATTATGACCCATACATCACTATTTGTACAGATCATGGTGTTGTTGTACAAATTAACTATGTGACAAAGGAAATTGCCCCTTTATCATTTGTAATTAGATTACCAAGATTTATAAATGATAGAAGGTCCTTATGATTAGTTCCAGATTGAGATGATATGAGACAGTATCAATCCATGAAGGTTTAATCATTAAACATCCCTAGTCAGAGTATTATCGAGATTGGACATCGATAAGGCGTAAAAGACTAGTATTACACTTGTGTGCGTTGTGGGAGCATAACAGCATAGTTCTCATATATTTGGGTATAGGATACTCATGCAAGTGTAATAGGAGGTTGTGTTTACCGATGGTATGGAAACAGCTTCGCTCTGGATAGACCCCTCGGAATTCCATTGGTAGTATGACTATGTGTCTATGGAAGTCCGAATCAGGGTAGGTGTATTTGGTCTTAACTTGAGTCTTGCACCGCTAATACTTGCGACAATCAATATACTTTGGTTTTGGTCATCCAGGGCTTTAACAGGTTCTGTGTACGCCTCTTCTGGGTATATTGAGAATCGTAGTGTATTGGGTGTGATGTCAAGACGGAAGTATCACTCCAGTCATAGTGGAGATGATGATCACGTAGGATACGGAACTTGTGCTATTATGTACTGCAGTCATCGGGATAATATAACTAGGTCATGATTATCCGATTATAGAGACTAGTTACCAGAGATTCGATATGTGCTTCGTACGGGGCAGACATAGTTCCAGCCCCAGGCCTTGCACGTGACATCCGATACTGGATCGTAATATGCAATACTATGTATACTACGCTTGATATAGATCACACATTCCTTTAAGAATATTTATGGAGAATTGGGTAGGCACGGTGCTTTGCTAGAAGCCAACCATGTCTTGTAAATCGATAAACGCGTAGTACTAGGTACATACGTGTTCGGATAGTCCGACGACCGGATTTACTGCCAACATATCCGGGGATCTCATGGGTCGCTTCCCGAAGATTCACCGATGACGTATGACTCGCACTTTATTAATCTGAGATTAATTAGTAGAGAGAGAAAATTAATCTGGGATTAATTGCGGAGATATTTTATCTGGGATAAAATATTATTTAAAGAGAGAGAACGATTAATTTGGAATTAATCGATAAAATAATATATTCGATATATTATACGAAATTGGATTTCGACGCAGAATTAAAATTAGATTTTAATTCGGGCGAACGAGTTAATTTAGAATTAATTCGTTAGCGACGTGAATAGTAATTTTGCTAGGCACAATCATTTAATTAAATTTGATTTAATTACGTCGCAACGGAAAATTTGTTAATTTGGAATTAGCGAACCCGAGCCCGGGAGTTTTTGCGGGCCCACTCGCATTTCGAATTCAAGTGCTACCCACAAGTCACATCAAGCGTCAAATCATTAGTCACTTTGATTGATGTGATGTCTAGTCACTTTGAGTGATTTGAGAACTTGTCATGAGTGATTGATGGTGGTGGTTGAAGGCTTTAAAGCCTTGTACCAAATTTTGGTAAATAAATTTTTGAATTTCTTTTTTTGTGTATTAGATACACAACACACAACATCAATCTCTCTCTCTCTCCCTACACAATTCGGCCAAGAGGCCATTTTTCTTCCTCTCTTCATTTGGCACTTGGTGCCTATTTTCTTCTTGATTCTTGCTTGGCCGAGAACAAAGGAGAAGCCAAAGGGAATTTTGTGACAAAATTTCCAAGTGCTAGTACACCAAAAGGGTCATCCAAGATGATAGGGAAACTAACTTATGAGCATGGAATCACCATTTGCAAAGCTTGGAGCTTGGAGCATCAATGGAGAACATGACCAAAAATGGAGGAGCACAATTTTGGGCCATTGCCGAGAGCTCAAGGAGCCAATAAGTTTTGTTGTTCCTCGCATCACATAACCGATCAATGTAAGTATGATTCCACCATGCTTCTTTGTTGTATTCGCACATATGTTTTATGCTTGGAATTGATCTTGGGACTAACTAGAAACCAAACATACTATTGGCTAACGATGCAGTTGAATACACTAGAAAATACGACAAGTGCCAAAGGTTTTCCCCCATCTCCCGTCTCCCACCTGAAAAGCTCAGTCCTTCTTTGTCCCCATGGCCATCCATGAAATGGGGAATGGACATTGTTGGGAAACTATCCGTCACCTCGGGACAGCGGGGTCTACATGCTGGCATTGACAGATTATTACTCAAAATAGATCGAAGTTGAGGCCTTTGCGAGGATAGGGGATAAGAAAGTGCAGAGCTTCGTCTGGAAGAACATCATATGTCGTTTCGGACTACCCAAAGAGATTGTTACTGACAATGGGTCTCAATTCATCAGTCACCACTTCCAAGACTTCTGTAAGAATTGGGGAATCAAGCTTAGCTTCTCTACCCTGCGCTACCCACAAGCCAACGGACAAGCCGAATCTTCCAATAAGACCATAATGAATACTTTGAAGAGGAGGCTACAGAAAGCAAAATGGGCATAGGCTGACGAACTCCCAAGATTTTTATGGTCGTATCGAACAACTGTAAGATCATCCACTGGAGAAACACCATTCTCCTTGACCTTTGGCGCCGAGGCAGTCATTCCAACCGACTATAGTGTGTCGTCGCCACAATACCAATGGATTGATGAGGATACGAACATTCAACTCATGTCTAATGCACTCGACAATGTTGATGAGCTTAGGGAGAACGCGTCTGTACGGCTCGCAGCCTACCGACGGAAGATGTCCAAACACTTCAATAACAACGTGAGAAGTATAAGTTTCAAAGAATGAGACTGGGTCCTACGGGGAGTCTTTCAAAATACTAAGGAAGTTAAAGATGTGAAACTCGGGCCTACTTGGGAGGGTCCATACGTCATCATGAGAGTTGTGGGCCACGAAGCCTACAAACTAAAAACAGAGGATGGTAGAAATATCCATAACAATTGGAATGCCATTCACCTCAAGAAGTTCTACAGATAATCACGTTTGGAAGTCACTCGACAAACTGCAATCCTTTCACAATGAGGTGACCTAATCATTTTATTTCTGTTTCAGTTTTTACTTTCATATAATTTTTTTCATGTAATTTTGCTTAAAGTTTTCTCTGAATGAGTTGTTCAAAATTTAATTTAGCTCGGATGACAGAAAATAAACGACAATTGGAATTTATATTCAAGAGGAAGAAATTGTCTTTTACAAAAAGGCCTGAGTCGATACTAGAAAAAATATAATAATAAATGAGGCCTATATTTACATCAATCTTCAAGCCTTTCTACAGGCTCATCTACGTCTACTAGCTAAGGAAGAGAGTCAGTTTCCATAAACTGTCTCGGCCCAGACTCCTCAGTGACGGCCTCAACGACCTTTTCAACAGGTTCTCCAGTGATCAGAACCTCTTCGATTCCCTCGACAATAGTTTCCTCAATTTCCCTGGCAACAACTTCCTTGGAACTTACTTCCAGCCCTCCTTCGACCTCGGTTTCCTCAATCGATAGAGAGAGCCCAGCTTCCAACCTCTCACCAAGAGTAATCCATTTGCGAAGGTTCCAGTCCTTGTGTTCTCCAGACAAGTATCGCTTCATGAGGGAACATCTGTCATTAACGATGGCCTCAATGGCTACCCCTTCTAACCGATCCAGCAACTCAGCCTTTTGGCCCTCCAGCTCTTTGACGTTCTCCTTAAGTGCCTCCAATTCAGTCGACGTCGACTCCAGTTTAACTTTCATGGCCTTGGCTTCGCTCTTAGCTTCCATTGCTTTCTTCTTCGAGTCTTCATAGGAAGCTTTAGCTTCAGCCAACTCCTTTCGCAGAGTGGCATTCGACTTTTCCAGGTCTCTCGCATTCTTCAGACTGACTTCCACATATTGTTTTTGGAAGATGGCGTACTCCAAAGTCTGATAGCAAAGGAAAAATGTGAATGATTTAACCAATGAGACTTTATAATTCAAAAAATTGATACCTCGTAATTTCGAGCGACAGCTCTTTTCGCAGCCTCCAGTGGCCCCAGTGTTAACATTCGACACTCATCTTCTTCTAAAAGTAATCTCTCGTCAAACCCAGACAAACTGGACGGATCCGACATAACAGTTGTGCTTCTCGGGATCTTGATCATGACATTCTCTGGGTCTTCATCAAGGTCCATTAATTGCTTTCTTTTCCTTGAAGAATGTCATGATCCAGTCGATGATTTATGAGCAGCTTCAACTGGGAGAACGAGTGGGGCATCCTTCTTTGGCGGCTGGGGGTCAGGGATAGCTTCAATTTCCTTCCCCTTGGTCTTTTTCTTCTTCCTCCGTTCGAGCATTTCTTCGACTGAAGGGAGTCTGAACTGGCTCATCCTTTCCACTGCGCATAAATTTTCCTCGAGGGTTAGAGTCCGCAAAAGAAATTCTCTTCGTATAGGAGCCGACACGCCCAAGTTATGAGAATGACTGTCAATATACTTTTTGTCAGAGGCAAAAATGTACCTTCCGGGTAGAAAACCTTCTTCCACAATGGAGTTAACCTTAATCTTTTCTCCACCAAAACCACCCTCCAATTCCTATCTGGTGCTGGAATGCTCAAAATATAATTTGTATTCGCTACGACCCCAAGCGTCACGTCGAAGCTACGATTATGGTTTGAACCTACAAAAGAGACAAAAAAGAATGTAAGAGTTTCATCGAGTCTACATGCAAGAAAAGAATATTAGACCAACACTCACTCGTAATTTCCCAACATTCGGGTATTCTACCAGGCCCAGTCGACCCGAACACACCCTATCATTTTACAAAAAAATAAGCCTTTTGCCAGCCTCCTCTATCATTCGTAGTCAGCCCAGAAATCAAATGTTCCCTCTTTTGTCGAAGAAACAGATGATATCTTCATTTCTCCAATACATGTTCCTTTATGTAATATGTGTAGAGCAGGTCCTTCACCCCGAACCTAATTCCCAACTCGTAGGTCAGAACTTCAACCGACAACAATACCCTCAATGTGTTAGGCATTAGTTAGGAGGGGGCTATCTCATAGTGATCCAATACCTCCCATACTAGGTTTGGGATTGGGAATCTAAACCCATCAGCGAATGGATGTTCATAGAACCCAATCCACCCAAGGATCCTATAGTCAACTCATTCTCTCGATGAGGCTAACCTCACTTGAACCGACTCGGGGAACCGGTATTTTAATTTTATCTCTCTCATGGCCCTTTCGGTTATATTACATTCGGGTTTTTCGTTAATAGATTAGTCGGTTCACTTGTGCTGGGTTCACCCGACTCGGCAGGAATAGATCGCAGTGGTGGAACTTCTTTAGGGATACCGAACGGAGCCTCCGTCGACGCTACAGTTAGCACATCTTCATCACCCCCGCTCAATATGTCCCTACCATACATACGAAGAGGAGAGACGACCTGCAAGGGCGAGCCTACGTACATCTCTATCAGTGAATCACTCGAGCAACTTTCAGACGACATATCAATTCACTCTACAAACAACGAATGAACCTAAAACCAATATGACAAAAGATCAAACCTAGGTCTCACACAAACACAATCCTAGATATCCCCAAATCAATTACAGAACAAAGTTCTAACCCTAGCCAAGAACAAGTTGAATGTACCCTATGAACAGCTTGAAGAATTGAAGAACATGAAGAAGGGAAAGAAGAATACCTTGAATTCGAAGAGAGCCCTCCAAACTCACGACTCGAGAGAAGATTTTTGCAAATGAAGTTAGTGAACCCCCCCTCAATACTCTTTATACTCTTGGCGCCTTGTTTTCCCGCCAAAAAGAATTCCTCAGTATGAACGCCACATTTAATGCGGTTTATGAAATCGAGGAGCACAAAACTCAGGCGAAGCCGAGTAAATGTTATGTCGATAAAGTACATCCTCGAAATCACCCCAGGGGTGATACAATCCAGACAACATTTAGACTCGGTTTGGTCCCTCTCCGATACCAAATGAGTGAATGTCTTACTGGACTTCATCAGGTCCAGTCAACAGGAACACTCCCCAATTGGCTCATGATGGAGTCAAGTTAAGTTCATGGACCTTCTTCTGGTCCAGACGACATGCAGACTCGATTTGGTCCCTCTTCGATACCAAACGAGTGAATGTCTTCCCGGACTTCATCAGGTCCAGTCGACGGGAACACTCCCCAATTGGCTCGTGATGGAGTCAAGTTTAGTTCATGGACCTTATTCTGGTCCAGACGATATGTAGACTCGGTTTGGTCCCTCTTCGATACCAAACGAGTGAATGTCTTTCTGGACTTCATCAGGTCCAGTCGACGGGAACACTCCCCAATTGGCTCGTGATGGAGTCAAATTCAGTTCATGGACCTTCTTCTGGTCCAGACGACATGTAGACTCGGTTTGGTCCCTCTTCGATACCAAACGAGTGAATGTCTTCCCGGACTTCATCAGGTCTAGTCGACGGGAACACTCCTCAATTGGCTCGTGATGGAGTCAAGTTCAATTCATGGACCTTCTTCTCGTCCAGACGACATGTTGACTCGGTTTGGTCCCTCTTCGATACCAAACGAGTGAATTTCTTCCTGGACTTCATCAGGTCCAGTCGACGGGAACACTCCCCAATTGGCTCGTGATGGAGTCAAGTTAGGTTCATGGACCTTCTTCTGGTCCAGGCGATATGTAGACTCGGTTTGGTCTATTCGGTACCAAACGAGTTTGAGCTCCTAGCCAGGTCCAGTCGACGGATACACTCCCCGCTTAACTTGTGATGGAGTTTGATCGAGGACAACGCCCAACTCGATCAAACTAAGGACATCCCCCCTAACTCCTGACTAATCGGATTCAAGACCGAAGCCACATTATCCAGGCGACACTGACGATGCTTGATCGTAGCTCGGTCCGAATGACGAAGACTATCCTGGTTTGGTCCAGGCGACGCGACCAACGAATACTCTCCAAGCCAATGACTCGTTGACTTAGAGAGTAGGGGACAAACTGTACGTGCCAAATTTGGTCCATGGGTAATTTTGACCTTTTGCCTCAGACCCAATACTGAACACACCCCAGACACCCCAGCATAAGACCCAGGCCCAAGTTGCTACATCAAACCCACACACTAAAGGAAACCCAAATTTAGTAGTCAGCATTGGCCCAAAGATGTTTCACAAGCCTATGTCCAAACCGTATCCAAGACTCACCATGCGTCAGCCTATGAAACGCCCAGACCCATAAATACCCCTCATAACTCAGCCGTTTCCAGCTCATAACAGACAAATAATTAAAGGCAATAAAGTACGCTCGTTTTCCAAGTATCTATCTAAGAAGAAGGAATTCACCCAGGCTTGGAGGAGAGAAGATTCACTACTCATAGCTCGACAATCTTCCATTTAGTGGTGACATCATATCCAACCTACCACCCTCACGGCAGCACACCAGGATCAAGGTAATATCTGACCTTGCTCCTCCTACACTACAAGAAAAAAGGCCTTTACTGACACTAAGGTTAGTGACACTAGGCTAAAAGTGTCAGAAACGACGTGTAAATGGGCCTGTTTCCGTGTTTTTTCACTTAAATATCAATAATTACTGACACTATGGTATCATCGATTTTAGTGTCAGTAATTACTATTACAATAGTATCAGTAAGAAATAAAAAAAAAAAAAACGCGTAGTCGTCTGGAGTCGAACCAACACCTCGCGGAAGTGACGTTTTTCGCATATATTACTGACACTAGAGTATCAGTAAATTTAGTGTCAGTAATTAATGATACCTTAGTATCAGTAAAAAAATTAAAAAAAAAATTATTTCCTTAAGTCTGCTGGGACTCGAAATTGTAACCATTGATATAAATTTTTTTTTTATTGTAAGGCTTTACCACTGGGCCAAATCGTGACTTTTGTTCCTTAAACCGCGGTTTATAAAAATATATATGTATTTGTCTTCTTCAACCACCCACTCACTTCACTTACAATTCAAAACAAAGCCCTAAAAATATAATTACTAAAGCCAAAATTAAACACACCATCAACATACTAACCTGCTGCTCCACTAGATCCCGCTATAATTGAGACAGCAACGCCGAGCCCACAGCTAGTGGAAATGGACGCTTCAGACTCAATCTCGAAGACGACGGCGACGACGACGATTTCTCGGTAAAGCCGAGGAGATGGTGGTCTGATTACGATTATGATAATGACGATGATTGGGAATTTTTGATGAGGAGATGAGTCTTTGATTTTTAAGGTAACGAAACTAATTTGTTTTATTTATTTTTTTTAATTTTGTTTGAAATAATATCTATCTTTTTTCTTACTTATGTTGAAATTAGTATTCGGTTTTTTTTTTTTTTTTTTTGGAACTTGGATACTTCAATTGAAAGTCAATATATAATTTAATGACAGAAAATTTGGAAGTTAAAATTATTTCTTGAGCATATTGAAATTTTTGTATTAGTTTCCGAGGTGCAGCTAGCAAATGGGTAACCACTAACGGCAGAAAATCTCGAAACCGAGGGACACTAACGGCAGAAAATCTCGAAACCGAGGGCGAAGAGAAAAAGGAAACCTTCTTCAAGAGCTGCAAGTAATACTAAAACAAGCCAGGGCAAACCAGAAAATGCTGCTGCCAACGGCAGGAGAAGTTATCAGTCCTGGGTAGAAGCAGATGGTGTTTTGTATGAGAAGCGTGACACAAGTGGCCCAAGATTTGGTGGATGGGATGACCTAGACGAGAAAGTTGGAAACCAAAGGCACAGAGCAGCTAGAAAACCACCAATTCAAATAAAAAATGAGCGTCCAAAGCAGCAGAAGAAAGGTAAACTGAGTAGGACAGGAAGAATTAGAGAAACGCCATTGTTGTTGAGGGTGCTGATTGCTGTTTTCCCATTCTTGGGGTCATGGACTAAATTGCTTTTTTGATTCTCATTTGGCTCTCAACTCTTGGAATTTATTTTGTTATTTTTGCTTTGGGAAGCCTCATGTGCTGGGTCATCCTACTTGCAAGTTATTGAAAAGATAGAACAGTCGGTACCAAATGGAGATTGGATCACTGGAGTGACGCTTGAACGCTTCATGTGTATATATATATATATATATATATATATATATATATATATAGCCTTTTTTTTTTTCAGAAACAGATTCCAGTTTTGGACTTGTTTTAAAGCAGAAGTTTGTGAAGGTACTGGGAAATATAATGGAAGCTATTTATGTTGGCTCTCTTACTTGCACTCCTTGTATCTTATTCACATTCCTTTGTTCTTTTTCCAGGCAAAAAAGAGGACATGAGATGACCTCCAGATTAAGGTACCCAGTATTATTATTATTATTATAGAAGATGAAACCCTTGTATCTACTAAATTTATTACTTCATTGTATTGTGTATTCATTTTCATTGTTTTGTAGTTGAAGAATTTACTTGGTATTACAAAATGAAGGAAATTCATGTAGATTGTCATACAACAAACCCTTCTCATATGTTGGTCGCAATGCCAACACTCCTACGACTGTTGGAGTTGGTGATCGAGCGTCAATCCAATTTTTATTCCATCTGTTTGACGTAAAAAGATTGGTTGAACCATATAAATTTCACCAATAAGCACCGGATATAAGAGAGTAAAGTGTTGATTGCAACTATGAGTCTGCAGTAGAATTTACTTGAACTTTTGTAATGGTACTGTCTTGTACTAATTTTCCAACCAACCATATTTTTGCCATTGAGCCCAGAACAGATGCTCATTGAGAGCAGACCCTTAACAAAAGCAAAAAGAAGGTATTTGCTAGGATGAAAAACATAATGCAGATGACTGAAGTCTCATTAGAAAACTTGAGAAAACGAATAACAAGCTCTTGGCTATGCAAAAGGTGACCGAGTTGTATGTGTTTCCGGGAAATTTAGATTCAATTCACCAAGTAGCTGGCTAGGTGACAAGTGGTCGAGCTCTTAGCAGTCATGTGACCCTATTCAAAAGTGGCTATTGACAGAGTTGACACAAGTAGTCGATTGGTGCCTCCAAATTTTACCCAAGAATTTTGTTTCCCCCTTCTTTACTAATGTTTTTTATGCTTGTTAAGAGTTGTTTTCCGAATTTGATAAAGATTGATTATGACATACCAATTTTTGATATTACTTGGAAGTCATACTTAGACAAAGCAATTTGCGAAGAAATCATGGATTTTAAGGAGGTCTCAAACTGTGCTATTAACATATGGATCAAGTATGTTTTCTTTTACCTCTTTCTTCATTTGTTCTAAATGTTTTATAAATATTTACTTTGTTTTTATGTTTATCTTGTCTTAGGCACTTATAGAATATGTCTAAATGAACTAATATTGATATGATAATTCTTTTTTATAGTGTCCAATGCAGCCTGGAAGTTTTGAATGCGGTTATTATGTGATGAAATACATGCAGCAAATTGTAACAAATGTGAACATTCTAAAAGACAAGGTAAGTTAACAATAGTTAAGTTTTATCACTAGTCAATTAAGATATCTTACTGTTTAAAATTCTAACTTATAAATATTTTAAAGTTCAAGGGGATTAATGAGTACACTCTGGAAGATATAACGCAACTCCGTGATGATTGGGCAATATATGTTGCACATATAATCACACAGTATAATGAAAAGGTAATTACAAGGACATGTTTTACAGAGGTGATTATTACTTCCTATTTTTTCACTTTAATTCATGACATATTGGGAAATCTTCTATTCTTGCAGAATACAAATGACAAGGACAACATAGCTATTGTTCGTTGAGTTAATGAAGTAGTATGGTATTTCTCTTTTCTGTAAATTAATACATTCTTGTTTCTACTTTTAGCTTAGAATTTTTTCCCCAGATTTTTTACTTCAGTGAAAGCAATATGAATCATATCTTTTATTTCAGTTTTATGCCATGATGGGTTTAATTTGGTGGGTTAATTTATTTTATTTGTGAGTTTTGCTAGTGGGTAAGATTGCTTTGAGACTTGAAAGTTAAAACAATCATGATGTAAAATATTCTATTAACAGTGTCTCGATGTTCTCTATGTCAGACATGAACTTGGAGATAGTTTTTTACCTGATGAAGTTTTGCCATGTTCTGATTGATACTTGTTGAAACCTTTGGGGGATATGGCACCTGTCATCTGATGTGCTTTGAGGTGCAGCATGAATGCTATGGAAGCAGTATTTGATATATTGAGATCTAACATGTTTATCTCATCTATTTTTATGGCAATTACCTGGAATGTTACATTCTAGTACATTTTGAGCTTTGAACTTTTAGTTTCCAGGAATTCCATAATGAACAACTATCTTGTCATCTTGATTTGCTTCCAGCATTTGGAAACAGTATTAGATCATGTCATCTGATAAACTTCATCTGGTTCATGAGATCCTTTTATTTCAGTTTTATGTCCGTCTATATATATATATATATATATATATGTGTGTGTGTGTGTGTGTGTGTTATTGATTTGTTTGTTTTGGTGATTATGTAGCGGTATGAAAGATACAACTTGTTATTATGGATGCCATTTGGTTTTTTATATGCATGCTCTTAGGTTGTTGGTATGGTTATTGTCAATAAGTGCTTTATGTGACAAAAATTAGATTAGGGTTATATTTTGTATTTTTATTTGGATGTATTTAATGTTTTTATTTATGAAGATATCGATTTTTTTTGGAAGTCCATCTAATTCTTAACATTTGGTTTATAATTTCAGATTTTGTGCCAGATATCATATTGTTGGGGGATTGTTGCAGGCTTCTCAACAAGTATCATGAATTTTGGTGGGGGCATGACATTTTGATGGGACTTTAAGAGTAGTTTTTGAAATATATATATGTTAATTTAAAGATTGTCTATGGAGTTTTTGTATTCATCATGTGATACTGTTGAATTGATTAATACGATTAATCTATTATATTGCGAATTTTATATAAATGTAATTTTTTAGTTTTTTATTTCATTGAGTTGGTATATATATATATATTTTATGATTAATTTAATTACAAAAAATAAGAAATATAATTGTGAAATAATACGATTTTTAAATTTTAAAAGATATTGACGGATATTGATACTATAGTAACAATAATTACTGACACTAAAAATCAAATATATGCGATATACTGATACTGCAGTAACAAAATTTACTGACACTATAGTATCACTAAATACTGATGATATAGTGTCAATAATTTACTGACACTAAAATAGTGTGAGAGATTACTGATATCATAGTGTCAATAATTTTCTGATACTACAGTATTAACGTTTACTGACACTAAGAATCACTGACACTAGAAACTAGTGTCAGTGATTTCTGGCTGCGGCAACACTGACACATTTATATAGTGTCAGTAAAACCCTTTACTGACACTAATTTAGTATCAGTAAAAGCCTTTTTTCTTGTAGTGCTACTACGACCTTTACAGCTCATTCCTACCATTGACTTGGGCGTCGGAGTGCCTTCGGCATCTACCACACCGGTGGCCAGTGCTCCCCGCTCACCCTATCCCTTTGTTTTGCAGGATCGCCAGTGCCTCCAACCTACGAAATCTCGATTGTGGACCTCGGGCGAAAACCAACGTCTACAATATCCAAGGTTTTGCTACTTCGGATTTTTTTAACCAAAACCCACGTCCACATCAAAAGTGAACGAAATAGGTTTTGGTGCTAACTCTACATCTGATCTTGTTGCCCCCGAAACAAATATTAACGTGTTTCCTTTTCAATGAATAGTTAATTAAGAGATAACCTTTTTTTTTCAATGAATATTGAGATATTCTCTTCTCTTTGAATAAAATCCTTAATTAGTGCGCTTATTATGGATTTATTTGCAAGGACAAACCTATAAATTTATTACTTTTACAAGTTATTATAAATTTATTCCTTTTACAATATATATATTGGATTATTCACGTGGGGAAGGACTCAAATGACAATGAGATTATATTGTTTTATCTGCAAAGTTTGAAGAAAACTTACCTGAAAAGCTTCAATTAATATTATGGCAGGGAGCCTCTGAGATCTATGAAGGGATTCATTCTTAAAACACTTGGTGAAAATTTAGACTTTGTCTCTGTTCATACTAATTTTCTTCAGTCAATCTCTCACTCCAAGCTGTTACTTTCAGGTTAAGTCTAAAAATATAGGTCAATTTGATGAGTTTTCAACTTTTTCATTTGTAGTCATAAGGTGAATCCATTAAGTAATTTATAGTCTTTCTACTTTGTCTATCATTAACCTATCCTTTACACATGCACCTACTTTTTCTTAATTTGTGTATTATCTCAGATCGCTTCGAAAAGAGCCTGATGAACTGTTCATCTGTTTTTTTTTTTTTTTTTTGGAAATTTCGCGCCAAATCACCTGTTCCGGGCTTAAGCGGAGTAGGTAAAACCCACGGCTATCACAGGCTCTTACAAGAAACGTGCTCTCTGGATTCAAACTCATGACCTCAAGATGAGATCCTGAACCCTACACCACCAATGCACGCCTCTTGAGGACAACTGTTCATAATTTTTTTTTTTGAAATCGTTGGAAACCCCACTGTCAAACCACCCATTTTAGGCTTAAGCGGATCAGATAAAACCTCAGAATGTCTCATACTCTTATAAGAAACACACTCCCTGAATTCAAACCGAGAATCTCAAGATGAGATACTGAACCCTACACCACCAAACTACGCCCCTTGGGACAATTGTTCATAAGTTATCAACTCCTAAAACTTAAAATCCTTATTACCAAAAATAAAACTGGGTGAGTTTTACATTTTGCTCTAATGATACCTTTAGTACCAAAGGCTCATTCCCACCTTGAATAATCTCTAAAAAGCATGTAAAAAAGAAGCCTCCAAGTGAGCCATTATTGTAATTTTTTTTTTTTTAAAAAAAGAAAGTGTTTTATTTCCATCTCACATAAAGCAAACCCACTAGTGTTTACATACCTTTCCTCCCTATAAACCTAACATCATCTTCCACATTAAGTTTTGCATCCCCTTAGCCTTAACCACCAAGAAAGTAAGCATTTTAGCCATTCTATACATAATATTATCAGATTTCTCTCCAGTTCTAATAAGTTGAAGAGAAAGTCCCTAAATTTTCATACATCTAATTTGAGATAGAGAGAAAGAGATGAGTGCAGATTGGGGACCTGTGGTTGTTGCTGTGGCTTTGTTCATCCTCTTGTCACCAGGGCTTCTTTTCCAGTTACCTGCAAGAACCAGGGTGGTAGAATTTGGGAACATGTGTACAAGTGGGATAGCTATCCTTGTTCATGCAATCATATACTTCTGCATAATCACTATCTTGGTCATTGCAATTGGTATCCATATACATGTTAATTGATCCACTTTACAAGTTGGGGTTTCTAATTTCATCTCCCTCTCTCTTTCTAATTAATTTTATTTTTCTTTTCATTTTCTTTCTGAAGGCTCCATGTTAACTGTTGTATGAATCTAATGAATGAGTTTCCTGGTTTATTTCGCTAAGCATGAAAAGAAATTAGAAATGTACAATGAGTCATCTCTCAACACGTTTGTGATCAGTTCTAAATGGAGTTTAACCGGACTAAAATTTCGATAATCTTTCTGATCATTTTCAATCTCGTTTTACTTTATTTTTTTATATCAACTGAACATTAACTTAATCATCAGAGTGATAAAACCCAGAAGAAAATGTATTGCAAATCAGTAATCTATATATATAAAATAAAGTTATAGGACTCATATAAACAATCACATTCATCCACATCAGCATTACTTTTTATTAATTTGGGGAAAAACTCATTTATTAGGTCAAAATTAAAATGAAATTGAATTAAATGGTTGTGGAAGACTTGATTAAAGAGATGCAATGTTTCTACTTTAATTTATGTATCATGTTTTTTGTTGTTAAATTATGATTATGGAAGACTTGATTAAGGAGATGCATTGTTTCTAACTTAGTTTATGTTAGATGTTATTTATTATTGAATTAATTGTATGAAATGTTTAATTATTAAATTTCAACAACAAACTTCCAAACTCCTTAATTATCATAGTGATAATTAATTCATAAGGCATGTGATTTGGCTCATATGGGTCAAACCCAAATGCCAAGGTCCAATAATCACCCTATTTATCATAAAATTAATTTCGGCCCATTAGGTCCAATTAAATTTAAAAGGCCCATTTATTATATTTAAACTTTATGGAATGGTTTTAGGCCCAATTTGGATCCAATCCAATTGTCCTAAACCAACTTGGCCCAACCAAATCCATAAAGCCCAAATATAACAACATTAGCCCAATTCCAAATTAAAGACTAATTTATTAAATTACAATATTCCAAATATCATAATTTTTAATTAAAGTGTATAGCTATAATTAATTAGTCAAATTAACATTTCCAAAACACTAATTTAATTAATTAATCATGTTTTTTCATTTTCAATACATGTCCAACACAATTGAAGCAAAATCAACTCATACATGCTTCTTCAAGCTCACGGTTTTCATGCATAAAATTAACCAATTTTGATTTCAATCCAATTAAATCACAAATCAATATATCCCATGCATTTAAACACATCCAATGGTCTAAAATTCAAAAATCACCATGAGATCCTAAGGTCCATAAGTTTCGGCTATGACATACAAATTGGGGAAAATTAATCTAATCAATTTTTCTCACAATTAATCATGCATAACTCTAAGTTATCATAATCTAAACATAACCAAACATTCAATTTGAAGATATCATGCTCAAATCACAAAATCTCCAAAATAAAGTTTATGAACCTAAATATTTCATGCTTAAAATTGTCTCTGATACCATTTTTGGGTTCTCCTAGAACATGCCAACGATCTATTAAACATAAATTGTGTGAATAATCAAAGTAAGATTGCGGAAATAATACTTACATTGGTCGGCAATATGGATGTAGAGAATACAAAAATTTTACTCATTTGAGAAGTGCTCCAAGCTCTCCTTTGTATGAATGGTTTAGCTCCACGCTTTGAACTTTGATTCCAAACTCAATGGGAAAGGTTTCCCTAGCACCTTTGTAGACTCTTTTATGTGTTAGCAATGAAGAAATTTTGAAACAAAATTTCCAAACCAAGAGGGAGAGGTCACAGCAATGGGAAGAGAGAAGAGATGATTTTTAGTTTTGGTATATTTGATTTCTAAAATCCAATACCACTTCTAAAAGTCAAACCCTTAAAGTTGGTATATGCTTTACCAAAAGCTAAAGCAAAGTGTTGGACGGAAAAATGCATTTAATGCCTCCAACCACTTCCATTACCAAATTGACACTTGATGGACAAGTGATGTATGTTGGTGGGACCCACTTTAATTCAAAATTCAAGTGGCTTGCTCAACACACTTCGGGGTCGGGTTCGCTTAATCCGATTAAACGAACTTTCCGTCGCGACGTAATTAAATCCAATTTAATTAAATAATAGTGCCTCGCAAAATTATTACGAAAGTCGCTCGCGAATTAATTCTAAATTAATTCGTTCACCCGAATTAAAATCAAATTTTAATTTCGCGTCGAAATCTAATTTCAATAATATATCGAATATATTATTTAATCGATTAATTCCAAATTAATCGTTCTCTCTATTCTTATCGAATTTTATCTCAAATAAATTTTACCGTAATTATTCCTAGATTAATTTTATCTCTCTCATAATTAATCCCAGATTAATTCTGTTCGAGTCAAACGTCATCGGTGAATCTTCGGGAAGTGACCCATGAGATCCCTGGATATGTTGGCAGTAAATCCGGTCGTCGGATTATCCGAACACGTGCGTACCCGGTACCATATTCTTACCGATTTACAAGACATGGTTGGCTTCTAGCAAAGCACCGTGCCTACCCAATTCTCCAGAATTATTCTTTTAAGGAATATATAATCTTTGTCAGGCGTAGTATACGTAGTATAGCGTATTACGATCCAGTATCTGATGTCACATGATAGGCCTGAGGCTGGAATAGTGTTTTCCCCGTACGAAGCATATATCAGATCACTAGCAACTAGTCTCTTTAATCCGATAATCATGACCTTGTCATATTATCCCGATAGTTGCAACATAATAGAGTACCAGTTCTGTATCTCTGCGTGATCATCATCTCCATATGACTGAAGTGATACTTCTATCTTGACATCACATCCAATACACTACGATTCTCAATAAACCTAGAAGAGGCGTACACATAACCTGTTAAAGTCCTGGACGACCAAAACCAAAGTGTATTGATTGTCGCAAGTATCAGCGATGCAAGTCTCAAGTTAAGACCAAATACACCTACCCTGATTCAGATTCCCATAGACAAATAGTCATACTACCAATGAGATTTCGAGGGGTCTATCTAGAGCGAAACTGTTTCAGTGCCATCGGTAAACATAACCTCCTATCACACTTGCATAAGTATCCAATACTTAAATATATGAGAACTATGCTGTTATGCTTCCATAACGTGCACAAGTGCAATACTAGTTTATTCCACATTATCGATGTCTAGTCTCGATAATACTACGATGAAGGATATTTAATGATTAAACCTTCGTGGATTGATATTGTCTCATATCTTATTAATCCGGAACTAATCATAAGGACTTTTATCATTTATACATTCAAGTAATCTAATTACAAAATTATAAAATAGCAATTTCCATTGTCACATAGTTAATTTGTACAAAAACCACAATGTCTTTTACAAATAGTGATGTTATGGGTCATAATTGTCCAACACGAATGTCATCACTTTATAACAACAGATTCCTCTGTTAGTGACGAATGTCGTTTTCTCCTGATCGTCCGGATGCATGAAGATTTGGTTGTAGTCCGAATATGCATACATGAAACTCAGTAGTTCGTGTCCCGCTGTAGCGTCGACCATTGAGTCGATATGAGGGAGTGGGAAGGAATCCTTCGGGCACACTTTGTTCAAGTCTGTGAAATCAATGCAGACTCGTCATTTGCCATTCTTCTTTTCACAACCACGACGTTAGCAAGCCACTCCGGGTACTGTACTTCTCTAACGGCTCCATTCTCCAATAATTTTTGAACTTCCTCGTCGATGACTCGGTTCCTTTCTGGGGCGAACTTCATCTTCTTCTGTTTGACAGACGGGTAGGCTGGGTCCACATGTAGCTCATGTGTTATCAACTCTGGGTCTAATCCTTTCATGTCTTCATGTGACCACGTGAAACAGTCGTGATGCTTCTTGAGGAAATCCACCAATTCGGTGCGTAGAATGGGGTTGAGGTCGGCTCTAACTTGGGTCTTATGGTCTGGGTAGTGAGGGTGAATTTGGACCTCATCAGGTTCTTCCACTTTCGGAGTATCTGCGTAGACTCGACCAGACCCCTCCTGTAATTGCTATGCTGTCTGGGATTTAGGCTTGAGGGTCGTTTGGTAGCAAGTTCTGGAAGCAAGTTGATCCCCTCTGATTTCTTGGACTCCCCATTTGGTAGGAAATTTCAGTACCTGGTGATAAGTGGACCAGACGTCCCTCATATCGTGAATCCATGGTTGACCCATTATCAAGTTGTAGGCCGAATGACAGTCCAGGATGAGAAACATAGTCATTTTGTTGATTTCTCCTGCGTATACTGGGAGAGAGATTTCCCCCATAGTGAATTTATGTTCCCCGTTGAAGCCTATCAAAGCCGTAGATCGACGATTTATTTTCTCCAATCCTCCTCCCATGTCATTAAGGGCCGCTAGGAAGATGATGTTAGCTGATGACCCCGTGTCGACTAGCACTTTCTTGATCATGAAGTTGGCCACTTGCAAGGATATCACCAATGCGTCATGGTGGAGGTTCTTATGACTGAATATTCTGTCGTCCATGAACTCGATCGCCAAACCAGTATAGTCTCCTGCTACCATCACCGTGTGACCCGAGGCGACAGTCGTTACCATTCTGGTGTGTCGTTTCGCTGCTGAATAAGAGATCCCACTAACTTCTGATCCTCCTGATATAAGATTGACCAAATTGTTGATTGGTGGAGGTGGAATTGGGGCTTCTCCATAATCATCCATTTCTTCCCTCCGGGCCAATGTGGCTTTCCCTTTTTCCGTGAGCAGGTCTTTCAGGTGCCCCTTGTTTAACAGCTCCAGTACCTCCAATCTCAATGTTATGCAATCGGCCGTCGTGTGCCCGTAGTCTCGGTGGAATTCACACCATCTACTTGTATCTTTCCTCCCGGAGCCTTCCTTGGAACGTGGAGGCCACTTCACTTCACTCCTCATTTTCCTGAGAACTGGAACGAGTTCACCTGGTGATATGGTGAAGTTATAGTATGGGAGCCTGGGGGCACCATTATGGGTTCTCTTTCTTTTGTCGTATGGGATTGGTCTGCGATTGAGAGCCCTTTCGTAGGGGCGGATATCCTTAGCACGATAAGTTCTTTGATCGGTTATTTGCTGGCCCCTCCTACCGAATTCTTTCGGTCGTCTGGATGGATATGTCCCATTCTCTTGTAGACTGGATGAGCTTTCCCTCCTTGCATTCCTTTTATCATCTTCCCATCTGATTTCCGTTCGGGCTCTGGCCATTGTCTGGTCCATAGTGTAGCACCGATTCTTCGTCAACTTTTTTTAGAGGCCGCTATCGGCCAACAACCCATTCCGAAATGCTTCCACTACTGTCGGCTGGTGGAGATCTGGGATAGCAATCATTTCCTTGTTGAAGCGTGAGACGTAGCTTCGCAGAGATTCTCCCTTCCGCTGTTGTATCGCATTGAGGTCGTCTGTGGTCTTCTCGAATTTGCAAGAACTAGCGAAGTGTTCCACGAACTTATCTGCCAATTCTTTGTATGACCTAATTGAACGGTATGGCAAATTGATAAACCACGTGAGGGCTGAACCAGCCAATGTCTCTCCAAACCCTCTACACATTCCTGCTTCCCTCTGATGTGAAGAAAGGCATGTGGACATCATCTTGTATTTGTAGTGGATTATGTGGTCGTCGGGGTCGGTTGATCCATCGTACAACTTCATCTCAGGTGGGCTGAACTTTCGAGGGAGTTAAATTGAACTGATCCCGTCGATGAAAGGAGTGTCCGTAATGGTTTCTGCTCTGCTCATATTCAAAGGTAACTTGGCTCCTAGTAGGCTGGACAAGATTGCTTCCTTGAATTCATCAATTTCCTTGCGCATGGATGAGACCATTATTGGTTCGGCCGATGGTACGTGTTGGTTCCTCCCATGACCGATTGGGCGATCTTCGGAAGGGGGAATGTCGCCCGTTTCATCGCCTAGTGTCTCCATCAAATTGGGTTGGCGGCCTGGTTCATTGGAGGGATCGACGAGCCCTCATCGCCTGGAAGTGGACGAAAGATGTTCCAACTATTTCTGTAGGTCGCGATTGGAACTCTTCATGGCCGAGTTCTCTTCTTCCAAAACACGTAATCGTTCTTGGAGAATGGCCAATTGGCCAGCTTGAGGATCTGAAGGCTCGCTACCTGAAGCCATGAGAACGCTCGCAAGGTCTTGTAGGTTGAACGAATGCTTTGTTTGCTTATAAATCGCTAGGGCCCCACGGTGGGCGCCAAATTGTAGACGCTGGTTTTCGCCCGAGGTCCACAATCGAGATTTCATACGTTGGGGGCACTGGCGATCCTGCAAAATAAAGGGATAGGGTGAGCGGGGAGCACTGGCCACCGGTGTGGTGGATGCCGAAGGCACTCCGACGCCCAAGTCAGTGGTAGGAATGAGCTGTAAAGGTCGTAGTAGGAGGAGCAAGGTCAGATATTACCTTGATCCTGGTGTGCTGCCGTGAGGGCGATAGGTTGGATATGATGTCAGTACTGAATGGAAGATTTTCGAGCTATGAGTAGTGAATCTTCTCTCCTCCCAGCCTGGGTTAATTCCTTCTTCTTATATAGATACTTGGAAAACGAGCGTGCTTTATTGCCTTTAATTATTTTTCCGTTATGAGGCTGGAAACGGCTGAGTTATGATGGGTATTTATGGGTCTAGGCGTTTCGTAGGCTAACGCATGGCGAGTATTGGATACGGTTTGGACATAGGCTTGTGAAACATCTTTGGGCCAATGCTGACTACTAAATTTGGGTTTCCTTTAGTCTGTGGGTTTGATGTAGCAACTTGGGCCTGGGTCTTATGCTGGGGTGTTTGGGGTGTGTTCAGTATTAGGTCTGAGGCAAAAGGTCGAAATTGCCCCTGGACCAAATTTGGCCCATACAGATATTCACTCGACCCAAATTTTCATGAAATTTCTTTAGTTCCGCGTCAAGAATTCAAACGAGCACCTAACTACGTATCTCCACATATCAAGAACACCTGAAGACCAATTGAAAGAAGAAGTTCCGGGAGTTGAGAGCAAAACAGCAACGAATCTATGGGTATTTGAGCCGAAATACCCGGGAATAAATAAATAAATCAAACTCCGGATTAAAATTACTTTCATTAGCCCGGAAAAACCTCTAAAATTATTTCAACATTGGACATCCTTTATTCTATCTATCTAGCTACCTGGCCTAGTAATCTATCAATGAGTGATGATATTCTGCCTAAATAGTAGATACATGTAATAAATAAGAGAATATTAAAGATTACAAGGTGGTCCTTGCTGATTCACACGGGTCTTGAAAATGATTTTCGATTAACTCGGTTTGATTAGGGAAACCACCGAAAATGGATCCGTTAATTTTGGCTAACGGAAACATGTAAAAATTATTGTATGTACACTTGAATGAAACACGTGTTGATGGAATGTCTCTTGACCTGAAATTACCATTAAACCCATGAATTGGTTATGTTCTTTATTCCTTGTCTAGCTTGAGCTGGACCTTGCAAAAAACCAGTAAAAACAAGAATGCTTGGTGGAGGCTTCAAGTTCTGATTATTGCTAAGATGACAAAGCTTAGTTAACCAATCAATATGGCAAAGTTAATTTGATTGTAATGGCAATGGCAATGGCAATAGGTATAAGATTTTGTTTTGTTGAACAAAGAAGAAGAATGCTCACTTTTACTTTTCACTGTTGTCAGGCAAACTAAGCTTACAAATACACATAGGCTCCCCTGTGACAGTTTACACAAACAGCTAACTGGGTCTAAAATTTGTCTTAAAACTCATTTATTAATAAGTTACACATTTTAAGAACTTGCCTAAAACTCCAAAACTGATGGAAAATCAGGGCCGTCCCGTGATATACATATAACATAGAAACAAATTATATAAATAAACCCAATTGCACACGACCACCTTAACACTCCTAGATGAGGAATTTAATTATTTAAGAAACTAAATAAGACAGTGGATAATTAATATATATATATATATATATATGGAAGAAGCAGCTTGCTTGCTTGCTTTCTAATGAGTAGTGTCTTGATGCTTCATTCGTTCTGAATTAACACGTTCAAGCTTGAAACGTTCTTGAACAGAGGAGATGTAGCTAGCAGCCTTAATATCAACAGTTTCATCAGCAGCCACACCGAACAACTTTTTCCGGTTATTATTATGATCAGATGTTCCATTAAAATTTTCAATGAACGATACCTTTTGCTTCGGCTCATGAGCAATTATACAAAGTCCTGCTGGTGGTGGACTATATAACCCACGGTTGCCGTCGCCGGCGAAGACTGGCTTGGCTTCACCTTGCTGCTGTACTGCACAGTTGTTGAAGATGATGATGACTTTGCCACTCTATACAGTGGCATCATCAGCTTCCCCTTTATGAACCCTCTGCGCTTGCGATTTGTCTCCATGGTTTCTGTATCTTCAAACTAGTTTGATGTTGGTTTCAAGTTGTGAGTATCGATATCTCAGTGCAAGAGAAGGTCTATTTATATAGTTTTTTTCTGATAAAGAAATATAGAGGTGACAGAAGGATGATAAAAATTATGTCGAAATAATATCATTTTGATATGATTTCTGTCATTTTTATGTTATCCTTATGTTTCTTTATCATTTTTAATTGTATTGAAAAATTAAAAAATTTGGACTTAATGCTCATGAGGTGAGTTGTGTTAATTTTTTTTTTTTTTTATATAATCTTTTATTATATACGTATTAATAATAAATAATAATTAAAATTCAATTATAAATAAAATATTATTTAATAACTATCAATCATACTTTATAAAAAAAAACTATGTTCAATACTAAATTCAAATCCAAAATTGAGATGGTTTAGAGATAGATATGAATCTTGATAGCTAGCTTGTGGTCCATGTGCTAGATTTCCGGAAGCATAACTAATCACTTTTTTAAATACATGATTGGTTTGGTTAATATTTCAAATAATTTATGTATTAAACCGCTGATGTAAATACATGATTAAAGCAGAATATAATCATGCAAAACATATAATTTGTTAATTAAACACGTTTAACACATGGATCCTCCTATTTGAGACATTATTAAGAGCATAATTTAGGAATACTAACTAGTTAAGTATTTTGAACGAACTTCAAGCACCTTCTTATTCTTGGAGTTAAAAAATATAACCACAACCGAATGGTTTCATTTAAAATCTCATGATCTGAATGAATAACTTCCCCTACTTTTTTCCTAAAAAAATATTATTTTCAATTTTTCATAAAAATAGTTTAGCTGGTAAACTTACTTTTTTAGTGGAAAGAAGTCAGGAGTTTGAACAGTTCACATATATCGGGAAATAAATATTTTTCACATTAATTGTTACATAAAAATCTCAAAAATCACTTAAGAAAACCTATAATTTATATACAAGTGTTCAAGTCTTTTTTGTTTTTGTTTTTTTTTTTTTTTTGGGAAATGTTAGAAACCCCATAGTTAAATTATTTGACCAAGCTTAAGTGAAACATATAAAATATATGTATGTCACATACTCTTATAAAAAAATACATCCCATAAATTCGAATCCAAAATCTTAATTCTTTTGCCACCAAACCATATCGATTGGGAAGGTAAGTTCTCAAGTCACTAGCTAGTATCTACTCAAAATCAAAAGGGCCACTACATCCTCAAATGGGCACCATTTTGGAGATTGCAGGAATAATAATTATGCCTTGCCGAGTGATGAGTCAATAGCTTTTAGCCCCACTGTAATGCATCATCATTCCTTTATTTTTACACTTTTCAGGGCCCCGAATAAATAGCATGGAGTTGGGCTTCAAAAATTTTCACTTTAAATCTGAAATGGACTAAATATTAAGCACTTTGAGGACCACCAACACAGCTTAGCATGAATGGGGAAAGGAGAGACAGACTGTAGAATCATATTGCTCTAATATACACTACGAGAAAACGGTTTTTTATACATTTAAAGTTTTGGTTTCGAAATGTGACGACGCAGAAAATGGACAGTAAAAGCTGGTCGTGGAAAGATTTTAGCGTCGACATTTAGAGTTGCCAAATTGACATGCTAAATATTTTCAAAATTATTAAAAGAATAAAATATTATTAGAAATATATAATTATCAATAATTATATTTAACGTCGAATAAGCTTACGCGGCGCTAAATCTTTGAAATAAAAATTTCATTATTGTCTTAAAAAAAATATATTATGAGGCCTACCATAGAACCCAACGAACCAATCATAGGTGAGCTTCACACCTAGACCCTAATAACACCTAACGGTGAGCCTAGCCTAAGCCCACATAATAATTCTATATATATTGCTCATATTTATAATCATTTATAATTTTCTCTTAATTGCTTGGTCATTGAGGATTAATGTAGTTCAGTTCAAAAAATTCTTCTTCGTAGGAGAGAGTGAAAAACAATTGTACCGTACCGAATTAAACTGACCAGTTTGATTCAATTGTGTTTGTTTTCATTCGTCTTTTAAAATATACTATTTGATTAGTTAGATGATTGGATATGATTAGGTAATAATGGGAAAATAATTTTCATAAATTTAAATCGAACTAGTCTAACTTTGGTTCGGTTTGATAAAAAACCAAACTAAACTGGAAAATGCTCACCCGATCTTCATCAAGAAGATAACATTTAACGAAATAAGATCATTATTAATTCAACTATGTACATGCTATTGGTGTCTAGTCTACCTAAGGAGAAAGACATGTATGGGACCAGCGTACATATGACTTGATACGTCCGCGCTCACTAATAGTTTGATATATATACATTGAATTCGAAATTAATCAATAACAATTTAAAGATAAAATTATTAATTAACACATGTCATGTTTTTATTGGTCGGATACATTTATCATGTCCCGTATAATTTTTTCTCCTACCGAAGAAGGCACATTATGATTTAGTACCATCAGTTTTCTTGTATCTTGCCATTTGAAATTGAACACTCTTTAGTAGTTAGGATAACAAAATGGCCCGAACTTAAGTCTGGATTGACTCAAAGCACAACAGGTCTGAACTTTAAAAAACCTAGGTTTGGTTGTAATTATTTAATTTTTTTAATAATTATATTAATTTTTAATTATAAATACATACATTTATAACTAAAATTCTAAGGCTTAATCCAAAAAATCACTACAAATGTTTAAAATCTTATTTTCCCCCTTTTTAAGTATTAGAAATTTAAAAAATTAGTTTTCTTTTTTTTAAAATCATATTGTTGGACTAGATAGTAAAAAGAATTGTCAGAAGCTTATTATATATATATATACTAGTTTTTGCCCGTGCCTACGGCACAGTGTTACAGTATTTGGCCCGTGCCTACGGCACGGTGTTACAGAATTAAATGATTTTATTTTTTAATTAAATGATGCCCGTACCTACGGCACGGCACGGTGTTACAGAATAAATGATTTTATTTTTTAATTAAATGATGCCCGTGCCTACGGCACGGTGTTACAGTATTTGGCCCGTGCCTACGGCACGGTGTTACATATAATTAAATGATTTTATTTTAACTTTCTATTTTTTTATTTGAAAATTTTGACCATTTCCATCATCAATTCACTCTCTTTCCTCCAATTACCAATGAAATGATCTGAGCCGTTAATTAAGCCACATAAAGAGAGCCGTTGGATGCACTCTCTTTCCTCCCACCATTGTGCTTTATAATATAGACTAGTTTTTACCCGTGCCTACGGCACGGTGTTACAGTATTTGGCCCGTACCTACGGCACGGTGTTACAGAATTAAATTATTTTATTTTTTAATTAATGATGCCCGTGCCTACGGCACGGCACGGTGTTACAGAATTAAATGATTTTATTTTTTAATTAAATGATGCCCGTGCCTACGGCACGGTGTTACAGTATTTGGCCCGTGCCTACGGCACGTTGTTACAAAATTAATGATTTTATTTTAACTTTCTATTTTTTATATTTGAAAATTTGAAAATTTGAAAATTTTGACCATTTCTATCAATCAATTCACTCTCCTTTCCCCCCAATTACCAATGAAATAATCTGAGCCGTTAATTAAGCCACATAAAGAGAGCCGTGGATGCACTCTCTCTCCTCCAACACCATTGTGCTTTATAATATAGATATATATATATATATATATCTTAAGGATAAGAACAGTGTCTTTTTCAACACCATCGAACTCTCGCATTTGGGAGCATTTTTCCAAGAATATATGCATATATAAAAGCTCAAATTTTTTCATGTTACAAGTTTTCAAGGATAGAAAATTTAGCATATCTAATCATCACAAAGAGTTTAGGATTTAGTGCCATGTCATGAGTTCGAGTCCAGAAAGTGTATTTTCTGTAAGAACCTGAAGTAGTCGGAGATTTTATCTCCTCCGCTTAAGCCTTAGACGGATAATTTGACGGCAGAATTTTCAACGTTTCTAAAAAAAAAAAACGATCATGGTAATCAATTTTACACATATTACCATATGTGACATGCCTTACCACTTGTAAGCTTTTTTATTTTTTATTTTTATTAAGATTATATCTAGTGACACTTTACAAGGATAACTAAGCTCTATTGATCAGATCGTGAAATCCAATTCTCATTTGAGATCAAATTCTTTAGAATTTTAGGTAGTGGATTCAAATCTAGGCATGATGATGGAGGCAGCTACGTCGCAAGTACATGAGTGATGAGTCTATATTGTTTTACAAGCTGGCAAATGGACATGTACAAAAGTTTCATGATATTGAAAAGTCCTGGAGATAAGATATTCCACCTGATTGACAACTCGTTCACTGCATTATCTAATAAAAGTGGGTGTGTGTTTGTTGAGATGCTCGAATCTCGATTCATTTCTTATATCTTTTAATTCTAGGGTTAGTGTTAATCATTTGATTAATTAAGTTGCACATACTACATCAAATTATATCATTCAATTTTACATACAAGAGATCAAAAAGCTTTTCATTCTGTATATATATGCGCTTATATGCTCACATAATTTTGCTATTTCAAGTTAAAAATCATATGTAGTGTATAAGGCTTTCGTTATAAATAAAATATAGGGAATGTCTTAATATATGCAATCTTATCCCTATGATTTATCCAGTTTTATCCATATTTTTCACATAAAGATTATTTTCACAGATAATAAATTAACACTTGATTATTAAGTTAGACACGATTTTTTATTGAGTTCAAGTTATATTAATCGTGTTCATTTCACTGAAATTAAGTGACTTATGTACGTCTAGTACTATTATTATACTTTCATTCTTCGATTTTGCTTTTGATGTGTAAAGCGAGAATATATTTATTTGGTCCAAAGGTGCATTTGCTTTATATCCAAAATATCTGCTGTGGGGTTAAATAAATAATGTAGAATTTGGTTCCAAATTATGAAGAGGGTTTGCCAAATTAAGTTAATAATTGTTGATGGTTTTTTTTCTCCTTGAAAAAGATTCAAATGTTGAGGGATATAATTGGTATTTTATTTAGTAAAAAATGAATAATAAGGGTTTAAGGGCTCGGAGAGACAGCGGAATTTGATAGAAGGATCAAACCCCATTATATAGAAGGGTTTGATGAACACTAAAAAGTGTACATATAATAAAGAGAAATTAATCATTTTACACATATAGTTTCTGTCACATCCGTCCCTTTAGGTAGGGTAGGGGTGAGACGGGGACTTAAAATTGATGGTGTTTCCCATGTAATATGAACTAATCCTCCAAAACAAAGGAAAAATCTAAATTGAAAATATCATCATAAAAATAGGATCTCCATGATCCAACTCAAAGAATATCCATGCTAAAATGTAAATACTCTCTGTATCAAATAAAGACTCAGTGCCTATAACCAAATAATAGTAATACTCAAGAATGACATATCTAAAACTATAATCCTAAAAATAACGAAGACACTCTACTGTTGGCACAACCTTTCTCTACTGGCAGGGAATGATGATGAAACAGCAGATGAAAAATTGAATGATTTACTAATCTGCTAAACCTGAAAAGTTAAAGAAAGGGGTAAGCTCACGCTTAGTGCAATGGATCACAGCTTAGTGCCGTGGATAAACAAGTAACAAGGTGGATCAAATAAGTCTTTCATAATATAAATAAATACATAAAGCATTAAATCCATATATCAAATATTTACTTGAAATCATAAATCTCATTTCTACTCAAGAATATCTGGAAAAATAAAGCTTTTCATTCATCTATATGCACACTCTCGTGACAATACGACAAAGCTGGCAACGTGGGGCATCCCTATGGCAATAACTGGCATCCGGAACAAAAACTGGCAACATGAGACCTTGTCTCACGACAAATAATTTGGCACATATAAGTACACGGAGTGCATCCTAGCATAAAAATCATTTCTAAAATCCATGCTCATATATGGCAAAATCATGTAAATTTCTCATATATCACAAACTAATGATTTCAACATAATCAATATTCGATCCATACTTTATAGCAAAATATAAACTTTTCTAAAAACTAAATCATTTAATGCATTACCTTGAAAATTCATTTAAGAAAACATACATACTATATACTTAAGAAAACATCAATGTTACAAGCTTATCCACGCACCTGGTGAGCTGACTACAGAGAATGGAACTATGCAGCAGGACTGTTCCCGCTTACGGTATCACGATCACCTATAGAGACAAAATAATTTATGATAAGGAACGTAATCCTAACTAGAATAGATAAACAAATATACAAGGAAAAATGACTCGGTCGCTCTCGTAATCCTAAGGAAATTTCGGTAAAGTTCCGTCTATAATACGAACATCCATTATAAAACTCATAATGATTAACTTACATTCAAATTCTATTCCCAACACACATCCACAATTCAAATCAACATCACTAGTCCAGTTCTCGGGCTCACAATAATTTCCAAACACAATCTTACTCGATCATATACTCCGATTAAATTTGTCATTAACTTCCAACCATAAGACAATCATTTATATGTTCTAAGCATGTAAACTAATCATACTTTAAAGCTATTTACGTTACAAAACATATAACATGCATAAACCAAATATAACGATAAATTATACAAAAATCCAAATTCAGGGGTCCGATCCTACTCGGAATGGTTGAGAAAGCACAGAGGGAGACTCGGGACGTCGGAGGGAACATTCTGCCCGGCGCGTGGAAGCCACGCGCCTCATTTTCTGGCCGCGCGTGGGCCTCATGCGCCACTGCGTGAGACTCACGTGAGTGCCACGCGCCGGCGAAATTTCGAATATTCTGGTGGTCGAATTTTTGTCTCCCATTCTCTGTTCCAATGCCGCTGACGGTTTGTCAATCGGAGTTCCGGATCAACGGGAAATCAAGAAAAACCACTAAAAATTTCTTACCGAGATTTCTACGAAAATAAGGAGTTTCCCGAGATGAAACCACCGTCAAAATAATCCTCTCGTCGAGATCTACGTCTTCCCTCAAAGACCCGGTCGAAATCGGCTCTGAATCGGACAGATCGGGGCCAAATTCTCTCATTTCTCTCTTTTTTCTTCTTTTTCTCATTTTTCCTTATTTTTTCTCTCTCTCTCTCGCCTGTTTTCTTTCAAAAAGTGGCTGTTGGATGTGTGTTGTAAAATAGGTTTTCTTTCTTATTTTTTTTTATACCACAAGACAATTATCAATTGTCTCTCTAAACTTGTCCCTTTGATGTCCATAATTGCCTCTGGAATTCTGAGCTGGAGGAATAGCTGTCCTCTGAATCTGTCCATTGTTATAATTAACATTAGGACAATCCCTATTCATGTGGCCCACTTCACTGCACAAAAAGCAACCTTTTGTACCCAACCTGCACTCTCCATAATGATTCTTCCCACAAGTAGCACATGGTGGAAATCTTCTATCTCGAGCTTGGCCTTGCTGACTACTAGGAGTCCCACTAGGTGGAGCTCTCACTGAACTCTGACTAACTGTAGATCTACTATATTTCTACGGCTGTCCAGAACTCATCTGATAACTACCACTAGGTCTTGAGTCACCCATTTCTTACTCTGATTTCCTTCTCCAAAAGATCGATGCTCCCTATTTCTCTTCCTCATCTGATAATCTAGCCTAACTTGCCATTCTCTTTCTGCAAACTCTGCTTTTCTAGTAAAATCTGCCATCTCTGTCAAACTGTTCATAAGAAGCAATCTGATCATAGATCTCAATTCTGCATTCAGACCATTAAGAAAATGATCCATCTTGCCCTGTTCATGGTCCTTCAAATGTGGAACAAACTTCACCAACTCATGGAAGGGAGTGTCATACTGATCTACTGTGTGGTTACCTTGAGTCAGCCTATAGAATTCTCTCATCTTCTCATCCATAAAAGCAGAATTCATATAATTGCCCATGAACTCCGTCTTGAACTTCTCCCAAGTCAACACATTAGCCTCTGAGAATTTACCTCTTACACTCTTCCACCATTTATCAGCATGCTCAGTCAAAAGTCGATACACATGGTGGCATTTCTGTTCATCTGTCAATCTCATCAGATCAAAAGCCTTCTCAACTCTGTCTAAGAAATTGCCGGCTACTATGAGATCATTCTTTCCATCAAACTCAATAGCTCCATTTTCTTTCACTTTTTTAGAAATATTATCGTCATTAACTATATGAGCTACCTGAGCTGAACCATGGCCCCATGCTGGAGGGTAGTAATACGGATAAGTGTATACACCATGATGGACATTCAGAGGAGCACCTGCTGGTGGAGGACCATAATAAGTTGGATGATAGAAACCCGGGGGAGGTGTAGGATAACCTTGGTATACCGGAGGAGGTGGAGGATGCTGTGGAGGTGCTGGAATATTTCCCCGAGGTGCTGCAGAGGCTGTGGGAACATCATTGCTAAGAGGATGATGAACTAGAGTACTATCTCCGAAAATGGAGGCTAGCGAATCTCCTACAACAGGAATATGGTCTCATTCAAAGGGTTCCCCGACATAAGAATTAACCTTCTCATCATTTGGAGGTGCCCTAGAAGGTTGGCCAACATTTGCTATCCTACGAGTACAGACTCGACCTACACCTCGAACTCTGGAACGCGGAGGCATCTGAAAACACATGAAAGATGTCAACCGATAATAGACATAGAATAACAGATAAAGAAAATGAAATGTCTACAGAACCTATGAACCTAGCGCTTTGAAACCATTAAATGTCACACCCGTCCCTTTAGGTAGGGTAGGGGTGAGACGGGGACTTGAAATGGACGGAGTTTCCCCTGTAATATGGACTAATCCTCCAAAACAAAGGAAAAATCTAAACTGAAAATATCATCATAAAAATAGGATCTCCATGATTCAACTCAAAGAATATCCATGCTAAAATGTAAATACTCTCTGTATCAAATAAAGGCTCAGTGCCTATAACCAAATAATAGTAATACTCAAGAATGACATATATAAAACTATGATCCCAAAAATAAAGAAGACACTCTACTGTTGGCACAACCTTACTCTACTGGCAGGGAATGATGATGAAACAGCAGATGAAAAATTGAATGATCTACTAATCTGCTAAACCTGAAAAGTTAAAGAAAGGGGTAAGCTCACGCTTAGTGCAATGGATAACAGCTTAGTGCCGTGGATAAACAAGTAACAAGGTGGATCAAATAAGTCTTTCATAATATAAATAAATACATAAAGCATTAAATCCATATATCAAATATTTACTTGAAATCATAAATCTCATTTCTGCTCAAGAATATCTGTAAAAATAAAGCTTTTCATTCATCTATATGCACACTCTCGTGACAATACGACAAAGCTGGCAACGTGGGGCATCACCACGGTAATAACTGGCATCCGGAGCAAAAACTGGCAACATGAGACCTCGTCTCACGGTAAATAATCTGGCACGTATAAGTACACGAAGTGCATCCTAGCATAAAAATCATTTCTAAAATCCATGCTCATATATCTCAAAATCATGCAAATTTCTCATATATTACAAACTCATGATTTCAACATAATCAATATTCGATCCATACTTTATAGCAAAATATAAACTTTTCTAAAAACTAAATCATTTAATGCATTACCTTGAAAATTCATTTAAGAAAACATACATACTATATACTTAAGAAAACATCAATGTTACAAGCTTATCCACGCACCTGGTGAGCTGACTACAGAGAATGGAACTATGCAGCAGGACCGTTCCCGCTTACGGTATCACGATCACCTATAGAGACAAAATAATTTATGATAAGGAACGTAATCCTAACTAGAATAGATAAAAAAATATACAAGGAAAAGTGACTCGGTCGCTCTCGTAATCCTAAGGAAATTTCGGTAAAGTTCCGTCTATAATTCGAACATCCATTATAAAACTCATAATGATTAACTTACATTCAAATTCTATTCCCAACACACATCCACAATTCAAATCAACATCACTAGTCTAGTTCTTGGGCTCACAAAAATTTCCAAACACAATCTTACTCGATCATACACTCCGATTAAATTTGTCATTAACTTCCAACCATAAGACAATCATTTATATGTTCTAAGCATGTAAACTAATCATACTTTAAAGCTATTTACGTTACAAAACATATAACATGCACAAACCAAATATAACGATAAATTATACAAAAATCCAGATTCAGGGGCCCGTTACTACTCGGAATGGTCGGGAAAGCACAGAGGGAGACTCGGGACGTCGGAGGGAACATTCTGCCCGGCGCGTGGAAGCCACACGCCTCCTTTTCGGGCCGCGCGTGGGCCTTATGCGCCACTGCGTGAGACTCACGTTAGTGCCACGCGCCGGCCAAAATCCGAATTTTCTGGTGGTCGAATTTTTGTCTTCCCTTCTCGGTTCCAATGCCGCTGACGGTTTGTCAATCGGAGTTCCGGATCAACGGGAAATCAAGAAAAACCACTCAAAATTTCTTACCGAGATTTCTACGAAGATAAGGAGTTTCCCGAGATGAAACCACCGTCAAAATAATCCTCTCGTCGAGATCTACGTCTTCCCTCAAAGACCCGGTCGAAATCGGCTCTGAATCGGACAGATCACGGCCAAATTATCTCATTTCTCTCTTTTTTCTTCTTTTTCTCCTTTTTCCTTCTTTTCTCTCTCTCTCTCTCGCCTGTTTTCTTTCAAAAAGTGGCTGTTGGATGTGTGTGTTTGTAAAATAGGTTTTTTTTTTATACCACAAGACAATTATCAATTGTCTCCCTAAACTTGTCCATTTGATCCAATTTAATCCAAACTTTTGCAAACTAGGAATTTAGTCCCTAAATTCCCACCTACCAAAATTAATAAATAAAAATACGGATAAAATAAATTCGGGGTGTTACAGTTTCATTAATCTCCTTAATTTAGCGCATTTGTGAAATAATAATTAAATTTATGTTTTATATATTTTTATTGTGATTTTTATTTCTTATGTAGGTGAAATAAAATTTTGGATGCATAACTAGAAAAATGGACGTGATATTTGGATTTTGGAGGCCAGAAACTTAAAAAGGCGTTCTAACAGTGTACAATTTCAGAATTTCTAACTTTACGTAATTTTCGTATATTTAGCCATGCATTTTTACTCCGATATCAAATTGAAGTGTTTCTTATTCCAGATGAAAGCAGACTCAAATATTTATAACTTTGATGTTTACTAGATTTTCTAGTTTTGAAGTTTTGAATGGCGAAATTGATGAAAAATCCAATATAATTTTAAGTATTATAAAAAACATACACAAAAATAAAAAAAAAATAAAAAATAAAAAGTGGGAAATAACAGTCCACCTTTGCATGGAGGGTGTTGAGTCTTATACTATAAATAGAGGTGCTCAGCACCTTAGAAACTCAGTTGAATTCCATATTTCTCTCTGAGAATTTGTGGAGTTTCAATTCTTATGTGTTTTATTTTTTTAAGCTTTGTTGTAATTTTTTTCTTTCAATAATAAAATTATGCATGTTTTTATTCAAATCATGAGTAACTAATTTCATCAAGTTGGGGTAAAGGGTGAAGCTCTTAATATGAGAATATAAATTAATCTTATTTATATCATAATATATGAATTGTAATCTAAAGACTAATATTTAATTTAAATCTGGATTAATTATTGATAAAATTTATTACCGTTTATATGGTTGGTTTTATTTATTTGTCATAATTGAGTACCTAACTAGACTTATTATAGAAAAATATTATCACAGCCTTTATGACTGGTTTTATATATTTTGACATATTTAATTCCTGAAATAAATTAACTATTAATAATGATAATTTATATATTATAAAACGTAAGATTTCTCTAAATTTGAAATAATAAAAGTGGATACCTATCTCCAATATTTTAATTTATTATTGTAGTTCAATTTAAAATTGTCAATCACTTCAAACAATTCAATCTTTTCATTTTCCCTTGAATTATTATTTTATTTTACTAAATCTATTCCCTGTAGATCGTGTTGGATAATATGACCCATAGCGTCACTATTTGTACAGATCACGGTGTTGTTGTACAAATTAACTATGTGACAAGGAAATTGCACTCTCATCATTTGTGATTAGATCACCATAGATGTATAAATGAAGAGAGGTCCATATGATTAGTTCCTGGATTGAGATGATATGAGACAGTATCAGTCCACGAAGGATTAATCATTAATATCTCTAGTCGTAGTATTATCGAGACAGGACATCGACAATGCGGAATAGGCTAGTATTGCACTTGTGCGCGTTGTGAGGGCACACGGCATAGTTCTCATATATTTAAGTATAGGATACTTATGCAAGTGCGATATGAGGTTGTGTTTCACCGATGGTACGGGAAACAGCTTCGCTCTGGATAGACCCCTCGGAATCCCATTGGTATTATGACTATGTGTCTATGGGAGGCCGAAATCAGGGTAGGTGTGTATGGTCTTAACCTGAGACTTACATCGCTAATACTTGCGACAATCGGTAGACTTTGGTCTTGGTGGTACAGGGCTTTAACCGGTTCTGCGTACACCACTTCTGGGTTTATCAGAAAGTCGTAGAGTATTGGGTGTGATGTCAAGACGGAAGTATCACTCCAGTCATAGTGGAGATGATGTCACGCAGGATACGGTATTAGTGCTCTTAAGTGCTGCGCGGCCATCGGGATATTATGACAAGGTCATGTATATCCGATTATAGAGACTAGTTACCAGACATCCGACATGTGCTTCGTACGAGGCAGACACAAATCCAGCCCCAGGCCTAGCACGTGACTATCCGATACTGGGCGGATATGCACAATACTTTGTATACTACGCCTGATACAGATCTATATATTCCTGTAAGAATATTTCTGGAGAATTGGGTAGGCATGACGCTTTGCTAGAAGCCAACCTTGTCTTGTAAATCGGTATAAACGTAGTACGAGGTACTTACGTGTTCGGATAGTCCGATGACCCGATTTACTGCCAACATATCCGGAGATCTCATGGGTCGCTTCCCGAAGATTCACCGATGATATATAACTCGCACTTTAATTAATCTGGGATTAATTAGAAGAGAGAGAAAATTAATCTGGGATTAATTGCGGAGATATTTTATCTGGGATAAAATATTAATTAAAGAGAGAGAACGATTAATTTGGAATTAATCGATAAAATAATATATTCGATATATTATAAGAAATTGGATTTCGACGCGGAATTAAAATTAGATTTTAATTCGGGCGAACGAATTAATTTAGAATTAATTTGTTAGCGATGTAAATAGTGATTTCGCTAGGCGTAATCATTTAATTACGACGCGACGGAAAAATCGTTAATTTGGAATTAGCGAACCCGAGCCCGGGATTATTTACGAGCGCATTCGCATTTCGAATTCGAGTGCGGCACGCAAGTCAAATCAAGCGTCAAATCGCTAGTCACATCAAGCGTCAAATCACATGTCATTTTGAGTGATGTGACAATTGGATTGATTAATTTGAGTGATTGATATGAATAGTGATATGGTTGTTGGAAAAGCATTAATAGACTTTTGCTTTTTGACTTTTGATATATATATGAAAATGATTTATATATTTGTTTTGTTTTTGGAAAATAAAATAAATATATATAAACTAAAATCATTTTCTCTCTCTCTCCCACCACACTCACGCACTTCTCTTTTCCCTCTCTTTTCTTCTTCCTCTTCTCACGGCTTCAAGCCGATTTCTTCACAAAAATCTTCTGGTTTGACCGAATTTTGAGAAGCAAATGAAGAAGAGTAGTGCTAGCACACACATGGGTTATATTATGGTGATAGGGAAACGAATTTATGAGCATGGAAAAGCTTGAAGCTTGGAGCTTCAATGGTGATGACCATGGCCGAATCTTGGAGGGGGGTCAAAAACCAGTAAAACCGCACAGCCCACTGCAAGGAGGAGCTTCTGCCGTGACCTTGAAGAGGAGCTAGAAGCTTGTGTTGTTTGGTGCATCAAATCCAATCATTGTGAGTATATGTTTCCGCCATTATTCCTTGATGTATTCATGCGATTTTTGTGCTTGATTATGTTGATCTTGGGACCTATATTAGAAACCAACAGATCGACCTCGACTTACCGGGTTATTTTATTACTTCGACACTCTTATACTTGGAAGTAAAGAACCACTTTGGAGTGTGTCAGGTTTTTGACGTCGTTGCCGGGGAATAATTTAGTAGATAGAATAATAATTTAACATCCTTGTATTTTTTTTTTCTTTTATTTTTATTTTTTTATTTTATTATTATTATTATTATTATTATTATTATTATTATTATATTATTATTATTATTATTTTTATTTCCTTTCTTTTCTTATTTTCTGCATCTCATTATTTTTTCTTCTTTGCATTTGTGTAGATGCAAGATGCCCTGATTGAGCCTAAATGAATCCTGACCAGACATCCCATATACAGACAAACCCTGCACTTGATTCTTCAAGGTTACAGAAAAAAGAAAACTCAATTAAAATGGAACTTGTATTTTACCAAAGAATTTCTTGAACCATCCACATCTAGAGATTCTTCCATATTTTTTTTGTGAGAACCTAATTCTAGAAATTGAGACAGCTGATCGAGAAATTCAATTGAGATCTAAATTGACAAGAATCATATGACGTTTTTAGATTTAATCACTACATTTGTGTTTTCTTTCTTTTTTCTCTTTTCTTTTGTCATTTATTTTTTACTTTATTTTTTTCACTTGTTTATTATTTTTCTTTTTGTAAGTATTGCATTTGCATATTTAAATTTTAGCATATAGTATGTATTTAGGTTGTCTGAGACATTGGTCTCGATTATCTAGCGGTAGATTAAATAGAGAGTTTCCATCACCTTCATCGTCAGTAAAATGACTGAGAACTGAAATGAAAACCCACTTACCGAGATGAAAATCCAGTTGATCAGGAAGAACGTGAGTCTCAGCATGACGATCTTAATCATCATAGGACATTCAGAGAATTCATGAATCCCACTAGGACAAGATAACCATCTTGCATTCTCCCCCCATATGCATCACGTTTCAATTTTAAACCAGGTGTCATTCAACTTTTACCCACATTCCACTGTCTAGAATCAGAAAATCTTTATCAGCACTTAAAGAAATTTGAAGAGGATTGTAATACTTGTACATATCAAAATTGCAGCATGAATATAAGTTTTTTCCCTTTTTCTTTAAAGGATAAAGCTAAAATTTGGCTACAAAACCTTAGGTCAGGATCCATCAGAATATAGGATGATTTACAATAATGATTTCTGAAAAAAAAATTTCCCCATCACATGATAAACTCCTTCAAGAAGAGAATCACAATTTTCACACAAGAGTCGGGAGAAACATTTTACCAATGTTGGGAGAGATTTAAAGAGATGTTGAATATTTGTCCACATCACATATTTGAAACATGGAGGCGAGTTTCCTACTTCTACGAGGGTTTAACACCCCAAGGTAGACAAGTAGTGAAAATGATGTGTAATAGTGAGTTTAGGGTCAAAAGTCCCGAAGATGCACTGGATTACCTAGAACACGTAGTAGAGAATGCACAACATGATGGAGTTGGTGCTTGGAGTGTCAATCCGAATTGTACATTTTATTATTTATTAATAAAATAACTATATTTTTCATTTCATACCTTATTAATGGTATTGTCATTATGCGTATTAGATTGATGTATAGATATGCTAAGAATGCCATCGCCCTTAGAATAGTTTTGACACTGGGTGTAAACTATTCTTAAAATATTCTTAGTCGTTGGTTTTGGAATACGGTCGAATTCCTATAACCTAGAAGACTAGCGCATGTCGTATATTGGAATTGAAGTTCCAATGGTTTAACCCGATGTACCATGAGTTTTGGAAACTCGTATCGACATGTGGGTATTTGTTGAAGCGAATACTGAATAACTCATAGATAATTCCTAATAGTTGGAAGTACACACCACCGTCAATAGGAATCTTCTCGAGTCGAGCAACATATGTAATCCTCTGACTATAGGATAATATTGATTTTGTGTGAGATCCTCCAGACTTTGATGCCATGTATGTCAGAAACCTTTCATGGTCTGGCCTCTAGATATTCGTTGGGTGTGGACCGATGCACTTAGGGGTGAGCATCGGTTCCGGTTCTACCCGGAACCGGTTGGAACTGGACCGATTTTCTGGGTTTGGAACCGGAACCAGTTGTAATCGGGTAGGTTCCGGTTCTAAATATGAAGGAACCGATTTTATCCGGGTAGGTTCCGGTTCCAAAATAGTCGGAACCGGAACCGGACCATGGAACCGGTTTATATGAACATAAATTTTAAACATTTGGCGTTCATTATTTAATTGTACAAATTTTAAAGAGTCACAGTTCATATAGCAATATTTTAGTGCTTCTATCAAGTATATATAGAATGTATGTGTGTTTGTGTTAAACATAGACGCTTAAAATTAGAAAATGAACCCATTGCAAACAGAAAGCTGCTATAATTTAAAACTACCACAACTAGGGGAAAAATAATCAATCAATAAACAAAATTTTCATTTACTCCATTTTGTTTTGCCACAATTTTATTTTAACAAAAAAAACATCTTCTTAATCTAATTCGAAATATTCCAGCATAGCAGAATTCGACTCTAAAATTATATGTATTTATTTTTTATCTTTTCATTTTCCTTCCATTTTCCCAGCAACATAAGTATAATGAAAATCTATATATAACTAATGATATCAATATCAAATATTTTGAAAGAAAATAGTGGGCTATTGTATAACCTTTCGTTCTTGAGCTTCCGCACTCCGATTTGGTCCCTATTTTTTCCTACGTACTAGTATCGGAATGTAGTTTTCATTAAAATATTTTAAAATATGGTAATTCGGAACCGGACTGGAACCGGACCGGAACCGAATAATAGGGTACCCTGTTTAATTGGGTAGGTTCCGGTTCCACTTAGTGCGAAACCGAATTTTTCCGAGTAGGTTCTGGTTCTATGCGGAACCGGAACCGAAATCGGTTTTGCTCACCCGTAGATGCACTCAATAATCAAGTGTGAAGCAAGATGTGATCCGTCGGCCCGTATGTGTACCATAACGGGTTTGGGTATCCAAGTAAGTAAAGTCATGATTCTTAAAGACTTTGGCCAAAGTCGATCACCTAGGGTGGATCGCATCAGTTGTAAAGAATCGTGGACATGTCGACATGAGATGTGCGCCTTGGAAACTTGACGGTGTATTCTATGTTTCCTAAGCACAACTCGGATAGCCTATGACAGAGGAATTGTTAAACATATATGATGACCTCGACTTGTATAGTTCAGAAAGGTTGTTCGTATTCTTCGCGATTTATGAGGTGGTCGAATTGCGTACATATTAGCTAGGCTTATATGACGAACGTGTCTGAACTTAGAGAGTCCCAATATGAAGTGTACTCGTTGAGCACTTGGGTAGCCGATTATTTTTTATAAAAGATAATATTCGATATTATAATTATCGACTAAGATAATCAAGTGTTATTGGATAACATTGATTATTTACTTTGACATAATTGGATTAATTCAATAATTACACAAGGGCTTAATTATAAAATCATAATTATCTCTACCATTTGAGGATATTATGATAATTGTAAGTATGTAATAATAGGTGGTTTTGGCTTGATTTAATTGGATTAAATCAAAGTGACAAATATTTAACTAATCCATTTCCTAATACCTGAAATGATTTAATTGGATTAAAATAAAGTGGGAGACAATGGAGATTAGTAACATCTAATTAAAAATATTTGGATAAATTAGATTAAGCCCACTTAAAGTTGATTACAACTTTTATTAATTAAAAATTGCCTAAGTTTTGCTATAAATAACAAGCTTTAGGAAGGTTTTAATTACAAGTAAAAATACAAGCAAATTCTTAGAGAAATTAGCCTAAGTTAGAGAAGTGTTTAGAGAAGCTTGTGAGGTCTCTACAACATTTCATTTAGGAGAAATCAAGATTGGATCGTGAAATGAAGCTTGCTAGCATTGGAAATCAAGGTTGGATCTTGAAATCAAGCTTGCACACCTTGAAGGTTCTCCAACCATTTCAAAAAAGGATAAATAGATTGGATCTTGCATCAAGATTACTAAGGTAATGTTTGATCTTCTCCTAAGCTATGTTCTTTTATGTATTAGATGCATGATCACATAGCTTAATGTTGAAATAAGGCAAATAAATTGTGTTAATATGCTTTGGAAGTACAAACATAATATGCTTGTAATTGGGTCAAAATATATATGTTAGATATAAACATAATTTAGAGTTATGGCTACCATTCCAGAATCACTTGACCACATTTGGGTGATTTAGAATTATTCACGATACATTTTTTATTGGAATTCTAATTTGGTTTGTGTATTGGATTCACAATTTACGCAAATGCGTATTTAGAATAAATTTATGTTTTTGTAAAAATATTTGATATTTTAAAAAACTTGATTTTTATTCTATAACATGTGTTGATGTTGGTTTTGATGTTAAAAATTAATTTTGGGTGTTTTTTAGGTGTTTAGGGAAGACCGGAAGAAATTAGGGTAATAGACCCTAATTCTTTCAGCTCACTAGAAAGTGAGCTGAAGGAAAGTGAAGTAAAAACAATGAAAAAAATAGGAGTCAGACTTGTGCGCTACAGTGCGCATGTGCACTGTCGTGCGGGCACTGTAGCGCATGTATTGCACGCGCATCACGTCCTTGACGCGCGCTATTTTTGTTTTCGCTCATTCTTGAGCTTCCGGACTCCAATTCATTCCTGGTTGTTTCCTATACACTCGTACACCCATGCTTGATATACATGGGTTAGGCCCATTTCCGCTATGCGGACTCACTGATCCGACCCTAGGGGTTCCATAACTATCCCAACACAACATTGAGACACAGTTGGTATTTATAAGTCGTTTGTAAAATCACAATCATCTGGTAGAGACATATTTAACCTTAGGGAAGAGCATGATCTTTCTGCTAAATATGCATCTCTAGCTAAAAATGATGGGGCATTAGAAATGAGGAAGAGTGATCATGTCAAGTCAATTTAAAAAGTCACATGTCAAATCCGTAATTCATATGAACATGTCCCACAAGTTTGCCCAACCTTACCAGCCTTGGAAAAATGTCTCCATGACCAAGTCAATTCCATAAACACCTTAAAGAGACCAAATCCAAACTCATACTCCCAAACCTATAATTCTAGTTGGAGAAACCCCCAAACTTCAATTGGAAGAATGATAACCAAGAACAACCATCGCAACAACCTCCCCAAGTACACCACAATTTCTAAAATTCTCAACTCTATGCACCATATGTCCCACCACCTAGGAAAACCCTTGAGGATACCTTGCATGCATTCATTGAGAAATAAGAAGCCATCAATAACCAAAATGTACAAACATTGATTGATCTGAAAGATACTTTCTCCAAAATAACATATGTATTGACCATTAATGAGAAAGGAAAATTTCATGCACAACCACAGCTAAACCCATAGAGTCATCAAAACCCTTACGAGGGTAGTTCAGGTAGTCAACACATAGACCAAGTCAAATCTGTTATTACTTTTCCCAGTGGTAAGGTCATCCAAAGACACATGCTTGAACCTCGTGAAGATTCAGCTTTAGAGGGTAAGGAAGTGGTTGATGAACCATTATCTATCGTCGATGATAACGATTTGTCAAATTCACATGCATTTCCTCAAGCATTAAAAATAAAGAAATTGAACCATTCCCCATAGATTTATGAAATATTCAAACAGGTGAAAGTCAATATTCTTTTTTAGATGCCATCAAACATATACCATCTTATGCCAAATTTTTGAAAGACGTGTGCACCGTTTAAAGAAGACATCAGGTAAGAAAGAAAGTTTTTCTAGCTGAACAAGTAAGTTCCATTCTCTCAACCAATAATGCATTAAAATACAAAGACAGTGGTTGTCCAACTATTGCATGTATTATTGGAAATTAAAAAATTGAAAATACTTTGCTTGATCTTGGAGCCAGTGTCAATTTACTTCCATTGACACTGGATTGAAACATTGGATTTGTTTAATTTGATGTAATTTGTTCATATTGATGAAATTGTAAAATTAGGGTTTATACCCTTTCTAAATTTGAGGCTTTTCATATATGTGATGTATTATGATGTGTATATGATGCATGTTTAATTTTGGGTTGATTGTATTTGATCTTAACTTGTTTTGAACAACTTTGGACTAAATTACACAAAATGGAAACTATGGGGTGCTCTCGGCATTTTGCAAAAAATTGGGGGTTTTTGTTGCAATATGTAATATCATGTATTTGACATATTGGAAATCATTTTAGAACTGATTTAGAATCATTCAAAATTATATTTGACAATTTGATGACTAAAATGAACAAAATCCAAAGATTGGGGGCAAATCGGTAATTACAAATTGTAATGGCCAAATTTGGATCCAAGGGTAAAATCATCTTTTCGTCTTAAACCCAACAGTGTGCAAGACCCAAATTATTTGACTCTAATTAGACCAATAGCTTTAAGACAATTCTATCTCATTATATACCAACTGCTTCCATCTTTTTCTAAGCACAAACACATGCTAATATTCTTCCAGCGCCGAAAGTTGAATCCAAGGCATGTTGTGGGCTCCTTTGCCAGAAATGGCAGCACGTTGTAGGCTCGTTGCCAGCTTTTATCACAGCTACAAAGTAATCTCTTTTCAGATCTATAAAAGGGGAGATAACTCAGGCTTCAGATCATTCTTACAAGCTTCTACTCTCTGAAACAAGTTCTGAGAGCTTTCCATTTCCAAAGGATATTTGTCACTGCCCTCACGGCCACCAAAAGAAAGTCAAGGTAATAATAGGCCTTGCTTTCACATTTTACACATTTACTGCTCATTTCATACTACTAACTTGGGCGTCGGAGTGCCCCCGGCACCCACCACACCGGTGGGTAGTATACTCCCGCTCACTCTACCTTTGTCTTGCAGGATCGCTAATGCCCCAACCTACAAATTCTGATTGTGGACCTCGGCCGAATTCCAGCGTCCACAATTTGGCGTCAACCGTGGGGCCTTAGCGATTCATAACAAACAAAGACCCATCAGTCTACAATCCTTACAAACACAACTATCCATAGCTTCGTGCAACAGACAGACACCATCTGTGATGGCACAATTAGCCACTCTACAAAACAGTTACAATCAATGGAAGCCACTTAAAGGCATGAGGCTACAACTCATTTCAACTATCTTATCAACCCAATTTCTTAGAAGCATTCGAGAATATGGCAAGTGAAAATTCACCATCAAATGACCATCCATTTAATCACCAAAGAAATCATCACATTTCTTCAACCAACCTATCATGATAAAACACATCTTCCATGTGAATAGAAGTGTTGGAGTAATCCTCTCCAGTCTATTTGGAGTCAAACTGCCAATGAGAAAAATCCAAATCAAGATAACTTCAGCGCTCTTTCCCTATGAATCATCAACTCTCAAAGATATGAGAGAATAACCATATTCGTCATACGACAGGGATGAATTCCAATCTTCTTCATACGACATGAAAGGTGTGTCATCTGCTTCACGTGGTGCAAAGAGGATTGTCATCCCTTCCAATCTACAAGAAAAGTTTTTCATCTCTTCCATACTACATGAAAACCCACTGTCTAAACCAATTATGGTTTCTTACACAAGAAAGAAGCTGGAAAGAACCACAGTTTACATGCAAAGTTGCCAGTCTACACTTGCATGAAGCACTCTGCCACATGTAATCCATAGTCGTACGCGGACTGCAAAAAAAAAAAAATCAAGCATGCTATATAAAAAAAAATGAAAGTTAGGCCAAATTGATCCACGAAGAGACCCACTTGAGATTAAAAAAAAAAAGTAAGGTGGGCCCGAATTTTCTTTGTTGTTTGACTAAAGAATAGGACATTGGCGTGATAAAAAAAGGGCTTTTACCAAAATAAGAATAATAAGAGGAAAGCAAGGTGAGGCCAATTTCAAAAGAGAAAGTGTAGTAATGAAAGAAGAAAAAGAAAGCAGCCCCATAATTTTGACTAAAACAAAAATAGAGAGTGGGCCATGTACAAATCATATATTAGTTCATTAAAAGCCAACAAGCAAGTAGCTGGCATAAATTGCCACATACTACCTTTCCCCATACTACCACACTACAAAACCCATAGCCTCTCATTTAAAAAAAATAGAGCCACACGCTACATGCAAAGTGGCCCATTCGACAGGTGGATTCTTCCACATGTTAATATCACAAGCGAGTCTAGCCCTGGTGGTTCTTTTGTCGACAGCACTCTTGATGGTGTCATTCACATTGAAATCATTTTCACCCATGCTACATTCACGTGCCTGATATTTTCTTCTATGCCACCATTCTTCTTCTTGTCGCATGCCAGAGTATGATCCATGTAAGGACTGAGGCTGAATGGTCCACGTTTAGGCTCAATTTACTTTTTCTCCATGAGGTTCTTGGTATTAAGGCTGACGCAATTCTCCATATTGCATGAAATATGGTCGCATGAAAAAGAGAAGTCCATATGGTATGGGGAGAGAAAGTTGATGGTGACCATGCTTTGAGATTTTTTGCCTTTGTCTTTATGTGCAAACTGGCCTGGTTCTTGCTCATAAAGTACTTCATGGGGTCACAATGGTCTTAGCCTCTCTTGGCCACTTGCACGTGAAGGCTGATGCTTGTCAGCTTGTGTATGGCTTCTTTGCTACATGGTGGCTTTTGATTTATTTCCTTTCTTAAAGGGACATTTTTTGTGGGTTCCTTGGTCATTTGCGCAAAAGCTGGCTTTATACATGTAGTTTGATTTTTTCGAAGTGGCAGTGTGTGGTTGGCATGCATGACAATGGTAGCCTGTAAAATGTTTTGGGGTACGACTTCTTAACATGTGGTGCACCATACTATTTGTTTTGGTGACAAAGAATCCCATTTGCGTCTAGCCGACATGTGTGCCTCCAGCATGTATCCAAGATTTAGCCTAAGGCGAAAGGGTTTCATTCAACATGACAAGTCAAGGCGAGAGGATTCACGTGTCATGGGCCCAGTTGATGCAATTCATACCTTGTCGAATGAAGTTCGTCCTTTGTTCCAAGCGATAGGCATATATGCTATCTTGTCATACGGTTCTATTCAACATCAATAGAATGACCAACATCTAGCCCAATCAATTGATCAAACTATCTCATTCAACGAAACCTTCATGCTACAACTATGCAGTGATACCACTATATACGACACACAAGAAGGTTTTTCATTGATTTATCATCCCACTCGACATATGTGTGATGATAAAACATCTGGTTCATACTATTATCCATACTACAAGGTGGGTAGCTATCAACTTCAGGCTACATGGAAAATTTCCAACACCTCTAGACTACTTGGAATGATTATCAACTCCTCCAGACTAAGTCAAAGGTTAGTTATCATCTCTATGCTACATTGATTTAATATTGCCAACTCCATACTACATAGGGAATCTTTTATCATGCCTAGTAGAATGAAGAACACTCTTGCATTTCCTTTAGATCCAATTAACCAGCCTTTATCAGGCTATGTAGTATGGAAATTATATGTGACTCTCATCAAAGTTCATTCTATTGTAGTATCATTGACCTTTCTCAGGTCTTGTATAATTAATAATGACATTGATAGGCATCCATCTCTTTCATACTATATGTGAAGATAATCATCTCCACACTACGTATGAAGATTATCATCCAACTCCAGACTACATGGAAGGATTTCCATAAACTCTAAGAAGCATTGGAAAAGCCCCATGAACCTTCATCAGGTTCATTCGACCGTAGTCTCCTGACCTTCATCAGGTCAGGTAGAATGAAAACTATCTCGGACATCCTTTCGGTCCAATCGTCCAACTTTCATCAGGTTCAGTAGAATGAAGATTCTTATAAACGTTCATTAGGTTCATACGACCGTGTCTCATGGACATTTGTGAGGTCCATTCGACAATAGTCTCATGGTCAGGTAGAATGAAGATTCATTTGGAACTTCATCAGGTTCATTCGACCATTGTTTCATGGACCTTTATCGGGTCCATTCGACTGTAGTCTTCTGACCTTCATCAGGTCAGATAGTATGAAGATTCACATAGACCTTTATCAAGTTCATTCGACCGTAGCTTCATGGACCTTCATCAAGTACATTCGATAAGTCCAGTCGACAGTAGTCTCGTAGATTAGAGAGGAGTGATGACTTGCATCAAGTTCATTCCATAGTAATATCATGGACCTTCTTCAGGTCTAGTATAGTGAGTAATGACTTCCTCGGACTTCCACCAAGTCCATTCGACAGTAGTATCATAGAATGGAGATGACATTGATGGCTTTCATCAAGTTTATCTATTGTGGTCTCATGGACCTTCATCAGGTCTAGGAGAGTGAGTGATGAATTCTTTGGACTTTCATAAAGTCCATTCGACCGCAGTCTCATAATCCTCATCAAGAGAATGAGTAAAACCTTGATAGATATTCATCAAGTCCATGCGACATGTCCATTCGACAGTAGTCTCATGACTTTCATCAGGTCTTGTAGTATGAAGATTCTCATAGATACTCAATAGATTCATTCGACTGTACCATATAGACCTTCATCAGGTCCATTTGATAGTCCATTCGACGGTAGTATCATGGACCTTCATCAGAACTAGTAGTATGAGTAGGAAAGGCTATCATAAACCTTCTTCAGGTCTGGTAGAGTAAAGATCCTCATTGACTCATATTAGCTCATGTAGACTGAAAAATGGAGACCCCCATTGATCTTCATCATATACGGAGTAAATAGACTCCTATGTACCTACATCAGATATAATGGAGTGTGTAGACTCCCATGTACCTACATCAGGTATAGTGGAGTGTGTAAACTTTCTTGGACATTTATCGGGTCATGTAGACTCTGATTTACTTTCTTCAAGTGTTGTAGAATGAAATCTTCTTAGACCATCAATCTGGTATCCGTAGACTCCCTTGTAACTTCATCAATATGAATAGTCGACTTGAAACATAGGACAAAGAAGAATCCTCCGTATGAGACTTCATTATCAACCTCCTGCCCAGTCAACATAACAGACAAGTAAATGTTCTCTCATTATTTCAATCAAACAGAGTATACTTCCTACACTCCATATGACAATGTAGTGTGAAAAAACTCTTGGCCTTCATCTGGTACAGAAGACATTGTAGACTCCCCTAGTCCTTTGACCCGTAGTATGGGGATTATCCTGACCTTCACCAGGTTCAGTCGACTGGGAACATTCCCCATTGGCTAAAAGGGAGTCAAGTTCAAGACCTGGCCTTCATCTGGTCCAGAAAAAATTGTAGACTCCCTTGTTCCTTTGACCCGTAGTTTGGGGATTATCCTGACCTTCATCAGGTTCAGTCGACTGGGAACATTCCCCATGGCTCATGTAGAGTCAAGTTGAAGACCTGGCCTTCATCTGGTCCAGAAGACATTGTAGACTCCCCTGGTTCTTTGACCCGTAGTATGGGGATTATCCTAAACTTCACCAGGTTCAGTCGACTGGGAACATTCCCTATTGGCTCAAAAGGAGTCAAGTTCAAGACCTGGACCTCATCTGGTACAGAAAATATTGTAGACTCCCTTGGTCCTTTGACCCGTAGTTTGGGGATTATCCCGACCTTCATCAGGCTCAGTCGACTGGGAACATTCCCCATGGCTCATGTAGAGTCAAGTTGAAGACCTGGCCTTCATCTGGTCCAGTAAACATTGTAGACTCCCCTGGTCCTTTGACCCGGAGTATTGGGATTATCCCGACCTTCATTTGGTTCAGTCGACTGTGAACATTCCCCATGGCTCAAATGGAGACAAGTTCAAGACATGGCCTTCATCTGGTCCAGAAGACATTGTAGACTCCCCTGGTCCTTTGACCCGTAGTATGGGGATTATCCTGACCTTCACCAGGATCAGTCGACTGAGAACATTCCCCATTGGCTCAAATGGAGTCAAGTTCAAGACCTGACCTTCATCTGGTCCAGAAGACATTTTAGACTCCCCTGGCCCTTTGACCCGTAGTATGGGGATTATCCTGACCTTCACCAGGTTCAGTCGACTGGGAACATTCCCCATTGGCTCAAATGGAGTCAAGTTCAAGACCTGGCCTTCATCTGGTCCAGAAAACATTGTAGACTCCCCTAGTCCTTTGACCCGTAGTTTGGGGATTATCCTGACCTTCATCAGGTTCGGTCGACTGGGAACATTCCCCATAGCTCATGTAGAGTCAAGTTGAAGACCTGGCCTTCATCTGGTCCAGAAGACATTGTAGACTCCCCTGATCTTTTGACCCGTAGTATGAGGATTATCCCGACCTTCATTTGGTTCAGTCGATTGGGAACATTCCCCATGGCTCAAATGGAGTCAAGTTCAATACCTGGCCTTCATCTGGTCCAGAAGACATTTTAGACTCCCCTGATCCTTTGACCTGTAGTATGGGGATTATCGTGACCTTCACCAGGTTCAGTCGACTTGGAACATTCCCCATTTGCTCAAATGGAGTCAAGTTCAAGACCTGGCCCTCATCTGGTACAGAAAACATTGTAGATTCCCCTGGTCCTTTGACCCGTAGTATGGGGATTATCCCTACCTTCATTTGGTTCAGTCGACTGGGAAGATTCCCCATGGCTCAAATGGAGTCAAGTTCAAGACCTGGCCTTCATCTTGTCCAGAAGACATTGTAGACTCCCCTAGTCCTTTGACCCGTAGTATGGGGATTATCCTGACCTTCACCAGGTTCAGTCGACTGGGAACATTCTCCATTGGCAAAAATGGAGTCAAGTTCAAGATCTAGCTCGCATCTGGTCCAGAAAACATTGTAGACTCCCCTAGTCATTTGACCCGTAGTATTGGGATTATCCCGACCTTCATTTGGTTCAGTCGACTGGGAATATTCCCCATGGCTCAAATGGAGTCAAGTTTAAGACCTGGCCTTCATCTGGTCCAGAAGACATTATAGACTCCCCTGGTCCTTTGACCCGTAGTATGGGGATTATCCTGACCTTCACCAGGTTCAGTCGACTGGGAACATTCCTCATTGGCTCAAATGGAGTCAAGTTCAAGATCTGACCTTCATCTGGTCCAGAAGAGATTTTAGACTCCCCTGGTCCTTTGACCCGTAATATGGGGATTATCCTGACCTTCACCAGGTTCAGTCGATTGGGAACATTCCCCATTGGCTCAAATGGAGTCAAGTTCAAGACCTGGCCTTCATCTGGTCCAGAAAACATTGTAGACTCCCCTGGTCCTTTGACCCGTAGTTTGGGGATTATCCGGTGCTTCATCAGGTTCAGTCGACTGGGAACATTCCCCATGGCTCATGTAGAGTCAAGTTGAAGACCTGGCCTTCATCTGGTCCAGAAGACATTGTAGACTCCCCTGGTCTTTTGACCCGTAGTATGGGGATTATCCTGACCTTCACCAGGTTCAGTCGACTGGGAACATTCCCCATTGGCTCAAATAGAGTCAAGTTCAAGACTTGGCCCTCATCTGGTACAGAAAACATTGTAGACTCCCCTGGTCCTTTGACCCGTAGTTTGGGGATTATCCTGACCTTCATCAGGTTCAGTCGACTGGGAACATTCCCCATGGCTCATGTAGAGTTAAGTTGAAGACCTGACCTTCATCTGGTCCAGTAAACATTGTAGACTCCCATGGTCCTTTGACCCATAGTATTGGGATTATCCCGACCTTCATTTGGTTCAGTCGACTGGGAACATTCCCCATGGCTCAAATTGAGTCAAGTTCAAGACCTGGCCTTCATCTGGTCCAGAATACATTGTAGACTCCCCTGGTCCTTTGACCCGTAGTATGGAGATTATCCTGACCTTCACCAGGTTCACTCGACTGGGAACATTCACCATTGGCTCAAATGGAGTCAAGTTCTAGACCTGACCTTCATCTGGTCCAGAAGTAATTTTAGACTCCCCTGGTCCTTTGACCCATAGTATGGGGATTATCATGACCTTCACCAGGTTCAGTCGACTGGGAACATTCTCCATTGTCTCAAATGGAGTCAAGTTCAAGACCTGGTCTTCATCTGGTCCAGAAAATATTGTAGACTCCCCTAGTCCTTTGACCCGTAGTTTGGGGATTATCCTGACCTTCATCAGGTTCAGTCGACTGGGAACATTCCCCATAGCTCATGTAGAGTCAAGTTGAAGACCTGGCCTTCATCTGGTCCAGAAGACATTATAGACTCCCCTGGTCCTTTGACCCGTAGTAAGTGGATTATCCTAACCTTCACCATGTTCAGTCGACTGGGAACATTCCCCATTGGCTCAAATGGAGTCAAGTTCAAGACCTGGCTCTCATTTGGTCCAGAAAACATTCTAGACTCCCCGGGTCCTTTGACCCGTAGTTTGGGTATTATCCTGACCTTCATCAGGTTCAGTCGATTGGGAACATTCCCCATGGCTCATGTAGAGTCAAGTTGAAGAAATGGCCTTCATCTGGTCCAGTAAACATTATAGACTCCCCTGGTCCTTTGACACGTAGTATGGGGATTATCCCGACCTTCATTTGGTTCAGTCGACTGGGAAAATTCCCCATGGCTCAAATGGAGTCAAGTTCAAGACCTGGCCTTCATCTGGTCCAGAAAACATTGTAGACTCCCCTGGTCCTTTGACCCGTAGTATGGGGATTATCCTGACCTTCACCAGGTTCAGTCGACTGGGAACATTCCCCATTGGCTCAAATGGAGTCAAGTTCAAGACTTGGCCCTCATCTGGTCCAGAAAATATTGTAGACTCCCCTAGTCCTTTAAACCGTAGTTTGGGGATTTTCCTGACCTTCATCAAGTTCAGTCGACCGGGAACATTCCTCATGGCTCATGTAGAGTCAAGTTGAAGACCTGGTCTTCATCTGGTCCAGAAGACATTGTAGACTCCCCTGGTCCTTTGACCCGTAGTATGGGGATTATCCTGACCTTTACCAGGTTCAGTCGACTGGGAACATTCCCCATTGGCTCAAATGGAGTCAAGTTCAAGACCTGACCTTCATCTGGTCTAGAAGACATTTTAGACTCCCATGGTCCTTTGACCCGTAGTATGGGGATTATCCTGACCTTCACCAGGTTCAGTCAACTGGGAACATTCCCCATTGGCTCAAATGGAGTCAAGTTCAAGACCTGGCCTTAATCTGGTCCAGAAAACATTGTAGACTCCCCTGGTCCTTTGACCCGTAGTTTGGGGATTATCCTGACCTTCATCAGGTTCAGTCGACTGGGAATATTCCCTATAGCTCATGTAGAGTCAAGTTGAAGACCTGGCCTTCAGATGGTCCAGAAGACATTGTAGACTCCCCTGGTCCTTTGACCCGTAGTATGGGGATTATCCTGACCTTCATCAGGTTCAGTCGACTGGGAACATTCCCCATTGGCTCAAATGGAGACAAGTTTAAGACCTGGCCCTCATCTGGTCCAAAAAACATTGTAGACTCCCCTGGTCCTTTGACCCGTAGTTTGGGGATTATCCGAACCTTCATCAGGTTCAGTCGACTGGGAACATTCCACATGGCTCATGTAGAGTCAAGTTGAAGACCTGACCTTCATCTGGTCCAGTAAACATTGTAGACTCCCCTGGTCCTTTGACCCGTAGTATGGGGATTATCTCAACCTTCATTTGGTTCAGTCGACTGGGAACATTCCCCATGGCTCAAATGGAGTCAAGTTCAAGACCTGACCTTGATCAAGTCCAGAAGACATTGTAGACTCCCCTGGTCCTTTGACCCATAGTATGAGGATTATCCTGACCTTCACCAGGTTCATTCGACTGGGAACATTCCCCATTGGCTCAAATGGAGTCAAGTTCAAGACCTAGCTCTCATCTGGTCCAGAAAACATTGTAGACTCCCCTAGTCATTTGACCCGTAGTATGGGGATTATCCCGATCTTCATTTGGTTCAGTCGACTGGGAACATTCCCCTTGGCTCAAATGGAGTCAAGTTCAAGACATGGCATTCATCTGGTCCAGAAGACATTGTAGACTCCCCTGGTCCTTTGACCCGTAGTATAGGGATTATCCTGACCTTCACCAGGTTCAGTCGACTGGGAACATTCCCCATTGGCTCAAATGGAGTCAAGTTAAAGACCTGACCTACATCTGGTCCAGAAGACATTTTAGACTCCCCTGGTCCTTTGACCCGTAGTATAGGGATTATCCTGACCTTCACCAGGTTCAGTCGACTGGGAACATTCCCCATTGGCTCAAATGGAGTCAGGTTCAATACATGGCCTTCATCTGGTCCAGAAAACAATGTAGACTCCCCTGGTCCTTTGACCCGTAGTTTGGGGATTATCCTGACCTTCATCAGGTTCAGTCGATTGGGAACATTCCCCATGGCTCATTTAGAGTCAAGTTGAAGACTTGGCCTTCATCTGGTCCAGAAGACATTTTAGACTCCCCTGGTCCTTTGACCCGTAGTATGTGGATTATCCTGACCTTCACCAGGTTCAGTCGACTTGGAACATTCCCCATTTGCTCAAATGGAGTCAAGTTCAAGACCTGGCCTTAATCTGGTCCAGAAAACATTGTAGACTCCCCTGGTCCTTTGACCCGTAGTTTGGGGATTATCCTGACCTTCATCAGGTTCAGTCGACTGGGAATATTCCCTATAGCTCATGTAGAGTCAAGTTGAAGACCTGGCCTTCAGATGGTCCAGAAGACATTGTAGACTCCCCTGGTCCTTTGACCCGTAGTATGGGGATTATCCTGACCTTCATCAGGTTCAGTCGACTGGGAACATTCCCCATTGGCTCAAATGGAGACAAGTTTAAGACCTGGCCCTCATCTGGTCCAAAAAACATTGTAGACTCCCCTGGTCCTTTGACCCGTAGTTTGGGGATTATCCGAACCTTCATCAGGTTCAGTCGACTGGGAACATTCCACATGGCTCATGTAGAGTCAAGTTGAAGACCTGACCTTCATCTGGTCCAGTAAACATTGTAGACTCCCCTGGTCCTTTGACCCGTAGTATGGGGATTATCTCAACCTTCATTTGGTTCAGTCGACTGGGAACATTCCCCATGGCTCAAATGGAGTCAAGTTCAAGACCTGACCTTGATCAAGTCCAGAAGACATTGTAGACTCCCCTGGTCCTTTGACCCATAGTATGAGGATTATCCTGACCTTCACCAGGTTCATTCGACTGGGAACATTCCCCATTGGCTCAAATGGAGTCAAGTTCAAGACCTAGCTCTCATCTGGTCCAGAAAACATTGTAGACTCCCCTAGTCATTTGACCCGTAGTATGGGGATTATCCCGATCTTCATTTGGTTCAGTCGACTGGGAACATTCCCCTTGGCTCAAATGGAGTCAAGTTCAAGACATGGCATTCATCTGGTCCAGAAGACATTGTAGACTCCCCTGGTCCTTTGACCCGTAGTATAGGGATTATCCTGACCTTCACCAGGTTCAGTCGACTGGGAACATTCCCCATTGGCTCAAATGGAGTCAAGTTAAAGACCTGACCTACATCTGGTCCAGAAGACATTTTAGACTCCCCTGGTCCTTTGACCCGTAGTATAGGGATTATCCTGACCTTCACCAGGTTCAGTCGACTGGGAACATTCCCCATTGGCTCAAATGGAGTCAGGTTCAATACATGGCCTTCATCTGGTCCAGAAAACAATGTAGACTCCCCTGGTCCTTTGACCCGTAGTTTGGGGATTATCCTGACCTTCATCAGGTTCAGTCGATTGGGAACATTCCCCATGGCTCATTTAGAGTCAAGTTGAAGACTTGGCCTTCATCTGGTCCAGAAGACATTTTAGACTCCCCTGGTCCTTTGACCCGTAGTATGTGGATTATCCTGACCTTCACCAGGTTCAGTCGACTTGGAACATTCCCCATTTGCTCAAATGGAGTCAAGTTCAAGACCTGGCCCTCATCTGGTACAGAAAACATTGTATACTCCCCTGGTTCTTTGACCCGTAGTTTGGGGATTATCCTGACATTCATCAGGTTCAGTCGACTGGGAACATTCCCCATGGCTCATGTAGAGTCAAGTTGAAGACCTGGCCTTCATCTGGTCCAGTAAACATTGTAGACTCCCTTGGTCCTTAGACCCGTAGTATTGGGATTATCCCGACCTTCATTTGGTTCAGTCGACTGGGAACATTCCTCATGGCTCAAAGGGAGTCAAGTTCAAGACCTAACCTTCATTTGGTCTAGAAGACATTGTAGACTCCCCTGGTCCTTTGACTCGTAGTATGAAGATTATCCTGACCTTCACCAGGTTCAATCGACTGGGAACATTCCCCATTGGCTCAAATGGAGTCAAGTTCAAGACCTGACCTTCATCTGGTCCAGAAGACATTTTAGACTCCCCTGGTCCTTCGACCAGTAGTATGGGGATTATCCTAACCTTCACCAGGCTCAGTCGACTGGGAACATTCCCCATTGGCTTAAATGTAGTCAAGTTCAAGACCTGGTCTTCATCTGGTCCAGAAAACATTGTATACTCCTCTAGTCCTTTGACCCGTAGTTTGGGGATTATCCTGACCTTCATCAGGTTCAGTCGACTGGGAACATTCCCCATAGCTCATGTAGAGTTAAGTTGAAGATCTGGCCTTCATCTGGTCCAGAAGACATTGTAGACTCCCCTGGTCCTTTGACCCGTAGTATGGGGATTATCCTGACCTTCACTAGGTTCAGTCGACTGGGAACATTCCTCATTGGCTCAAATGGAGTCAAGTTCAAGACCTGGCCCTCATTTGGTCCAGAAAACATTGTAGACTCCTCTGGTCCTTTGACCCGTAGTTTGGGGATTATCCCGACCTTCATCAGGTTCAGTCGATTGGGAACATTCCCCATGGCTCATGTAGAGTCAAGTTCAAGACCTGGCCTTCATCTGGTCCAGTAAACATTGTAGAGTCCCCTGGTCCTTTGACCCGTAGTATGGGATTATCCCGACCTTCATTTGGTTCAGTCGATTGGGAACATTCCCCATGGCTCAAATGGAGTCATGTTCAAGAGCTGGCCTTCATCTGGTCCAGAAGACATTTTAGACTCCCCTGGTCCTTTGACCCGTAGTATGGGGATTTTCCTGACTTTCACCAGGTTCAGTCGACTGGGAACATTCCCTATTGGCTCAAATGGAGTCAAGTTCAAGACCTGGCCCTCATCTGGTCCAGAAAACATTGTAGACTCCCCTAGTCATTTGACCCGTAGTTTGGGGATTATCCTGACCTTCATCAGGTTCAGTCGACTGGGAACATTCCCCATGGCTCATGTAGAGTCAAGTTGAAGACCTGGCCTTCATCTGGTCCAGTAAACATTGTAGACTCCCCTGGTCCTTTGACCTGTAGTATGGGGATTATCCCGACCTTCATTTGGTTCATTCGAATGGGAACATTCCCCATGGCTCATGTAGAGTAAAGTTGAAGACCTGGCCTTCATCTGGTCCAGTAAACATTGTAGACTCCCCTGGTCCTTTGACCCGTAATATGGGGATTATCCCGACCTTAATTTGGTTCAGTCGACTGGGAACATTCCCCATGACTTATGTAGAGTCAAGTAGAAGACCTGGGCTTCATCTAATCATGACGACATTAAAAGACTCCTCTGGTCTTTGGACCCATAATATGGAGATTATCCTGACCTTCATGAGGTTCAGTCGACTGGGAACATTCCCCATATTTATTGTAGAGTAAAGTTGAAGTTTTATAATTCATCCACTTCAGAAGACATCTAGTATCAGGATCAAATCTCTGATGATACACTCGACATATTACTCTTCAAGTCAAAGAATCTTTGACTTAAAGAGTAGGGAACAAACTGTAAGGGCCAAATTTGGACCCAAGGGTAAAATCATCTTTTCGTCTTAAACCCAACAGTATACAAGACCCAAATTATTTGACTCTAATTAGACCAATAGCTTTAAGACAATTCTATCTCATTATATACCAACTGCTTCCCTCTTTTTCTAAGCACAAACACATGCGAATATTCTTCCAGCGCCGAAAGTTGAATCCAAGGCATGTTGTGGGCTCCTTTGCCAGAAATGGCAGCACGTTGTAGGCCCGTTGCCAGCTTTTATCACAGCTACAAAGTAATCTCTTTTCAGATCTATAAAAGGGGAGATAACTCAGGCTTCGGATCATTCTTACAAGCTTCTACTCTCTGAAACAAGTTCTGAGAGCTTTCCATTTCCAAAGGATATTTGTCATCGCCCTCACGGCCACCAAAAGAAAGTCAAGGTAATAATAGGCCTTGATTTCACATTTTACACATTTACTGCTCATTTCATACTACTAACTTGGGCGTCGGAGTGCCCCCGGCACCCACCACACCGGTGGGTAGTATACTCTCGCTCACTCTACCTTTGTCTTGCAGGATCGCTAATGCCCCCAACCTACAAATTCTGATTGTGGACCTCGGCCGAATTCCAGCGTCCACACAAATAAATTTGATTTCTTGGGTAAAATTTCAGATTTTAAGTATTGTGTAATTAAATAAATAAGTTTATTTTAATTGTTCAAGAAAATTTTTTGAAATCGGAAAATTTTTATTTTCCGCGTTACAGTGCGTTTCCCGGTAATACCCATTAAAACCCCAACAAAAATGGTATCAGAGCGAGTCTGATTTTAGGCCCTTAATATGATTAGCCCTTTAAATCTAATGTTTGATCTTGTCTTTGCTTGATAAATGCATGTTTTAATTTAATTTGATTAAATTTAGGGTGTATGACACATTGCGGAAAATCTCTAATTAATAAGGTTTTATGATAATTATGTATTTGATTCATGTTATATGGTCCGTCTTGTCAATACTCTTTATGGATATCTTTTCTATGACTACATCCGAGAACGTGCCAAAGCCGTGATAGTGTAGCCGATTGAAAAATTCAAGCGAAAGCGAAATCCTGAACGTGCCAAAGCTATCAGGGTTAGACCTCGCCGGCGGTCCGGTTCAGTTTCGAACCGGAACTGAAACAGACTATTTCCGGTTCCACCAGTGTGGAACCGGAACCGAACCGATTAATTTCGGTTCTGATTCCACACTAAATGTGGAACCGGAACCGGAACTGAATGGTTCGGTCGGTTCCGGTTCCATTCCATTTTTTTAGTTCATTGAAAAAAATTGAGATTGATAAATTAATATAATTTAAAATTATGAATTTGAATTTATATAATAAACTTACATTACATAATTATATTAAATTACAAATAAAATTCTTATCTAAAAAATAAATTTTTTTTATTAAATTAAGAGCTTGAACTTAAATTTAATAAAAACTTAAGTTACCTATGTATCCTCCAAGGGTGAGAGGAATCAAAGCTCACGTAGTTCCATTACATTTTAAAGATATTTCCCCATTGTAATTTTACAAATATTTAATTATCAATCATCATCAGTGTTTGTTGATCCTTCAGCTCTAGTTCCGCTTGCGCTTGCAGATGCATTATCGAACAAGTCTTCAAATTCATCAGGGGCATCTTCTTATTGCCTCAGATCAGCTCGGGTCCAATCATCAACAAATGTTGTTGCTTCTAGAGTGCTTGTATGTAATGAAGATTGTCCGACTTCCAATATATTGCCTCCCATGCTGAAGGCTTGCTCAACTGCAATGGTAGAAACAGGTGCTGCCAATATCTCTTTAGCAATAATTGATAATACATGATATAAATTTTGATGTCGGTTCCACTATTCAAGGATCAATGAAAGGTGATAATTTTTCCAAACCATTTTGAACACATAAATTAAGTAATTAACATGTGCAACGAACATGAAAAAATCGACCCCCTAAATTTGGTTCGCATATTTCTATTAACTCAGTGATTGATGCAGTATTTGCAGCTGCATTATCAAATCCAATTGTTAAAATTTTACCTAATAAACCATATTCATCAAAAATTACTTTCATCATTATATAAATATTTTGTGCAGTATGTTGTTCATCAAAAACTCTAAAAGCAATAAGTCATTTTTGCATGTTTCATGATGCATCAATCCAATGACAAGTCACACCCATGTATGAGTGTGTTCACCAATGGTCACTCCAAATATCATAACAAATAGATAGACGTTATTTAATATCTCTAAATGTTTCATTTAAAATAATTTTACCATCTTTGTATAATTTAAAAAATTGACGTTTTGTTCTATTTCTAGTCATTCTACAAGCAGCAGAATTTAAAGCATTTTGAACGTAATTAGTAAAAGTAATTTTTCACCAAAACTTAAAGAAAGATGTGTCATACAAGTTAATTTAGCAAATTCTTCTCTATTTTTAGCATCAGAATATTTAAATAAATCTAAAGCACTCGTACCTCTACCAGATGATGCGTACCTGGCCATTTGAGTTTGCGTCGAATCAAGTCTAAGCTCAACGACATGATGTCTTTCCAGGTACTTGATCATATTGTCGTATCCACCAGTAAATTTGTTAGAAATCCCACAATGGTTACATACTACTCTTGAACCTTCATTAGTATCGATTAAATGAAAATGAATTTTGAAAACATCCGAGGAACGAGACTTAACTTCTCTTCTCCGTGAACCGATACTAGGGCCGTTCTCTTGGGTTGGCACATTTGACATTGTGTTCTCAGATGAGCTTGTCATTTGTTATTTAATAAATTTTAAAGAATTAGAGAATTGAGAATGAGAGAATTATAGGAATTGAGAAATTGAGAAGTTGGTGTGTTGAGATAATGAAAAATAATCCATATTTATACATTTTTAGAATATTTTTGTGATACCTAAAATGCCCCTAAAATTAACCATTTTATTACTGTTATTAGGGGTAATTTGGGAAATCTCCAAATTTTATTTATTTATTTTTTTGGCCGTTCGGGGCAGGGGCCGTTGGGCCGGTTCCCAACGGCTAGTAGTCGTTGGGCTGGCCCCCAATAGGGTTCCAACCGGTTCTAACCGGAACATAATTCGGTTATGGTAGAAATCCTAACCGAACCGGTCAAGATATGATTTCGGTTTCGAAATCGGAATCGAAACCGTCCGGTTCGGTTCTGGTTCAGTTCCGGTTCAGAACCGGAACCTTGGCCAAGTCTAGTCAGGGTTACGCAAGTAGCTTGAGTTTATCATTGACGAGTTTAACCTTGGTATGCCTCCTTGTGAACGTGCCAAAGCTGTCACAATGAGAAACGACCAGGACCGGAAACTAGGAGTCACTAGTGAGTGATTGACAATGAGTTGTCTACCTAATGAATATACGTAGGTGAGAACGTGCCAAAGATGTGAGCTGAAATATATTCATGGGGTTCACCTTTCACTATTTATATTTAATTTAATTATTAAATCTTTGTATTCTGTTTGGGGATTACAATATTGCATGATTTAGTGGCAGAGACATTTTAAGATTAAAAATCCATGATCTAGTTAATGTTTTTGATATTATATGAAATTGTTTAATTATGTTAACCATTTTTCGTAATCTACATGGTAGATTTGAGATGGCGACATAATCAACTAATCCGTTTGCGCCTATGTTGGATACGAACAAACTAAAAGACGCTGAAAACTTTACTGATTGGGATTTGGATTTAAGTATTGTCATTGAGTCCGAAAAGTTGGGATATGTACTTGAGGGTCCGCTGCCCCTTGCTATGTCTGAAGACGCAACACCAGAGGAACTACAAGTTTTCCAATCTTGGAAAGACGATGATTTAAAAGTTAATTCATACATTTTAAGTTCAATGGCATCGGAACTCAAGAGGCAATACTATGGCATGCCAGATGCGTATAGTATGATGATGCGATTAAGAGAATCGTATATGAACCAAGAACAAATTGTTGTTTATAAAGTCGCGATGGAACTGTTCCATATGCGACTGGACAATGGGCAAGCTGTGAGCTCGCATGTTCTTCACCTAATCGATTTGATCGAACAACTGAGGCAACATAATCTCCTTATGAATGTCATTCTCGGTAGGAGTGTCATTCTTGGTTCGCTCCCAGCATCTTATCGCCAATTCGGAATGTAGTTCAACATGAATGGGATTATCTGTTCCTACCATGAACTGCATAGGATATTGATCACAGCGGAAGAGGACCTAAGGAAGGGAGTACCAACTCGCCCTCTGAAATCTACTTCACTTTCTGCTTCTTCCCAGGCCAGGACAAAGGGAAAGAAGACGAAAGCGAAGAAGAAGAAGGGTTTTGGTCCTCCACCGCAAGGAAAGACAGCTAAGCCCAAGAGGGTGTCTGAAGACAAATGTCATCATTGCAGCAAAGTCGGGCACTGGAAAAGGAACTGTCCTAACTACATTTCCCAAATAAGGAGAGTGATAGCATATACACCAGGTATATTTATTTTTCCAGTTATTGATATCTCACTAGCTTGTGAAGCTGTTACATCCAGTTGGATTTTAGATTCTGCTTGTCATGTTCACATTTGCAATTCGTTGCAGATGCTAAAGGAAAGTAAGAAGCTAAAGCCCGGAGAGATGCAGTTACGTTTTGGGAGTGGAGACTCTCTGGATGCAGTTGCAGTGTGAGTATGTAAGATTCCATTGCCAAGTGGGAGCCTTTTGTTAAATGATTGCTACGTTGTACCAGGATATGTAGCAAATATTATATCTTTTTTGTATTAGATACAGAAGATTATCATGTTAATATTAAGAATTGTTCTTTATATTTATATCATAAACGTAATATTCAGATCATTTGTTGTCCAAATGAGCATGGTCATTATATATTGCATACTTCTAGAGATATTTTGAATACTAGGATTAATAAATATAGTTTGCCTATAGTTAATAATACTGAACTATGGCATATGAGGCTAGGTCATATAGGCATGAAACGCCTTACCCAATTGGTTAGGAATGGTTTGATACCAGATCTCACCATTGAACCTTATCCAACTTGTGAATCATGTATTCAGGGTAAGATGACCAAAATCTCATTTTCTAGTGTTGGACACCGCGCCACTAACTTACTGGAACTCATACATTCTGATGTGTGTGGTCCACTAAGTTAAACTGCTCACAGTGATTATTTTGTTATTCATACTTCATTAACTTTACCGATGATCTGTCACGGTACGGTTATGTCTATCTAATGAGACATAAATCAGAAACCTTTGAAAAGTTCAAAGAGTTCCGTAATGAAGTAGAAAAACAGACTGGTCAATATATTAAATGCCTTCGATCTGATCGAGGCGGCGAATATATAAGTAGTGAGTTCATGGATTATATGAAGGAGAGTGAGATTCTCGCTCAATATACTACTCCAGGTACTCCACAACACAATAGAGTGTCTGAGAGGAGAAATCAGACTTTATTGGATATGGTCCGATCTATGTTGAGTTTTACAGATTTGCACATCTTTTGAATAAGATTCATTCAAAAGATGTTCCTACGACTCCATATTAGATATGGACCAGTAGGAAACCAAATCTTTAATTATGTTAAGGTTTGGGGTTGTCATGCCTATGTCAGGATGGCTCACCAAGATAAGCTTCCGCCTCGAGGGTAAAATTTTAGGTTTGTTAGATATCCTTCGAATAAGAAGGGATATTTGTTCTATGATACCGAGCATCGAAATGTGTTCGTAGCTCACTTCGCAAAATTTCTAGAGGTAGATTTTTTGTCAGAATGAGGTAATCATAGACATGTTGAACTTGATGAAGTCCAGCCTGAAAACAACGAACCAACGGAGGAGCCTGAAGTTCAAATAGATAAAGAACCTTCAACACACACACACTCTGTAGGTCACAAAGGGTATCTACACCTCCTAAACGCTTGTATTTGATAAAATAAAGGAGTCTTGATGTTCTCTTATTTGAAGGGACTGGCCCTTTTACCTATAGAGAATCGATGTTGGACATCGACTCTATGAAATGGCAAGGTGCCATGAAATTCGAGTTAGACTCAATGCATGAGAATCTAGTTCGGGACTTAGTTCCGCTTCCCGAAGGAATTATTCCTATCGGTTGTAAATGGGTTTACAAAAGGAAGCGCATGCCTGATGGAAAGGTTGAAACTTATAAGGCTCGAAAAGTAGCAAAAGATTAGACACAGCGACCTGACGTCGACTACGATGAAACTTTTTTGCCAGTAGCAATGCTTAAGTCTATTAGGATTTTGCATTCTATAACTGCTTATAATGATTATGAGATTTGGAAAATGGATGTCAAAATGACTTTTCTAAATGGATTTCTTGATGAAGAAATCTATATGGAACAGCTGGAAGGTTTTGCATCCAACGAGAACTTGGGTATGTTATGTAAGCTTAAGAAGTCCATTTATGGACTTAAAAAGGCTTCACGAAGTTGGAATCTTCGATCCGACGAGATTATTAGATTGTCTGGTTTTCTCAAGAATTTGGAAGAATCCTGTGTGTATCAGAAGGCCAGTGGGAGCATGGTGGTATTTTTAGTCCTCTATGTTGATGGCATCCTAATCATTGGGAATGATATAAAAATGATGCAAGACGTAAAAGCTTACCTCTGTAAGAATTTCTCCATGAAGGACCTGGGAGAAGCTTCATTTGTTTTAGGCATAAGACTCTATAGAGATAGAGAAAAGAAGCTGATTAGGTTATCTCAATCAACATACATAGATAAGATCTTGGAAATGTATAATTTTGATAACTGTACGATAGCAAATATACCGTTCAGACATATGATTCATCTTTCGAAGAAGATGTGTCTGCAAACAGAAGATGAGAAGGTTAGAATGTCTAACCAACCTTATGCTTCATGTTTGGGTAGCATAATGTATGCCATATTGTGTACGAGGCCTGATATCAGTTTTCCTATTAGCGTAACCAGTAGATATTAGTCCAATCCAGACAATGACCATTAGATGGCCATTAAACATATCCTGAAGTATCTTAAAAGTACTAAGGATAAGTTGATTATATATGGAGGAAGTGAACTGCAAGTTAATGGGTATACATATTCCGACTTCCAATCGGATCCCGATGATAGAAAGTCTACATCTGGATTCGTCTTTACCCTTAACGGAGGTGCAGTTTGCTGGAAGAATTCCAAACAGGGGTCAAAAGTAGATTCCACCACAGAGGCGAAATACGTTGCAGCTTCTGAAGCTGCAAAGGAAGCTGTATGGATTAGGAACATTATCACAGAATTGGGAGTGGTCCCAAGTATCGAGAATGTGATTTCGTTATACTGTGATAATACTGGAGCCATTGCGCAAGCAAAGGAACCGAGGGCACATCAGAGGTCGAAGCATGTGGAACGCAAGTACCATATCATTCGAGAGATTGTGTCGCGAGAGGATATTGTCGTGTGCAAGGTACCGAGTGAAGATAATGTAGCAGACCCGCTTACGAAGGCCATACCTCCAAAATTATTTGATAAACATGTGGAGTCGATAGGTATTAGATACAATCGATATTGGCATTAGAGCAAGTGGGAGATTTTGTTAGGGTTGGTGCTTAGAACGCCAATTTCCTGTTGTATTTCCTTGTAAATAATCTTGTAAACGTTTTATTTTGAATAAAATAATCAGTTTCTATAATATAATATATCTCTTAATATGGTAAAGACGTAATTGACCTTAGAATGATAAGTTATTATACAATTGTAAAAGCGTCTCAACTAACATTGAGTTGTATCATGACGTTGTCATTCTTAGATAGTTCCTGGTCAAGGTTTACACTCCTTGGTTAGTAAAGTAAACCTGTTGAGACTGGTACAGTCGTATACTGAAATATTGGATTCCAATGGTTTCTCAATGAACCATCAGTCTTGGAGACTCATATAGACGTGTAGGTATTTATATCAGACTGAACGACTCGCCGAAGATTCTTAATGGATGGTACACCAATATCAATAAGAATCTTCTTGGGTTGAGTAGCATTTGTGATTCTTTGACTTGAGATACCATTGTGGGTATATGAGACATCCTCCACACTTAGATGGCAGTCACACCACCGATCTATTTAGATCAAGCATCCGCATGTTCGTTGGGTGTGGATAGATCCTCAGGATATCCTGTGTGTGTCGAGATAGGATTCGTCATTTCTGTGTACAGAGCATAGGTAATCCATATATGATTAGCAATCAGATAAAAACCATGGGCCTGTGGTACACTTTAGAAGTGAGTTCTATGTGTTCTTTTAGAGATTTCTAATATAGACGTCGACAGGATTGTCCCTATAGAGATTTTTTGTTTACATCTATATCTATGGGATATATCCGGATACCTGTGACAGAGGAATTAAGAATATACAATGACCTCGACTTGTATGATTGAGAAAGTTTATCTGTGGTCGTCATAATTTACGGGTGGGTGAATTTTGGACATGAAATTGGATTTCGTGACGGATATACATAAATATAGAGAGTCTCACTAATGAAATATATTCGTAGAGCACTATGGCATTTTATGAATAATGGTGATTATTTATAAATCTTTTAACAGTTAAACGAAAGATACATGCTTTAGGGATCGAACCATTATTTCCTAATTAGTCTGTATTTGTATCTAATATATGATATTATTAAATACACATTAATTAATTGTCAAATTATGATATTTGACATATATCATTAATATATATATTTGAGATATTTAAAGTAAATATAATATATATATTTAAGATATTTGTATTTTTATTAATTAATTAATCATTTAATTGCTAAATAATTAAGATAAATAAAATATAAATATCTTATGACATGATAAAGTTGGGTAATGATAACAAGTGTAGATTTTTGACTTTATGCTTAAGGAAAATATTGCAAAATTGGATTTGACTTCTTTAAATTTGATTTAAAATTGGAAAATTCTTTTTTGCCATTTTTCCTCCAAATTCGGCCATGACCTAGATATTTAAAGTGTTAACTTTTTTCATTTACTTCAACCTTTTGCAAGCCTCCATAAACGTAAAAAAAAAAAAGAACTTTGAGAGAAAAAGAGAAGAAACCAACAAAGAATTTAAAAAAGCTTGGTTTAAAGTAAGTTTTTCCAACTTTTTATTAGAAAGAAAAATATGTTCCTCTTGTTCTTGACTATCACATATCATGTTCTTAAGTTTTTCTACTCTTTCTTCTTTGTGTTTTTGATGGTTGGAAGTTTGATGATGGGTGAATGCATGTATGATATTCAAAGGAAGCTTATAAGATGTTATTAAGCATTCTTATGGTCATTTGATGATCTAGTTGCCATTCTAGAGTTTTTGGGCCACTCATTAGTGACCTAGAATTGTTCTAGAGTTATTTCAAAGTGGTGAGACTTGTTTGGTGTGGTAAAGACTTGATTGAAACATTGGATTTGTTTAATTTGATGTAATTTGTTCATATTGATGAAATTATAAAATTAGGGTTATACCCTTTACAAATTTAGGGCTTTTCGTATATGTGATGTATTATGATGTGTATATGATGCATGTTTAATTTTGGGAAATCCATGAGGACTAAAATGAACAAAATCCAAAGTATTATGGGAAAATTGGCAATTACAAAGAAATTTGATTTCTTGGGTAAAATTTCAGATTTTAAGTATTGTGTAATTAAAATAAATAAGTTTATTTTAATTGTTCAAGAAAAATTTTTGAAATCGGAAAATTTTGATTTTTTGCATTCTGCTGAGTTACCCGGTAATACCCCTTAAAACCCCAGCACATTAATATTTAAACTTTTGAAATTCTCAATTTTTAAACCATCAAAGTAATTAATCTTATTAATTTGTTTGCATGCATACCATATTCTAATTTAACTCCTAAATTACATAAAATCATATTTTATGACTAGAATATCATGATCTAAACATGTTATGGCTTATAAGAATGCAAGAGTAGGCACCCTAGACTATATGACATGTTATTCAAATATTTTAAACACATTCATATTCCTAGGCTGGGCGTCGCGACTCCCAATTGGGCATCGCCGCGCTCTCAAGAGTAAAACCGAGGCAGAATGTCAACTCTGCTCGGTGTCGCGTCACTAGATCACGTCGTGACGCAAATTATCCATCGTCGCGACGTGATGAAGTTCAAATCCCAGGCAGTAGCTAAAATTTTTTGGACATCACGATGCGGCTTGTTTTCCAGGTGCTGGAATGATAAAAACATACACATCACAAATTATGTTAACTGGGCTCTTATTTTTCTATACTAATATAATTAGTACAAATAATGATTCAATGCATCCTTTGGTCTTCATATCTTGCTCAATGGTGTGTTGTTGAGTTCTTTACGAAATCATCACGTCTTGATTCCTTCGCAGTATCGAGTCTCCGAGTTACAAATAAGGTTACAACTTGAACTTATTACAAGGGAAATGAACTTACAACACTTGAAAGAATATGGCCTTACTTTCCCAATACTAAAAATAAGAGCCGGTAAAAATTAATGATTAACGCAATACATTTATCACATAAATTAAAATAAATATTCATCTCATGAACATTAAACCATTCATCTCATGAATCTAAAATTGTGCCTACTCATCACAACATGCATACTAATGATTTACATCTCATATAAACCATTAAAACAGAAACTTCAAAAAGAGAAGGGTTAAAAACTCTTTTCAACCTTAGCTCTTGATGCCAATTGTAGGAAATAACTTTTCTTATGCGTAGCTGAAATGCTATTGGCTCCAGGATCGACTTTGAAAATTTTTCTACCTTATTATTTATTGAATCTGAATCCACCAACTCTTCGAGACAGAATTATCTCCTTGTAGGGAATGAGCTTGGAATGCGTTTCCAAGCTATTTAGATTGTTGTGAATGTGTTTCCTTTGAGATCCAATGCTTGGATCAACCACACGATCTTCTGAACTGTGACTTGAAACCAACAAACTGAAGTGTGGGCTTCACTCACAAAGATAAATCTCTAAACTATTTAGAGAAGTATATTGTCACAATATCTTTTGGCTTTTAGAAAGAATGAATGAAGTAGATGAAGATCTAAATTACTCTTATTTTCTTTCTATTCTCCACATTTAAGAAAATTATATTTTCTTTCAACACTTGAAGAAAAATTTTCGGATTTTATTTTCTCTCTATCTCTCTAACAAACTTGTGTGAATGATATATCTATTCCCCTTACTCAATATTTGAGTGGAAATGATAGAGATTATATTCTTTTACAAAAGCCAACCAATCTTATCACAAATCCTCTCATGCCATTCTATTGTAATGGCAAACACAATAAATGGAATGCCAAGCAAAGACATGTGAAGTGGACAAAATTAGGCAATTAGGTTATACATAATCTTAGATATAAATTGTTGGAGAGTATGGAAAGCCATATGGTCCTGTCTCCAAGATAATTTAAAAACCATGATTATAATAATGATGTAATTACCTTAATTATGATGTAATAATTATCTCATAATCAAATAATTCTAGAAAATATTATATTAAACACATTTCATATAGTTTTCATTTGTGACAAATTATATTATTAATATTATTAATAATATATAAATATTATGTGAGTATATAATTAGACAATCCAATTATATTAGGTTTACTACAGTTAATCGGGCTAGCACGGAAACAACGCTCAGGATGACAGACACACTTCGGACGGAGATGCTTTTGGTACGAGATCTATTGGTTCAGAAAAAAAGCTACTAAAAGGTAAACGTTTTCCCCGATCCCAGATCAAGAACAAAGTCCTAAACAAAGTCTTTCCTCTCACCGACAAAGCAGAGTGCTAATTCTCACAACAGTTAGTCGACCGGGAACACCTAACTAAGACTCGAGGCTAGCCCGTTACTCCCTTTGATCCGTCATTTCGGGCAGGAGATTGTGACCCAAAAAATGGGACCTAAGCCGAAGAAGTCAGCCCAACCAGATCTGCCTTGTGCCATTGCATACGGTAAAATTCAATAAGGTTGTGCTTTCTAAGGGTAAAGGCCTTATTCTATTCCTTGCGGAATAGCGGCCTTATTTGTTTGGTAAAGGGCAGTTCTTGAAGCTGGTCCTTGGCTATTTGCTGGAAGACCTATGATCTTGCAGCTTTGGCATCCTAAACAACCATTGACAAAAGAACCTCAGAGGTAAATTCCACTATGAAGAAGAAATGCCACTAGTAGTAAGAAATAGGCTTAGCAATCATTGGGATGAAGCCTTAGACGACCTCACGGATTAAAAATATTATCTTATGTGTGTGGCGGCATTCATAGTGGCATTCGTAGATCTATCTAAACACTCAAAGCATGTGGCGAAGGAAGGGCAGACTGATTATAGGCATATGGCGAATCTGCTTTTGATCATGATCTTGAACCAGCTATGGATCTACAGTTCCGAGCTCCAATAATCTCGAAATATCAATTAAACTCTTTAATTAAATATTCCTAATTATTAGCTTTGTGTTATTCCATTAAAAACTCAAAGTTGAACTCTCGTTTCCGTAAATAGAAAATGTAAGCCGAACAACTTCGGTGTTCATCGATATGTCATTACATACAGATTGGCCCTTTACGAATCTATCATAATTAGAGTCGAGTCATAAGTCTGTTATACCCCTCTAATTATTTTATACCTTAAGTACCATTGATTCTCTAATGAATAATTAATTCATAACTATTATGAATATTAATCTTTCTATTCGTAATAGAAAGACTTGAGCGCTCTAATTGTTCAAATACCGAATCAACCCTTAAGAGATATACTATTCTACTTCTCGTAAGAAGGAGTGAACTTCATGTCTATGTAAAACGTTCCCAGCTATACACCAAACCATATCCCCAAAATACGTAGTTATTGGTCGGGACTGCTACACCAACCTCAGCTTAGTAAATCAAAGGATAGCCTGTCATGCAAGATTTGAAGTACACTCAGGATTAAGATCAATCCATATATGACTATCTAGTAGATAAAATGAATTTTTATGTTTAACGAATATTATAAGATATTCATTTATATTTGGTCAAGTTCTATGATCACATCATATAAGGTACCTTCATTCTCATGTCACCACATGAACGATCCTGGATCAAGATCGTTATACAAGTATAGAACGGACCACAGCTATAGATAAACCACAAATAAAATATCCTATTTGCTTGCTCTCTATGGACTATTTTAGATTACTAACTTCAGACTTAAATCCTCATGTGTATGACACTCATACAATAAGTTCTGAAAGCACATGAGTAATCAAAGGTAAATAAGACAATTTATAATATGCGATTTAAATCAAATAATTTGATAAATGAATAATGCATCTATTGTTTCAACAAACAATTCTGTTCATATTACATGAAGCTCTATAGTGGATTTGGAAGCCTATATAAAAGGGTTGAATTTTCAGATTCAAGGTTTGTAAAGAGCTAAAAGAGCCAAGAATCTAGTGATAGGGAGAGAAAACAGGTCAACACTCGACCACTTGAGAGACTTATAATAGGCTAATGTAAGACCCAAGGTGCTTATTTTGTATTATTCAATCCCCAACGGGTCAATCTTGACTCTGAACAAGTAGTAAAATACACATATTTTCTTATGTGGACGTAGGTTAGAGCCACTCTCCGTCGAACCACGTAAACTCCATTTTTTCTTGTTTGCTTGCTAAATTTTATTTTTGTTCCCTACTAACCAAATAAATTCACTACTGAGAGATATTTATTTGAGATGTTAATTTCTCATATTGCCATTCGAACGAGAAATAGCCGTCAACAATAATTGTACTTATTTGTTCTCAAATCTTAAAGTAATTTAACCTATCCCAGTCATGGCTAGCTGTCATCTAATCTATATCTTTTGGTTCCTTTGATCATATCCATGCTGCCGTGATGATACTCACTGATAAGTGCATGAAAATACACTTTGAAACATCACTTATTCGGATTTATTATTAAGTATTTAGTAATATATTTTATATTTTAATATAGGATTTTTATTATTTTATTAATTTATAAAATGTTTATTATTTATGTTAATTTAATAATTTTTCTCCCTAATGTTTTAGGAATTGGAAATAAAGCAAAAAAAAGAGAAATAATTGTTTGTTTGAATTAAAGAAAGAGAGAAAGTGGCTGCCACGTGAAGAAACTAACACAAAACAAGAGAAGGTGGGGCCGAAAATAATGAAAGAAGAAAGAATTAGAGGAGAGAGATAGAGCCGAAATTATTGACTCTAAAATTGCTAAAGGAAAATCACGTGGCCCAGGACTTAATATGCATTAGGTTTTCATCTCATTATAAAAGGCTGTCAGCGTGAATATTGAGGGGAGGCGGAGAGCTCCAGGGCTACGCAAGGCAGCTGCGCAAAAACAGAATAAAAACGCAGAGAGTTCTCCACGCGTGAAGCAGCCTAGGGCTGCTGCCGAGAGAACAAAGAGAAGGCTGCGCAATTGAACAAAGAGAGCCGAGAACCAGAAGCAATCCAGGGGAGCCGAGAGCAATCCAGGAAGCCGTAATAATGATCCATACGATGTTTCTCCAACTCATCTATGTTATTTCTTCCTTTGGCATGCGGAACTAATCTCCCAAGCGAAGCTAAGGGCGAACTCTTGCACCCTATTCTTTTATTTTTGTTATTTGATTCGTTGATGATTTTAATCGTTTAATATAATTGTTATTTTATTTTTCTCGTTATTCTTTTGAGTATTATGATTTGAAAACCATATTTTATTAATTGGCATATAGATTCAGTCATGCTTTTTCTATGTGTTATTGGTAAAATTGATTGAGATTGGTTAAGGTTGTTTTGCGAGTTCATCCTCTGCTGCAGTATTGCCCGAGGGTATATTGTCGTCGTTGGATAGGTTGTAACGATGACCTTGTGAGTTTTGAACGTAGAGAAAGTAAAATAATAATTACCTTAAAACTTTAATTTGAGTAGAATTGAATATCCTCTAATTGTGGGTTTGGGACGTGAAATCCTCGATTGTGTAATAAAACGAATCAATAACGGAATAGAAGTAATATGTACAAGAGGGAACCCGGACGCTTTGCTATCTTTCTCCATTGATAAAACACTTTAAGCTTTCGTAATCTTTAATTTACTTGCAATTTAATCTCTTCTTTAATTAAGTTACCGTTAATGCTTTTGATTGAGTGAATCAGTTTCATTGTAACCATCTCTCTGAGGAATCGACACCCCAACTGTACTGCGATAACCGCGAGATATATTTGGGCGTAATCAAAATTTGGCGCCGTTGCCGGGAGACGGTTTACAAGCAAAAGGACCAGGTTTGCTTAGTCAACAACGAAGCGGTAACTTCGTTCCATTTTTTTATTAGTATTTTATTTTATTCATTTATTATTTGCCTATTTATTTTCTTTTAATTTTTTTTCTTTTCTTAGTTTTTGTTTAGATTTTTTTTTTAATTTTTTTTTGTGTTTATTTTATTTTATTTTTAGTTTTAGTAGACTTTAATTTTTAGTTTCATTTATTTTATTTTATTTTTATTAGTTGTGTTGGAGAGCATGTCTAGATTTAGGGATCAATTGGGTATATTTGCTAGAATAGAACAAGAAGATTTAGAGTCAGATCTAGATAATATATTTGAGAACCTTTTTGCTACACCATCTAGATCTAGCAGACATACCATGAGTGAGTACGAGAGCCCACCCAGGAGGACTCTTGAAGAGTACCTCCACCCAACTCGCACAGTTATACCATCGTGCATAATGTTTCCTCCTAATGCACCACACATAGACTTTAGGCCTGGAATGATACAATATCTTCCAACTTTTCACGGTTTAGAGAGCGAGAATCCTTACGTGCACATTAGGGAATTTGAAGAGGTAGTAGCAACCTTCCATGACCGGTTTGGAACCACTGACACAATTAGACTTAAGTTCTTTCCCTTTGCCCTTAAGATAGAGCTAAGAGCTGGTTGTATTCTTTAAGACCTAGGTCAATAGGATCGTGGGGCGAGATGACCCAGGCATTTTTCGACAAATACTTCCCACACCATAAGACTAATGCCTTGAAAAGAAAAATCTCCACCTTTTCCCAGAGAGACAGTGAGACCCTTTATGAAACGTGGGAGAGGTATAAAGAGTTGTTAGCTAGTTGCCCTCACCATGGATATGAGAGTTGGCGTTTAGTAAGCTATTTCTATGATGGATTGACACCTAGGGAGCGCCAATTCGTTGAGACAATGTGCAATGGTGAGTTTATCCGAAAGGACCCTGATGAGACACTCGAGTATTTAGATGACCTAGCTAAGAAATCTCATACTTGGACTGGACCCAATGCCGTAGATAACACTGATTTGACACACACTTTTTCTAGCAGAAGCCTACAACACTTTAGGGAAGATGATAGCCTTAAGACACAAGTTGAGCTGTTAACTAGACAGATAGGAGCCTTAATAGCCAAAGACAGCAAGACAATGCATTCAGTAGCCCAGCTAGAATCCCAAGAGTGTCCCGTGTACAGTGAGATGAGGGGTACAAATGAGGAAAACTACAGTACTTTAGGGATGTACCATAACCCTTATACACCATATCCAGATACCTATAATCCTAGTTGGAGGAACCACCCCAACCTTAGTTGGAGCAAGAGTCTTATCAGCCTACCCAGACACCACAACCTAGGAGTTACAGTACCCCACAGTATCACACATCTACCATTCCTAGGAATTCTTTAGAGAATACTATGCAAGCATTTATGGAGGCCCAAAAGTCCATTGTGGAAGCCCAGAATAAAACAGATCAAAGGATTGAGTCGTTGATAGTTCAGGTAACTGAAGACCAAAAGGAAATTAAGAGTCAAATCTCTAAATTGACTAATGTCCTGAGTGTGCAAGAACAAGGAAAATTATCATCCGAAACTCAACCTAATCCACTAGGTCAGCACATGGCACAGGTTAATCATGGGGTATCCAGTATAGGAGGTGTTAATTCCATAATCACTAGGAGCAGTAAAGAGGTATGGATACAGCATACTTCCAACACTATAGGTGACCCTAAGGATGATAGTGCCAACACCTCCAAGAGAGAACAAGTGTCACATTTCCAAGTTAGAGTACCATCTCCTCAAGAGCTTAACAGTTTACATCTCGAGAAACAACCACAGGGTGAGGGTGAGTGTCATTTGTCATACATGCTAGGAACAGTCCAGCCAAAAATATCTTTTCTGCAACTTGAATTAAATCCTCTTGAGCTAAAACTGATCCCAAAGAACCGAAAAATGAGAAAAATGAGAGTTAATGCTCAATTAAAGATGATGCCTGTGAGATTAAAAAGGACATTGAGAAAAATTTTCTATACGAAGAGTCCAAGATTTCAACAATCTCCAGACCTAAGAGGACCCATGAATACACTGCCTCAGCTAGACAAACATTCCCTCGTGTGTCTTTATCATTACGCTAGATGGAAACCACCATGACAACTTGAGTGTTTACGTCTGGCTGAAGACATTAAACTTAGCGCTAGCGGGGAGGCAACCCTTGCTTCTGCATTTTATTTTTATTTATTTATTTTATTTTCTTTAGTTTTACTTTATTGTGTGCTAATTGCATGTTTATTTTTTCTGTTTGCATGAGTGTTTAAGCAGGAGTTAGCATAACCTACACATCCACACAACTAAAGTCTCGCCAGCATGAACCTGATCAACTTCGCGCCTGGTAGTGTTGTTCCTTAATCCTTTTTCGTTACATTTATCTTACATTGAGGACAATGCAAGTTTTAAGTGTGGGGGTGTGTATGCATGCGCATGAAAAACGGTTTTAAATACATTTTATTCATAAAAAAAAATTATTTGTTTTTAGTCTTTGATAGTTAAGCATAAGTCCTATGATGATATTGTTTGTTTTAGGATGAAATCTTAGAAACGATAAGTCCTTTAATGCACTTTTATCTGATGATTTGAATAGTTTATCTATGTTAGACTCGTAAGCACTTAATTATGAGTTTCTAGCAGTGGAAGCCTGAGTAGTTAGTAAGGTGACTAGTTGAAGAAATTGCATGTCGATGAATGACCGTTTGCTTAGATGTCTATCCTGATTTGCTTGTGTTATGACTTATGATATGGTTGAAAATAAAAGAAAAAGTCTCTGAAGAAAGAAAAATAAACCACCTATAATCGATAAGCGTGAAGCTACCCATGGGTGAGTAGTAGGACCACCATGAGAAGAAATGCTACCTTAAAGGGTAGGTGTGTTGAAAACACCTAGCTAACTCTCATATCCATGGTGGGGATAACTAGCTAACAACTCTTTATACCGCTCCCACGTTTGGTAAAGGGTCTCACTGTCTCTCTGGGAGAAGGTGGATATTTTTCTTTTCAGGGCATCTGTCTTATGGTGTGGGAAATATTTATCGAAGAATGCCTGGGTCATCTCGCCCCACGATCCTATTGACCTAGGTCTCAAAGAATAAAACCAACTCTTAGCTCTATCCTTAAGGGCAAAGGGGAAGAACTTAAGTCTAATTGTGTCGGTAGTCCCAAAACGGTCATGGAAGGTCGCTATTACCTCTTCAAACTCTCTAATATGCACGTAAGGATTTTCGCTCTCTAAACCGTGAAAAGTTGGAAGATACTGTATCATTTCAGGCCTAAAGTCTATGTGTGGTGCATTAGGAGGAAACATAATGCACGAAGGTGTAGCTGTGCGAGTTGGGTGGCGGTACTCTTCAAGAGTCCTCCTAGGTGGTCTCTCGTATTCACTCATGTTATGTGCGCTAGACGCGGATGTTGTGGAGAATGGATTTTCAAATATGTTCTCAGAGTATGAGCATTTGTTTTTAGTCTTTGATAGTTAAGCATAAGTCCTATGATGATATTGTTTGTTTTAGGATGAAATCTTAGAAACGATAAGTCCTTTAGTGCACTTTTATCTGATGATTTGAATAGTTTATCTATGTTAGACTCGTAAGCACTTAATTATGAGTTTCTAGCAGTGGAAGCCTGAGTAGTTAGTAAGGTGACTAGTTGAAGAAATTGCATGTCGATGATGACCGTTTGCTTAGATGTCTATCCTGATTTGCTTGTGTTATGACTTATGATATGATTGAAAATAAAAGAAAAAGTCTCTGAAGAAAGAAAAATAAACCACCTATAACCGATAAGCGTGAAGCTACCCATGGGTGAGTATTAGGACCACCATGAGAAGAAATGCTACCTTAAAGGGTAGGTGTGTTGAAAAAAAAAATGAAGAAAAAAAAAAAGAAAGAAAAGAAAAATTCAAAAAGAAGAAAGTGAAAAAAGAGACAGAAAAAAAAAAAGAAATCATACCATATTGAGCACATAAAAGCAATTACAGAACTTAATTGAGATATCTAGGTTGGTTTGACCCATTGACCCCAATTTTTAAACGAAATCATTGAGTTGGCTTACCTAGGAACTAAGCTGTGAACGAGCCTTAACACACACACACTTTGAGTCTGGCTTAGATGATTTATTCAAAGATTTAGATTTGAGTTACGTTGAGTACTTTGAAGGTTCTATGGTTTCATTACTATGCATTCTTAGAGGAAAAAATTATGTGAAACTATTGAGACTATTTAATTTTTATTTTTTGCATGACTGTGTGTTTTGAATGATGTTTGTGGGTGTCGTCGCTGTAAGCCCTCACGAGACTATAACTCGTCCACTAGGGACACCTAGGGGTTTAAAGGCTTGTTGCATACGCTAAATGCAATCGTGAACCCTACGAAAGTGGCTTAGATAGTTTTATTTATTTAGTTATTTAGTTTTTATTTTATTTTACGCTTGAATTGCTAGAGACTAGCAATAAGCTGGTTGGGGGTTGTGATAAGTGCATGAAAATACACTTTGAAACATCACTTATTCGGGTTTATTGTTAAGTATTTAGTAATATATTTTATATTTTAATATAGGATTTTTATTATTTTATTAATTTATAAAATGTTTATTATTTATGTTAATTTAATAATTTTTCTCCCTAATGTTTTAGGAATTGGAAATAAAGCAAAAAAAAAGAGAAGTAATTGTTTGTTTGAATTAAAGAAAGAGAGAAAGTGGCTGCCACGTGAAGAAACTAACACAAAACAAAGAGAAGGTGGGGCCGAAAATAATGAAAGAAGAAAGAATTAGAGGGGAGAGATAGAGCCGAAATTATTGACTCTAAAATTGCTAAAGGAAAATCACGTGGCCCAGGACTTAATATGCATTAGGTTTTCATCTCATTATAAAAGGCTGTCAGCGTGAATATTGAGGGGAGGCGGAGAGCTCCAGGGCTGCGCAAGGCAGCTGCGCAAAAACAGAATAAAAACGCAGAGAGTTCTCCACGCGTGAAGCAGCCTAGGGCTGCTGCCGAGAGAACAAAGAGAAGGCTGCGCAATTGAACAAAGAGAGCCGAGAACCAGAAGCAATCCAGGGGAGCCGAGAGCAATCCAGGAAGCCGTAATAATGATCCATACGATGTTTCTCCAACTCATCTATGTTATTTCTTCCTTTGGCATGCGGAACTAATCTCCCAAGCGAAGCTAAGGGCGAACTCTTGCACCCTATTCTTTTATTTTTGTTATTTGATTCGTTGATGATTTTAATCGTTTAATATAATTGTTATTTTATTTTTCTCGTTATTCTTTTGAGTATTGTGATTTGAAAACCATATTTTATTAATTGGCATATAGATTCAGTCATGCTTTTTCTATGTGTTATTGGTAAAATTGATTGAGATTGGTTAAGGTTGTTTTGCGAGTTCATCCTCTGCTGCAGTATTGCCCGAGGGTATATTGTCGTCGTTGGATAGGTTGTAACGATGACCTTGTGAGTTTTGAACGTAGAGAAAGTAAAATAATAATTACCTTAGAACTTTAATTTGAGTAGAATTGAATATCCTCCAATTGTGGGTTTGGGACGTGAAATCCTCAATTGTGTAATAAAACGAATCAATAACGGAATAGAAGTAATATGTACAAGAGGGAACCCGGACGCTTTGCTATCTTTCTCCATTGATAAAACCCTTTAAGCTTTCGTAATCTTTAATTTACTTGCAATTTAATCTCTTCTTTAATTAAGTTACCGTTAATGCTTTTGATTGAGTGAATCAGTTTCATTGTAACCATCTCTCTGAGGAATCGACACCCCAACTGTACTGCGATAACCGCGAGATATATTTGGGCGTAATCACTCACTTTCTTTGGGTTTGAATCGAAATCAATCTTATAAAAGAAGAGAGTCTGAAAATACGATTAGTTCTGACCCTATACATTTATGGAGGAATAGGTGTAATTTACAGAATTGGAAAAATCTATTATATCTAAGACACGTCTAAGTTAGAGTTTGTATGGCTAAGTTCAAACACCTTTAAGTCTAATTAAAAGCCACACCCTTAGACTAAACAAAAAATAAACAAACACAAAATAAACAACAAAAGTAAACAAATAAGAAGACGATTTGTTTACAAAGTGGAAATCTCTTTGCAGAGAAAAACCACCCCGGGTATAGGTTATCACCCAAATTCACTATATGAGAAAAACATACAGAGATGTTGAAAATACCTTAAGCAACAACTTTGCAGACTCAATTCCTACTATTGTAACAACTGAAGAATTCATCGAGCCCGCACCAAGCAACCTTCTTCAGAATTCATAAGGTTTAGGGGTATTGGCTATAAGTTTGTGTTTGTAAGGTTGATGATGGTTGAACAAAGAGAGATCACTCATAAAAAAAGACATGAGATTTGAGTCTTCAAGGATGAATGCTCTCGAGAAGATGGAAACTCAAAGTTGTATTAGGCTTTTGCTATAATGTTTCTAACCATTGTAAAGAGGCTAAAGTTTTCTTTATATGTAACATCCTGCTGAGGGTAGGATGCTACCGGCCGGAGACATGAAAAATCTATGTCCCTGAGTCTCAAAACTAACGAAAAACGGACATGGTGTATCCTAAAAATTGGACAATCTAGAACATGGTCCAACACCACAACAACTCGTCACAAACCGCCTAGAGATAGAATTTTCTAAGGATGAAATACGAGAGGCTGTTTTCAGTTGTGATGGAGATAAAGCGCCAGGGCCAAATGGTTTCAATATAATGTTTTTTCAAAAGAAGTGGGAGATGTTGAAGAACAATTTCATAGGTTTATTCAAATAATTTCATAAATACGAGACACTTCAAAAAGGTCTGAATTGTACTTGTATGGCCTTAATTCCCAAAAAAAGATGTCTAGAGTCAATAAAGGATTTCAGGCCAATTTCAATGGTGGGTTGCGTGTATAAGATCCTGCCTAAGGTTTTAATCAACAGAATCCGTCTGGTTATGAAATATGTGGTGGGCGAGTGCCAATTTGCCTTTATGAAAGGTAGGCAAATATTGGATTGCTATGTAATAGCAGCAGAGGTGGTTGATTTTCTAAAGAAATATGTCAATGGGGGGTTGATGATTAAGCTGGATTTTGAGAAAGCGTATGATAATGTTAACAGAGGCTTCTTGGATTATGCACTCTCTGTTATGGGATTCGGTGTGTCTAAGGTCAAATTATCGGTTTTGATTCAAGGTTCTCTGTCGAAAGAATTCGGAATGGAAAAGGGTTTGAGGCAAGGGGATCTGTTATCACCTTTCCTATTTAATCTGGTTGTTGAAGGTTTAAACAGGTTGCTGGCTAAAACTGTGGAGGTTGGTTTGATCAGTGGTATTAAGATATCCGAATCTTCTATGGCAATCACTCATTTACAGTTTGCAGACGATACATTGATTTTTTATAAAGTTGATGAACGGGATGTGATGAATTTGAAAAGAGTGTTGAGAATATTTGAAATGGTATCTGGGCTATCTATCAATTATTCGAAGAGCAGTATAATTCCAATAAGAAGGGCTTCGAGTGGAGATAGAAATTGGGGAGATATGATGAAATGCGAACCGAGGAATCTGCCTGTGAATTATCTGGGGTTACCTTTTGTAGCAAATCCATAGACTATATGTTTGTCGGATCAGATTGTTGCCAAAGTTGAGATGAAGTTGGCAAGTTGGAAGAAAAAGTTTTTATCTAGAGCCGGAAGATTAACGTTACTTAACTATGTGATTTTTTTTTTTGGGGATAAGCATGATGGAGGCAAAAAGTTGCATCTCGTGGCTTGGGATACGATGTGTTTGAGTAAGGAGGCGGGGGGTCTGGGTGTGGGGAAGATTGATATTAGGAATGCAGGGCTGCTAAATAAGTGGATATGGAGATTTGAAAATGAACATGATGCTTTATGGAGGAAGATATGGTGAATAAATTTAATTATTATTTTACAAATGTGCTAAATTAAGGGGATTAATGAAATTATAAGTGTAAAATGATTAATTTCTCTTTTATTAAGTGTACACTTTTTAATATTCATCACACCCCAACCAGCTTATTACTAGTCCCTACTAATTTAAGCGAAAACTTTAACAAAATTCTTATCCAAGTCAATAATTGTTTTATTTATTTTTAAATTATCAAATAAGTAAATTCTCATATACCTTTTACCATTCTCCATACACACATAAAACAAAGTATCAATCAATTCATTGTGCCCACAATATTCACATGTCATGTTGAAAAGAGAGTAATATTTTTGCCCTAAAATTAAATTAGAGTTCACACCTTTTTGGTAATAGAAGTTTATTTATAAATACAAATATAATAATATAATAATAATAATAATAATAATAATAATAATAATAATAATAATAATAATAATAATAATATAATAATAATATAATAATAATAATAATAATAATAATAATAATAATACATCTTCAATCCTTGTAGCGAGCTTTGAGACAGTGACTCCCAAACTAGTTGACTTTAGGACACTAGGTAGACACCCCTACAAACTTAATTGATCGGATCTCAGATGTTAAAAAGAAGAAGTGTCTGATTTCCTTAAGCTTTCTCTTTAACCCATGTAACGAGCTTTGGGCCAGTGACTCCTAGTCCAGTTGGCCTTTTGGCACTAAGTGTTAAAACACCACTACAGACGTAATTGCTAGAGTTAGAGAGGCTACGAAATCGAACTTATTCACACATATTTTTTTTTACAAACTCAAGCTCTACCGTTTTACGCAAACAATCATTGCTTGTTGAGGCAAGATGTACAGTTACTAAGTAAAAGCTTGATTATTATTAATATTATTTTTTTAAACTAACTCAAACTCTACCGTTTTACGTGAACAATCACTGTTTGCTGAGGCAAGATGTCCGGTTACTAAGTAAAAGTATGATTAATTTTTTTTAAAAATAAAAATAAAAATTTCACTGCCTATATAATGAGGCCCAGGATGCAGCCAATGATGGACGGGCCACCACAGTGCATGTTCCAGAAGGTCCAATCACGAGGTCTCGAGCTAAGAAGATCCAGGAAGCCATGCATGGATTCATACAGAAGATTGTATCTGATTATATCTGCACTTTTACTACATTGAGTATAGGCTTGAAGCTGGACGAACCCAAGATGACGAATCTTATTCAGGCCATGGATCAACGAGATACTTAGGCCCATTTTATTATAGTTATTTGAGAATTGTTATTACTTTATTTAGGGTTTGACATTTGTTTTATTTCGGCCATTTTATTTATCTTTGAGTGTTTTTCGTTTTTTTTATGTTTGGGAATCAGGTTAAGCGTGCAAGGGTTTTCATGTGGAGATATCTTAGCTTAGTTATAGGATACGCGTTGTTGGCGTGTGGGTAGTTTCATCTTTTATCCTTTTGGGTTAGGGTTTTGGTTGAAGCCTCCTTATAAAAGGCTAACTTTTTTGTTATATTTAACAACTCTTCTTCAATAAAAATTACATCAATTTTCGTGAACATTTGGAAACCCTCAATTTATTCTCACTAGTTTTGGCTTATTAAAGGTCTGCTAACCCTTTGTGCGCCCCTTAGCACTCTAGGTTTTTGTTGCTTGTTCTTCAGAGGTTTCGTGAACATGATGCTTTATGGAGGAAAGATATGGTGATGGAAATATAACATTCCAGATCGTGCGTTAAAGCTTCAATTTAATTGTAGGAGACTATCACCGATTGCTAGAGGAATTAAATCTATCATGAGCCATAATTCGAGATTTGTGCAATTCATCGAAGATGGTTTTGGGATGATGGTGGGGAATGGGGTCTCAATCTCTTTCTGGGATGATAAATAGTTAACGGAAACGCCTTTGAAAGATGCTTTTCCAATAGTGTATTTTTATCTCAATTCAAAGGTAGCATGGTGAGAGAATGTGGATTCTGGAGAGGTAGGGAATGGCCATGGGTGTGGAATATACAATTAAGAAGACCCCTCTTTGGGTAAGAGAAAAAGGTGTGGGAGGAGTTGATGGCATTACTCATGGAGTTTGTTTTGAATGCTAATCGTGTGGAGATATTGTCATAAGGGCCTCTTTAAAGTAAATTCTTTTTGTCGCTTATGCCAAATTTCTCTTATAATCTTCAAAGAGAAAATAGAGTATGGAAGGGTTTGGTTCCACCAAAGGTCGAATTACTGGTATGGCAAGTCCTAAAAAAGAGGCTCCCGGTTAAACAATATTTAGGATCGCTAGGGCTAATTGCAGAGGAACAATGTCTTTGTACTTTTTGTGGCCAAAGAATGGAGTCTATTGATCATCTTTTCATTCAATGCTGATAGTGTTTGAGTTGGTGCTTGGAGCGCCAATCCAAATAATGTATTGTATATTATATTATATTATATTTTATTATTTATTAATAAAATAACTATATTTTCATTTTAGTTTGTTAATGGTAATTATTGTGTCATTATCTCTTAGTGCATATTGGTTTAATATATTCATATATATATATATATATATATATATATATTGAAAATGAAATCGACTTTAGAATAGTCACGTAATAATATTGTACCATCCCCAGTCCAGGAGATGTTACTGGCATGAAATAAACCGTATTATTCCCCTGAGCCTCTGTCTTTCTAACTATACACTACACTATTACTCTTTTCTCAATCAAAATATTAAGTATGGGACCAATGCCCAAATTCATCAACATGAAATACAAACTCAATAACTATGACTGTAAACTTAATAACATTTGCTTACAATGACTATCACATTACTCAAGATTAATACATGACTTCTGACTGACTCTGATTGGACTCTCACTCTTCTGACTTAGACTGGTGGACTCCAAACCATAGTGACTGCAACAGTATCCATCATCCCGAGCTCGTCTTCCGAGAATACCTGTAAAATAAGGAAACTGGGGGTGGGGGGTTAGATCGTTATTCGATCTAAGTGAGTGGACGAAAACAAAAACTGAAATACTGATATAAAATCATTTGGTTCTAAACCAAAGTTTCAAAAATAATTTATATGAAAACTCTCTTTCTGAAAACTTCGCTTGAAATCTCTTTTATAAAATTTCTCTTTCTAAAATCTGCTTTTGAAAGTCCGATTTCTGAAAACTATTTCTAAACTCTTATTTCTTAAAACTGTTTTCTGAGAATCTGATATCCGAAAACTCTTTTTCTGAAAATCTGATATTTGAATGCTGGTCTGTATCTAAAAAACTTGACGTATGTGGGCGTTACGTATCGTCGTCCCCCCATACGCCTAACTAGAGCCAGGAATGCAAAACCATGACTTTGGGGCGTTACGTATCTCCGTCCCCCAAAGCATGCCACTCATGTCCCTGAAACTGGTGGTCTTGGTGCGTTACGTATCGCCGTCCCCCAAGCCACAGAACTAGAACTGGAGTGCAGATCTATGCTACCCTACAAGCTCTGAAACTAGGATCTATGGGCATCTGTCATCCCTAGTCTTGACCTAGGATATAGGGGCGTTACGTATCGCTGTCCCCCTAGTCCTCTACTTGTGCACATGTTCTCTGTCCGTCAATTCCAAACTGTAGCAAGTTACATACTGAGGTGGGTTTTTCCCACATGCCTCGAAAAATCATAAAATCAAATTCTGAAAATATTTCTTTTCTCAAACACATTATAGAGTATAACTTTTCATGAAATAACTGTAATGTAAATCAACCAACGCCCTAAAGCGTAAAATTTAAATCCGATGTTAAAACAATAAAATGAAACTCAATTTAAAGAAAGAAGGTCCACTCACAGATTTTGGAATTTGGATGACACTGAGTCCCCTCATCGAAGAAGATTGTAGTTCATGTGGATAATCTATAATCAAAAACTTGATTAGCATAAATGTTGTAAAATGAACATCGAAACTTAGCTAAACTGAATGATATATCAACATATTTTATCTACAAGGCTTATCATGTTTACATCTCGAAGTAAGGTATGCAAATACGAGACCTATAAGGCGGCCTCAAACATGCTATAGTGGAACTGGAATGGTTTAAAACTGATTTAGGTAATTTTTGGATCACTCGTCGCAACGTAAGACATCACGCGTGGCGACGCAAATCATCCAGAGACGTACCCTAATTTTTACCGTGCGTGTTACGACGCATGAACCTTTCACGTCACGATGCGGAGGGCCTGCGTCGCGACATAAGACCAATTTCTGGTCTTAACATGATGTTTTCCACTCAATCTTCTCAACACTTAAACCTTATGCTCCACACAAGCAATTAACTTCAACCAATCTCCAAAATAAAATTAGCATTATTCTCAATGCCAAATCATACCCAACCTATTATATAACATCATTAAACAATCTTTAAATTCCTTAAATCTTAAAACCCCTAATTAACTCAATACCCCAATTTGATTCCTACTCAAGCATCATCTATTTTCATACATATTAACCACTTAATCATCATCATACTCAAGCTCTTAACACACTATGATTATCAAATTATTAAAGCTCAAGTATTTCAACTTGGGTCATAATTTTCTTACCTCTCTTTCTTTGATTTTCTTCATCTTTCAAGCCCTCTAAGGAGGTCAATGCTCTTCCTTGCTTTATCTTCTTCCTTTCTTTTCTCTCTCTTCTTTCATTTTCTCTCTTATTCTTCTTCTTCCTCTCCCTCTCTCCCACGTTGTTTCTTCATTTCTTTCTTTCTTTTCTAATTTTGGGAAACCTTGAATAGTGCTCATTTATATATAAGGAATTGTTTGATATTTGGAATGATATATAGAATTATGAAAATTTGGAGAAAAATGGAGACTTTTCTAGAGAAGTCCATGGCACTATTCATCTACATTTTGGACTTGTGTTTTCGGCTTACTTCTGGTTTGAATTTGGAAAAATATTCAACGCGAAAGTTGTAGATCTTGATCTCATCTTTCCGACGATATAAAATTCATAAAAATCGGGGTTCTTATGAAAAAGTTATTCCCTAATTATCGTGGTATGCCCGGAATGGAATATCTTAGAATCTCGTATCAGAGTTCCGAAGAATTTACCGATTGTCCCCAAAGTCGTTCCATAAGTATGTCTGTGTCCCAACGTAATTTATGTTATGATACCTCCGTCCCAGAATACCACGGTACTATAATGTAACGGTAGTAGAACTACCAGTCATTACAAATATATGTTATTGGATGGTCCGTCAATGGGATAATAGTACTATTATAAATTATTCTTAAATTATATATATTTATAGTCGTTGGTTTTGGAATACAGTCGGATTCCTATAACCTAGAAGACTAGCGCTTGTTGTATATTGGAATTTGACTTCCAATTAAGAGTGGCAATAGGCCGGGCCGGGCCCGGGCTTTGATAAGCCCGGCCCGAGCCTGGTAAGTATTTTTTTAGCCTGGGCCCGAGAAAAGCCTGACCAGGAGTCTGCCGGGCCAGGCCAGTCTGGCCCGACTTGGGCCCGGACTTTATTTGGCCTGATTTTTATTAATAAAAAATTAAATATATTTTTAATTTAGTATATAAATATATATGATTTATTATATAAATATAAATAATATTTTTTAAGCCCGGGCTCGGGCTTAATGTGCTAGGCCAGGGTCGGGTTTTCTTACCCCCAGGCTTGGGTTTTTTCGCCATCCTTACTTCCAATGGTCTAACCCAATGAATCATAAGCAAGGGAAGCTCGTATAGACATGTGGGTATTCGTTGGAGCAAATACTCATGACTCACAGATGATTCCTAATAGTTGGAAGTACACACAACCGTCAATAGGAATATCATCGAGTCGAGTAACATATGTGATCCTTTGACTATAGGATAACATTGATTTTGTGTCATGTATGTCATAGACCTTTCATGGTCTGACCACTAGATATTTATTGGGGATGCACTCGTTAATCAATTGTGTATCAAGATAGGATATGTCGGCCCGTATATGTACCATAAGGGGTTAAGGTATCCATGTTAGTGAGTCACGATTCTTAAGACTTTGGCCAGAGTAGATCACATAGGGTTGATCGCATATATATCAGAAATGGTGTTTTGATTAATTGTAAAGAATCGTGGACATGTCAACAATATGAGATGTGCGTCATGGAAACTTGACAGTGTAATCTATGTTTCCGAAGCACAACGTGGATAGCCTATGATGAAGAGATTGTTAAACAAATATGATGACCTCGACTTGTATAGTTCAGAAAGGTCGTTTGTGTTCTTCCAAATTTTGGAGGTGGCCGAATTATGTACATATGAGCTAGGCTTATATGACGAACGTGTCTGGACTTAGAGAGTCGCATAATATAAAGTGTCCTCGTTGAGCACTCGGGTAGCCGATTTTGTTTGATAACAAATAATATTTGATATTATAGTTATCCATCAAATAGTTAAGTGTTATTGGATAATATTAATTATTTACTTGACCAATTGGGATTAATTGGATTAATCCAAATCTCATAAGGGCTTTGTTGTAATTTCATAAATATCTCTACAATTGGGGGATAGTTTGGTAATTATAAAATATATAATAATAGGTTTATTTGTCTTGATTCAATTGGATTAATCAAGTAGTTAGAATTTTGGCTTGATTTAATTGGATTAATCAAGTGGTTAGAATTTGGCTTGATTCAATTGGATTAATCAAGTGGTTAGACAAAGTTGATATGATTACACCTAATATATATATATATATATAGACAAATTGGATTAAGTCCACCTAAAAGTTGAATAAATTTTTTATTAATTAAAAATTCAAAGCTTGATTATAAAAGATAAGCTTGTAATTTTATTTGATAAGTTTCAACCAAGAGAAAACAAGTGTGAGAGAAGCTTTGGAAATTCTCTATATTTTTTACTTAGAAGATTTAATCTTTTATCTAAGCTTACTAGGTAAGTTTTGATGTTATTTAATAAACAATGTTTTTATTAATGATTTTGAGATCATTAATGAAACATATGGTGATGTATTATGTATTTGATGCATACTAACATAGATTAAAAGGTTGAAACATGAATAGAGATTTGTGTTTAGATGTTTTGGAAGCATAAACACAATATACTTGTGATTATGTCAAAATTGTGTATGTTGGACATATAACACAAAATTGGAGTTTAGAACTCTAGATGAAAGCTTTAGCTATGGCTACCATTCTAGAATCACTTGACCACCTTTGAGTGACCTAGAATTGTTCATGGATTGCTTATTTGTAGGATTCTTGTTTGGTTTGTAATTTGATTAAAAAAAATACATATATGTATTTAGAATACATTTATATTTGTTCTATAACATGTGTTGATATGTTTTTGGAGAAAGTTGGAAGTGATTTGGATTGGATTCAAAGTTGAAAAGCTCTATGGAAATGTTTTTCCACATGAGAGAGTCGAGACGCCGAGACTGTAAGTCGCGACGCGGAATTAGATGTCTTGACGCGGCTTCTATCGCGGCACGACGCGTTGAGAGCTTATGCTCCCACATTTGAGCGTCGCAACGCGCGCACAATGAGCGTCGCAACGTTCAAGCATGCTAAAACATATTTTTCTCCATTTTAGAGTTTCCGAAACTTAAAAGAGTGTTCTAATAGTGTAAAATTTTGGAAATTCCAACTTTGTGCAATGTTCGTATTTTGGCCATAACTTTTTATTCCGATATTTTATTGAGGCAATTCAAGTTCCAGATGAAAGAAGACTCAAATATCTACAACTTCACTCTATAAAAATATTTTATAATTCTAACGTTTTCAAGGTCGAAATTGATGAAAATCCAAAGTATGTTGCATGTAATTTTAATTATTAAAAAAATAAACAAAAACAACAAAAAAGAAAAAAAATGTGGGAATTGACAATCCACCCAAACATACAATTTACAAATTGATTTTTTCAATTTTCAAATTATTTGGAGGGTGTTGAGCCCTCTACTATAAATAGAGATGCTCAACACCTTAGAAACTCATCCCGCTCCATACTTCTCTCTCTCAGAATTTGTGGAGTTTCAACTATTGTGTGTTTTATTTTTCAAGTTCTTTTTTATAATTTTCTTTTCTTTCAGTAATAAAATTATCTGTGTTTTTAATTAAAGCATGAGTAGCTAATTCTATCATGTTGGGGTAAAAGGTGAAACTCTTAATATAAAAATATGGATTAATCTTACTTATATTATAATATATAAATTGTAATCTGAAAACTAATAATTAATCTTCTCTTATATTTGTGGGTGTCTTGATTCGCTGTAGACAATCTCATCTTGATTGACACAGTTAACACTTTACCCAATACTATATGAGAGAGTAATTTAAATCTGAACTAATTATTGAAAAAATTTATTAATGCCTTTATGAATGATTTTATATAATTTGGCATAATTGAGTACCTATCTGAACTTGTTATAGATAAATATTATTAACACATATATGATTGGTTTTATATGTTTTAGCATAATTAATTCTTGAAGTAAATAAACTGGGTAATAATGACAATTTATATATTATAAAAAGTAAGATTTCTCTATATTTGAAATATTAAGAGTGGATCTATTAGCCCCAATATTTTAATTTATTGTTGTATTCTAATTCAAAAATTTCCCTTCACTTAAATCAATTCTGCCTTTTTTATTTTCACTCAAATTATTATTTTATTTTACTAGATCTATTAATTGTGGATCGACCTGGACTTACCAGGTTATTTTATTAATTCGAGATACTTGGGAGTAAAGAACCGCTTTGTGAGTGTGTCAGTAAACAAAGGTGTTTGTCACACCTAATTATACATATTTGGACAAATTGGATTAAGTCCACATAAAAGTTTATTAGAACTTTTATTATTTAAAAATTTCACAAGCTTCACTATAAAAGGTAAGCTTGAGCAAATTTTTAAAACAAGGCAAAACAAGTTAAAACAAACATTAAGCAAAAAGAAAGAAATATTAGCCTAAGTAAAAATTTTGTGAGAGAAGCTTTGGAAGTTCTCTACAATATTTCAACAAGAAGAAAAAAGATCGGATCTTGGAGTTAAGCTTGCTAGCTTTGGAAGTTCTCTACAATATTTCAACAAGGAGAAGAAGATTGGATCTTGGAATCAAGCTTCCTAGGTAAGTTTGATCTTCTCTAAAGTTGTGTTTTCATTAGTGAGTTGTTATCATTAAAGAAACATATAGTGATGTATTATGTATTAGATACATAATAATATAACTTGATGTTGAAATTGGGCTAAGTAATTGTGTATATATGCTTTGGAAACATAAACATAATATGCTTGTAATTGGGTCAAATATATTCATGTTGGACATGGAACATAAAATTAGAGTTTGGAATTCTAGATGAAAGCTTTGAGTTATGTCTACCATTCAAGAATCACTTGACCACCTTTAAGTGACCTAGAATTGTTAATGAGTCACTTCATTGTGAGATTCTAATTTGGTTTGTGTTTTGATTCAAACTAATATATATATATATATATATATATATATATAATATATATATATATATGTTTGTTATATAACATGTGTTGATGTTGGTTTTGATGTTAAAATTATTTTTGGGTGTTTTTGAAAATTATTAGCTTTGAGACTGTTGCATTGCAATACAGCATGTTGTGCAAGCAACATACTTTGCATGCTTTTTACGCGCATGCGCGCTTGGCCCGGGTGATGCGCTTTTTATCTTATTTTTTCCCGTATTGATTTTTTCGGACTCCGATTCATCCTCGTTTTTTCTATACACTCGTAATGGAATATAATATTCCATTAAAATATTTAAAAATACACACATACTCAATTACCATGAGTTAGACCCATTTCCGCTGCTCGGGGCACCGATCCGACCCTAGGGGTCCCACAACCACACCCAACAGAACGATATCAGAGTAGGTATTTACCACACAGCACATGTTGTACGTTTGACATGTTGGATAATTATGACCAATAGAATCACTATTTTGTAAAGAACATGGTGTTCTTGTACAAAATTAACTATGTGACAAAAGAAATTGCTCTTTTATCATTTGTAATTGGATTACCTGGATATATAAATGATAAAAGTCCATATGATTAATACCAGATTAATAAGATATGAGACAGTATTAATCCACGTAAGGTTTAATCATTAAATATCTCTAGTCGTAGTATTATCGAGACTGGATATCGATAATGCGGAATAGGCTAGTATTGCACTTGTGCGCGTTATGGAAGTTTAACGACATAGTTATCATATATTTAAGTATTGGATACTTATGCAAGTGTGATAGGAGGTTCTGTTTGCCGATGATACGGGAACAGCTTCGCTCTGGATAGACCCATCAGAATCCCATTGGTAGTATGACTATGTGTCTATGGGAATCTGAATCAGGGTAGGTGTATTTGGTCTTAACTTGAGACTTGCATCGTTAATACTTGTGAGAATCAGTATGCTTTGGTTTTGGTCGTCTGGGGCTTTAACAGGTTCTGTATATGCCTCTCTTGGGTATACTGAGAATCATAGTGTATTGGGTGTGATGTCAAGACGGAAGTATCACTTCAGTCATATGGAGATGATGATCACGCAGGGATACAGAACTAGTACTCTAAAGTACTGTAGTCATCGGGAAAGTATGATTGGGTCATGACTTTCTGATCAAAGAGACTAGTTGTTAGTGATCTGATATATGCTTCGTACGGGGCAGACACGACTCCAGCCCCAGGCCTAGCATGTGACATTCGATACTGGATCGTAATATGCAATACTACGTATACTACGCCTAACAAAGATTATATATTCCTTTAAAGAATATTTCTGGAGAATTGGGTAGGCACGGTGCTTTGCTAGAAGCCAACCATGTCTTGTAAATCGGTAAGAATGTGGTACCGGGTACGCACGTATTCGGATAGTCCAATGACCGTATTTACTGCCAACATATCCAGAGATCTCTTGGGTCACCTCCCAAAGATTCACCGATGATATTTGACTCGAACAATATTAATCTGGGATTAATTAAGAGAGAGAAAATTAATCTAGGATTAATTACGGCAAGAATTAATCTGGGATTAATTCGACTAGAAGAAAGAGTACGCGATTAATTTGGAATTAATCGGTAAAGTAAATTTAATAGTTAAATTGGATTTTACTATTTAATTTATTTATTTGGGCTAAAATAATATATTGGATATATTAAATGAAATCAGATTTCAAAGCGGAATTAAATTGGATTTTAAATCTAGTGAACGAATTAATTTAGAATTAATTCGCAAGCGACTTTCGTAATAATTTTGCTAGCCATTATTATTTAATTAAATTTGATTTAATTAAGTCGCAACTGTAAATTTGTTTAATTCGGAATTAAACGAACCCGGGCCCGAGCGAAGTTGCGTGTTGGATTGTCTTACTTAAATTTGGAATTTGAAGTGGGGCCCACCAACTTACATCAATGTGTTTGACACTTGATGGAATTTGGTGATTGGTTGAGTAAAAGCTTGGGATTTCTTTTTCTACACTCAAACCAATTCAACACACAAACTTTATTTATAAAAGCAAGTCAAACTTTGGAGGTGAAGAGTGGTTACTATTCACAGCACTCATTTTCTCTCTTCTTCCTCATGAAGCCGTGAGCTTCTCTCCCTCTCCCATGGATTTTGTTGCAAAATTCAAGCATGCTAGCACATTAAGGAGTCAAATGAAGGTGATAGGGAGACTCACCAATGAGTTTGGAACAACTAAGAGAGCTTGGAGCTTCCATCATCCAAGAAAAAGTTTTGAACTCAACCGATCAATGTAAGTCCTCCGCAACTTATTTTTTATTTTATTCACACATGAATCACGCTTAGAGATCATGTGGCATGGCTAGGACACTAACAATGGTTTCAGAGAGAGATCTAAGCTTGATTTAATTTCTAGGGTTCGTTACTTTAAATTTGGGTATTTTTGGTAGGAGCATGAAAATGCGAAATTGGATGTTTGGTTGATGTTAGATGATGATTACTTAGAGTTGTGAATCATTTGATTTGTATAAAATTGATTAGATTAATTTTCCCTAAATCCTTATGTTGGCCGAATTGAACCTTAGATGAACTTATGGTGGATTTTCAAAAATTTGACATATTGGATATGTTGATGGCATGATAGAAATATTGAATGTTGATTTAAATTGGATTGAAATCAAATTGAAAGATTTTTTATTGCCTTGGCCGTGAGTTATGCATGTTGTTGGAGAATTGATTTTGCCCCAATTTTATGTTGGACATGAATTTGGGAATTAGCCATGATTAATTAGATTAAATTGATGTTTTGGAAACATTAGGTTAATTAATTAATTATAGTGATTGCATTTTAATTGAATTAATATGTAATTTGGATTATTGTATTAATTTAATTATTATAATTGGGCTTAATGGGCTTGGTTGGGCCAAGTTTGGTTTTGGTCAATTGGGTTGGATCCAATTGGGCCTAAACCATTTCCATAAAGTCCAAAGTATGACATTGGGCCTTTAATAATTAATTGGGCCTAATGGGCCAAAATTGATTCTATGGCATAGGGTGATTCCTATTGGGCCTAGGCATTATGGGTTAGATCCATTTTGGCCAAAAGCCCAAGCCTAAAGAATTAATTAAAAGCCCATTGGACTTTAATTAAAAAGTATTGGATACTAATTGGGCCTTTGAGACCCATGTAGATTGGATTTGGAATCCAAGTCTAAAAGACACTTTTAAAAGTTTAATTATTTAATTTGGAATTAAATATGAATTAGTATTGAATATAATTTAAATTGGATTTAAAATTGTAGTTCGATATAATTCAAGAATACGTACTTTGAGTATTTATTCTTAAACGAGTTGGACTCGCGCAAATCAAATCGTTGTTTGAACATTGGATGGTCATTAATCAAAGATTAATTAATTGGATTAGATTGATTGAATAACATGCTTTGTGTGAATACTTGGATGTATGAATGAATAATGTATATCAGATGGATATTAGAAGGGTGAGGGCAATTTTGGAAATTGTTGTAATAAATTTAGAATTTATTAAATTGGACATGTGTGTCCAGCCTATTATCTCTATTCTCTTTGTATTTCTCTTCTCACTAATTCCCCTCAATGTAAATGAGGTTTCTTTAGAAGTATTATGTAATTGGGTAGAAGTAAGAATAGTGCTAGCGGGAGAGAGGAAAGTGAGAGATTTGTTCTAGGAACAAATTTTTTATATATCCATCCGTATATCATTATTAATTTATTTCGCGCCTTATTATGCTTTTAGAATGCATGCTTAAGGGTGTATGATGAGACCTAATTAAAGATAATAAATTGGTTGCCAATTTACTCGAAAAAACCCTCAAACAATATTAATCGTTTTTCCTTCCATTGAGTGGTTCTCTCTCAAGATCCAAGATTGGCATTGGTTTTTTGGCCAAAGTCAAGACCTTTTTCCATCGCGGATGTGTTTGAACAGCGTAAACTTTGTTCCATATCGTATGTCTTGGGCGGTTGTGACTTGTTGGCCAAAGTCAAAGTCACTTCTTGTTCATTGACTTCGATTACGAAGCTTTCCCACTGTCAATAGGTCACGTTTAACTAGAATCATTAAGCTTGTTGAGCCAAAGCCAAGGCTTAGTTGATTTAGAGGAAAAGGTTAGGAAATATATTGGATATATTTACATATATTGGATATATGTTTCGGACTTAAAGGTCCACCTACTGGATCTAGGAATTGGATGGGATCCAATTGATCTTAGAGATCTACCTAGTTAAGTTTCATACAATTTGTTGGCCAAAGTCAATGTTGTGTGTTATTTAACGGGATCCTAGCCCACTAGGAAACTAGGTTTCTCGAGTACTCCACAAAAGGTTAGAGGCTCGCCGAAAAATAGTGGGAGACAAGTATTAAATTTACAATTTCGTTTAAATACTTGCCAATACGCACTCATTTCATTTTTCGTCATTAATTATTTATAAATATATTAGTTGGACTAATATTCAATTGTTGTTTTAATTGAACAGTTGGATTGTATTCAAACTACTTCATTTATAGTTGGTTATATAATTAGATTATACGAATCAATACATTTGAATTTAACCCATCATTTATAGTTGGTTATATAGTTAGACTATAGTAATCATTACATTTGATTATACCCGAATTTTGATTGGATAGTTAGACTATAGCAATCAATATACTTGAAAGATTAGCTTAAAAGAACATAATTCTAGGTGAAAATGTCTTTAACGGCGTAAATTTTCAGATTGGGAATTGAATCTCAGGATAGTCCTGGAAGCCAAGAAGTTACTCTATATAATAGAGAAACCTCTCGGGCCTGAGCCCGAGTTGAGAAAATAGTAGAACATGAGCTTTAGAAGACTCATCGTGATGATAACTTTAGTGCTCAATCTGTTATGCTTGCAGTAATGACTCCTCAATTTCGTCGTCAGAACAAAAGATTAGATCCTTATACCATGATGTTGAAATTAAATGATCTTCATAGATCTAACCTTATATCTTAGAAGTATGAATTCCAAAAGAAGCTCTTTCGCTCGCGTATGTCAGAGGATACATTTGTCAAGCACTAGGTGTTGCAGATGATTGCTGATATCGAACAGCTAGGTTAGCTGGGCATTACCTACGAGGTCGAGACTTCCATAGATTTGACCTTATAGTTTCTACCTGAATGCTGGGGTGAGTTCATCATGAACCAAGAGAAAACTCTTGGAGAGTTAATGGCTATGCTCAAGGAAGCAAAGCCATAGATTCCAAAAAGGAAAAAAGCGCAAGGCGCATCTTACTTCGACATCCCAGAAGGCCAAGGCTTGGACGAAGGCTTATGGGGTATGAAGAAAAAGGGCAAAGGCAAAATCGTCACTATCTTCTGGGGAGACAAATGACATATCCCAAGATTTATGCCTAAACTGTGGCAAACATGGTCACTGGAAGCGTGACTGCCATATGGATAAGACAGATATGAAGGAAGTGAAGACGGACAAGGTTCCGACTTCAGGTATGTTTGTCATAAACACATCCACTGCTAGTTTTAAAATTGGATTTTGATACTGGGTGTGGTACATACATATGTACTGATGTGCGAGATCTGCTGATTAGCAGGAGACTGGCTTCAGATGATATCGACCTGAGAGCCAGAAACGGGACGAGAGTCGCTGTTTTTGCTATAGAAACCTAAAATGTACCTAAATAAGGAAACTGTTAAAATGTACCTAGTTTGACTAGAAACATTATCTTTATATCTAGTTTAACCCGTTGCGGGTATACCTTTATGTTCCAGAACACCGGGTGTTTTGTTTATAAAGATGATATTAAGATATACACATTAGATGTGAATAACAGTACTTATATTTTGAATATAAACAAATCTCAAATATATAACATGACAAACAAATGGTTCAAACTAAGTAAATCAGATGAGACTTATTTGTGGAATTGTCATCTGGGACACATTAAACAAGACTCGTATATCCACACTTTCGAAGAGTGGATACTTGGACATATTTGATTTTAATTCAAATAACGTTTGCGAATCTAGTTTATAAGGCAAAATGCCTAAATCGCCTTTTATTGGTAAAGATGTATGTGCCACCGAGCTGTTAGCCCTTGTTCATTGTGATGAAAGTAGGCCCATATCTAGCTAATCTAGAAGTGGATATAAATACTTTGTAACCTTTACGGATGTTGCATCGCGTTATGGTTATGTGTATCTTCTGAAACACAAGTCGGAAACTTTTGATATAATCAATGAGTTTCGACACGAAGTAGAAAGACAGACCGGCTAAAGTATTAAAACATTACGGTTGGACCGTGGTGGAAAATACTTGAGCAATAAGTTTCTCGATTACATGAAAGAGTATAATATTCTTTCACAATCGACTCCTCCCGGAACACCTCAATTTGACGGTGTGTCCAAACAGAGAAACCGAACGTTGTTGGACATGGTAAGGTTAATGATGAGTCACTCTGAGCTACCAATTTCCTTCTGAGGATACACATTAAACAGTGCAATACTTATTTTGAATATGGTTCCATGAAAATCTGTTAGACAGACTTTATATTAGATATGAACATGAAAGAAACCGGGTTTCTCATTATTGAAGATTTGGGAATGCTGGGCATACTCTAAATGTTTGGATGATACCAAATTAGAACCTAAATCGGATAAGTGTCTATTTGTAGGTTGTCCTACGGAAACCAAAGTATAGTACTTATATAACTCACAAGAGAACAATGTAATTGTTGCTCTCCATGCGGTTTTCCTAAGAGGAATACCTAAATGCAGTGGTAAGTGGAAGGAAAGTAAAAATCGATGAAAATCATAGTAATACTATTCCAGGCACCGAGTCCTCACGGAACACCAACAGTTCATCAGGGATGAAACTGTACCAATAATCTTTGAATACAGAAGAACCGCGTAGGTCGGAGAGAGTCAGAAAATAACTTGGGAGGTATGGGTTTCTGATCTCACCTCATGTAGATATCAATCTTATTGAGGAAGACGAACCGACTACGTATGGGGAAGTGATACAAGGGACTCCTTTTTATGGCAAAGTGCCATGAAGTCCGAAATGGATTCCATGTATACCAACTAAGTTTGGACAATGGTTGATGTACCAGAAGGCATTGTGCGTATTGATACTAAATGTGTCTTCAAGGAAGACATACATGGATGGAAACATACAAATGTATACAGCTAGGTTTGTACAGAAAGGGTATCGTCAACGACATAGTGTCGACTACGAAATTTTTTTTTCACTTGTTGCCATGATTAAATCCATTTGGATAATGCTTGCTAATGCTGTATATTTCATTTATGAAATATGGCAGATGGACGTCAAAATCGCTTTCCTTAACGGAAACCTTTTGGAGGATGTTTTATGCAACATCCTGACGGTTTTGTCGTGCCAAAACATGTAAACAAGGTTTTGTCTTATTTTTTCCTGTATTGATTTTTTCGGACTCCGATTAATCCCCGTTTTTCCTATACACTCGTAATTGAATATATATTCCATTAAAATATTTAAAAATACACTCATACTCAATTACCATGAGTTAGACCCATTTCCGCTGCTCGGGGAACCGATCCGACCCTAGGGGTCCCACAACCACCCCCAACAGAATGGTATTAGAGTAGGTATTTACCACACAACACATGTTGTACGTTTGACATGTTGGATAATTATGACCCATAGCATCACTATTTTGTAAAGAACATGGTGTTCTTGTATAAAATTAACTATGTGACAAAGAAAATTACTCTCTTATCATTTGTAATTGGATTACCTGGATATATAAATGATAAAAGTCCATATGATTAGTACGAGATTAATAAGATATGAGACAATATTAATCCACGTAAGGTTTAATCATTAAATATCCCGAGTCGTAGTATTATCGAGACTGGACATTGATAATGCGGAATAGGCTAGTATTGCACTTGTGCGCGTTATGGAAGCTTAACGGCATAGTTCTCATATATTTAAGTATTGGATACTTATGCAAGTGTGATAGGAGGTTCTGTTTGTCGATGGTACAGGAACAGCTTCGCTCTGGATAGACCCCTCAGAATCCCATTGGTAGTATGACTATGTGTCTATGGGAATCCGAATCAGGGTATGTGTATTTGGTCTTAACTTGAGACTTGCATAGCTAATACTTGCGACAATCAGTATGCTTTGGTTTTGGTCGTTGTAGGCACTGTATTTTTGCATATAAGTCCCGATGATGAGCCTCATTTAGAGGCACTATCTTTAAAGTTGCAGAAGTCGCGGGAAACGGACGTCGGAAGGAAGAAGTCAGAAATTGAGACTTTGATTCAATTCGTTTGCTTAGCTTCGGGTTTGCTTGTTAGATCTCTGTATTAAACTCATCATTGGCCCAAACCCCAGCAAACCACACACCAAGCCCACACATAACCAAGCCATACATCAAGCCCACCAAAAAGACCAACCACACGCCCAAACATCCTCTAGCACATGCCAAAGCCCAATAAAACACATCCAAAATAAAAAATAACACATTAAACACATGCTAAAATCAAGATAAATCATATTCATAATTAAAAGAAATCAAATTAAATCAAGATAAATCATATTCCTAATTGAAAGAAATCAAATCAAATTTAAACAAATCACCTCCCTAAATTAAGTAGATATTTTCCTTGTGATATGCTAATTAGGAGATATCACCATTGATTGCATGATCTCTTTCCTTCCCATGCAAGGAAAACCTTAGCATTTGCCTATAAAAAGAAGCATAAACTAACCCTTCACTTTCTGGACACTCACGCCCAAAGCAACAAGAGACAAAGAAATAATACTTTTCTCATCCTCCCTAACAACCGAAATCGTAACCCTTAAACACCCTCACCACCGAGAATAACAAAGCACAAAGCATCATCACTGAAACACCCCTCTCCCATAAACAGCAAACATCATCACCAAAAACACACCCCTGAAATAGCCTTTCCATTCACCGAAAGTCAAAGCCCAAAACAGTCCTTACAACCATCGAAAACACACCCCTGAAAATGCAATGTAACATCACCGAAAATCACCCCTGAAACTGCACTGCAGTCTCCGAAAATATACACCCAAACAGCAGCCCAAACACCCTTAAACAGTAGCTTAAATTACCAAAAATAGTGACCAAAAACTGCACCTTAAGACACCATAACTAACGTAAAACAACAGTAAAAAAAATTCCCAAATTATCAAAAATACAACCAGAAAACAGCAGCAAAAACAGAGGAAACAACGACCCAAAACAGTGAAGCGACAAAGGAAAATGGAAAATCAGTGAACCGACAGAGTTGCGGAGTGTTAGCCCTTCCGACGGCCATGTAACGCACTTCCAAGAGGCGACATAAAAGGTTAGACCTGAGGGCACCTTTTTTTTAATTTATTTTCGCTTATTTCTTTTATTTTGCCAATATTTCTTCGCATAGGTATTGTTGATTAATGTATGATTTGGCTATTGGATGAATGGAATATGTGTCGTCTCTTGTGGTATATCGGATGGAAACCCATACGTAAATTCCGTAGCCGAATCCGAATGGACGGTAGTACGGTCTGTACTTTGGAAACAACTCCATGTACTACTTGAGCAAACGGCATGTGTTTCGCTTTATTTAATCTTGTTCATCTACTATTCATATTTTTTTATTCTGCCATTTACTTTCCGCATGTTACTTATTTATGCATTGTAATGTAATGCGCATGGGCAAATCAAGTTGGATTAAAGGTCCTCTGTTTTGAGGGATGAAAAGCCTAAGGGCTACCTTTGCCACGACGTTTTACCGCGCCGGACGAAGTATGTTTGATTGAATGTGAGATATGTTTAATCGGACATACAAGTCCCATATCATTGTCTTATTTATTTGTATGCAATGTAATGTAATGCGCATGGGCTTATTATGTTGGTCTAAAGGTTCTCTACTTGAGGGAGGAAAAGCCTAAAAGGCTACCTTTACCATGACATTTCGCCGCGTCTTTTATTATTCCGTTAATTGCTTTCTGTATGCCATCTCCTTGTTAAATCATGCATCATAGTGTAATGCGCATGTGCAAATCAAGTTGGATTAAAGGTCCACCACCTTGAGGGATGAAAAGCCTAAGGGCTACCTTTGCCACGACGTTTTTCGGTACCGGACGAAGTACACTCGATTGAATGGGAAATGTGTTTAATCGGGCATACAAGGTAACATATTATTTATTTGTTTATTCATACATTGTAATCTAATGCGCATGGGCTAACTAAAGTGGGTTAAAGGTCCTCCATTCGAGGGAAATGCCTAAAGGCTACCTTTACCATGATGTTTTGCCGCGCCGTATGAAGTAAACTTGATTGAATGTGAAATATGTTCAATCGAGCATATGAGGTCCTACATCATGTATTTGTTTATCCATGTATGTGTTTGTGTCATTTCAGATGCCATTTTGGCAATCTCGTTCGAACGCGTTTCCAAACGCTACACGAACGTATGCATTATGCGTCATTCCGTTCGAACGGGTTTACGAACGCTACTCGAACGCGCATCTATTTTGTTTTATCATGCACCAGGTCTTACCCTGTTTGAATGCGTTTCCGAACGCTATACGAACGCGGATATTCTATTTCATTTACGTTCGAACGCGTTTAAGAACGCTTCTCGAACGCGGCCGTATTCTGCTTTACCATGCATCAGGTCTTATCCCGTTCGAACGTGTTTCCGAACGCTATACGAACGCGAACCTTCTGTTTACCATTCGAACGTATTTTCAAACGCTACACGAACGTACATACAGTGCACTGATTTATTTTCGTCACATTTCATGCATGTTTGCTTCTTTGATCATTTATTTTGCACTATATGATTAATCATATCATTTCATTATTTACGCTTAGGAAATTATCATCTATTTATATTTACTTATTTATCTATTTAATGTGTTTATGAATATGTGCTTGTCGTTATGTCGATTTACTTCTATGCATGCGAACTTAGGTGTAAATTGTATGCAAACTTATGAGTAAGATACTCTGGGAATATATGTTGCGTAGACTTGGTTAGATTATTGCACAAATCCTTTCATTATAAGTGGCATAAGTAAGGGACCATTCCGAACCCAACGGTTTGAGGTCTTCCCTTGCTAGGGGTGAGTGCGGCCTTAAATCATTTTCCCGGTTCACACCGGGTGGCGACTCCATTTTTAGTTCTCCGGTTTAGTCCCCCGGGGGCTACTCCGTACTCCCAACCAGGCCGCGAGCCTGGAACAGCATCGCCGATTTCTGTGTCCTACAGTCTGGCGACTCTACTGGGGATAGAGAATCGGCCCCGAAATAATGCCTTGTAATGTTGTGATTTATGTTTGAGTTAACTGTGTCTACCGTGGGTTGACGGGGTTTAATCAATGGCACTATTAGAGCTAGGTAATGGTTTGGTGTCCTCCTTCATTCACTACCTTTCTATAAGGAAAAGCTGTGAAGGCACATAGATAATCATTTACCAAGTCGATAAGAGCTTAAGAGGTTTGGGTATTTAAGAGAGTTCGATGCACCCTCCTCTGGGGAATCTACAATAGGAAGTCCATTTGACAGTCAGTCACGCATCATAACTCGTTAGCACATACCTTAGCGTATAAAAAAGGGTGCGCTCACTTGGTCGCTCGATCCCTTGAGTGGGGAGTCCTAGTTGTAGGCAATCCTTCGCCGGCGAGAGCCTTTGTCTACACTCCCATAAGCCCACATGTGAACCGCAGTTGTATAATTAATAGAAATTATCTCTTTATGCTTGCGTTTGGGACCATTGTCATTTGGATTCAGTTGGACTTTTTGTCATGAGGTATGGGCTTGTTGGGCCATTTAAACGGGGACGAGTCCATGCTTTATGGCAGTTGGGCCAAAAGCTCAAATGCCAATGTGCCATCTTATGTTTAAGCCCCTTATCATTTAAAGTTGTTTAGCCATGTTATCGCAAAAGTGTAAACCTGTTGGGCCTTTTCAACTGGGACAAGTTTTCACCTTGCAATAATGTGATTGAAGCTTTAAAATGACAAGAGGCCGACTTATATATTCCATGCATTGCACACATACATGAGACTATATATTCTCATGAAAGTCAAAAAGTATGGCTCCTGTCGGAGAAAAAAAAATAACAAAACAAATCACAATTATTAGTTAAAGACAAATAGATAATAATATTTACAAGAAATAACGGCTTGAATGACATCTATGCGTCAGGGACAAGCTTCTCATCCAATTTTCTTATAAATTGGCAAACAAGGTCTTTTAAAGTTAGATTCCCGAGACTTAATTTTGGACTTTCTTTTTGAAACTATGTATGTAACATGCGAATTACGTGATACACATGTCATCCCTAATGAATTTTATTTTATCTTCGCAGTTATCAGACACCATTCCTAAAGAACGATAATAAGTATTACATGTACATCGTACACATTTATAACAAACACCTAATCTTTTAGCTCTTCTTTTCTTAGCATAAGTGTTTTTTCCTAAACCAGGCAGAAATGAAATAAAATAGTCAGATGACTCACCTGCCAAGCGGACTCGTGCTTCAATGATCCAATGGATATCACTAGGAATACCATGGATCATCAGAAGTCTCATCCTTTTAATGCGTTCTTTGTAGACTTTCATCAGAGAATTTTGAGGGAGAGAAGGAAAATGCTTGTGAAGATTTGAAGAACATCTTCCATCATGTCTGTGACTTTACCTACAAAAATTAAACACATAAAAATAAAACACAAAAAATCTTAATTTATATACAAATTGCTTGGGTTGGCTTCTTGCTAGCGCTAAGTTTAACATCGTCAGCTAGACATGACTGCCCGAATGTTAGGCTGGATCTGCAAGTGTGAGACTTTCTTTTTGTCGCTCAAACGATTCTCCCCAATAGTGTTTGACACACTGGCTATTTACTCTGAATGTGTTATGGATTTGGGGTTGTATATCTCAACTATTATGTAGGGTAACACCTGGGTAATCACAAATGGACCTGACCACCTTGATTTCAATTTTCCAGGGAAATGTTTCAACCTTGAATTGTATAACAATACCCACTACCCTAGTTCCAGCTGTCTGCGTACTATTTTTTTATCATGCCATTTTTTGGTCTTTTCTTTGTACAGTTTGGCATTCTCATAAGCACGTAGGCGAAATTCCTCCAATTCATTCAGTTGGTGGAGCTGTTTCTCTCCTACTGCTTGTAGATCAAGATTTAGCTTCTTCAGTGCCCAGTACGTTTTATGTTCGAGCTCCACTGGCAGATGGCATGCTTTCCCAAACACCATTCGATATGGAAACATACTAATAGGTGTCTTGTAAGCTGTCCAGTAGGCCCATAATGTGTCATCCAATTTTGTAGACCAGACCTTCTATGTTAATCCACCGGTTCTCTCCAAGATTCTTTTGATCTCTCTGTTTGAAACTTCAACCTGCCCACTTGACTGCGGATGGTAAGCAATGGAAACTTTATGAGTAACTCCATATTTGGATAGGAGTGCATCGAAGTATCTGTTGCAAAAGTGTGTGCCACCATCACTGATGATTGCCTGAGGTGTTCCGAAGCAAGTGAAAATATTCCTTTTAAGGAATTTTAACACCACTTTTGAGTCATTTGATGGCAGTGTTGTTGCTTCAACCCATTTGGAGACGTAGTCTACTGCAACCAGAATGTACAGGTTTCCAAATGATGGAGTAAATGGTCTCATAAAATCAATCCCCCATACATCAAATATCTCCACTTCGATAATTCTTTGAAGAGGTCTTTCATTTCTTCTAGAAATATTTCCCGTTCTCTAGCACCTTTTGTTGGTTTTATTCTAGGTCCCAAGATCATCAAACAAGCATGAAGATGTGTGAAATACATATCAAAGAAGTTGCGGAATACTTACATTGATCGGTTGAAATGATTTGAAGACAAACAAAACCATTTTTCAGCCCTCCATGTGCGCCCACTGCATGCAGTCCACTGCTCAAAAATTTCAGTTTTGAGTCTTCAAGAATCAAGATTTCGAGCTTCAATCTTCGTCGTTTGATTCCCGGCTCGTGGGTGGGTTTCCCTAACACCTTCGTATGCCTCTTAGAAGTGTACTAGCACTTGGATCTTGCCACAAAATCCACAAATATGCTTCATCATTCACGCCATTTCTTGACAGTGAGCAGCCCCTTGGGCGTGAAGGAGAAAAAGATGGGAGAGAGATAG
>SKCR01032727.1:0-105770 GCA_019454045.1 Zanthoxylum bungeanum | reverse complement strand
AAAATATTAATTTTTTTTTCTTTTTTCATAAAATTTTCCTAAAATAAATTCTTAATGAGTATCCTAAGAACACTAGTTAGTATTTCCCTTATTATTTTATTGTCTTCGATCTTAGAATAAGTTTATTCTGCACGGTGTGCTTTAATAAATAAGAAATATGACTTTGCAGCACTGACTCCAGTATATTCTGCATGAAAGATACTTTTGTCGGCCACTTATATTGTATTAGGGTATTTATTAAAAACTTTCCGGACCCTGATATTTTCATAATCATCATTAAATTTTTGATTGTTTTTTATAGAACCTCATCAAATTCTGTCATTAAAAATAAACGACAACACATCTATTTATTTATTATTTTTCATTTTTACCCTTTATTTATACATTAAAGCGTTCTTCTTTAGTTTTTTTCTCTCTATCTATCATATTCCTCTGTATTTTTCCCTCTCCAACATGCTATTATTTAGTTAATGATCTCAAAATTTCAACTCCATTAGAACCATTAATTTTTTCATTCAAATTGTATATTTTTTTAAAATGTCAATACTGGAAAAAATTAATGAGAAGTTTTTGTTGTTAAAATTAGTGTCAAACCATCAAACTAACATGCAAACAACCAGATTAAACAGAAAATCGGATCTAATATGAATAAACCTAAAACCTTAAAACTGAAATTTAAAAAAACCATTTTTTGATCCAAGTCGAGATAATCTCTGTCCTTAAGAACTTATTGGCCCCGTCACAGGTGCTTACGGATCACAATTGGCCAATGTTCTCCCAGGATAACTTGGTTCCTTCTTGTCCAAGGAGCACTCCTTGACAAGTATTCGAACTAGGAAATATGGTGAAACTCTCTCTAAAACCATAAGAAAACAAAATGTCTCTTCCTAATTCGGATTTTTTCTTTGTAATTCGTTTGGATATAAAGCCTTCTTTTATAAGGCATGAAGGGTGCCAATAGGGCACCCTTTGGGGTGGGGTGCAACCCTCCAAAGGGTTGTACCCCTCACAGCACCAATCCAACCAAAATGACAGAATTACCCTTAATGAATATTGAAGAATTTCCAACAATCCCCCACAATTCTTCAAATATTCATGGAGACACTTGAGAGAGTTACCATGAACTAAAGCTGCATCGAAATAGGTAGCTTTCGCCTTGAACCTTTCCTAGTGAGTGACAATCGGATTTACTTGGCAAACCAGTGACCCATAGTCTTGAACTGTTCTGCCGTTGGTGTAAACCAAGACAATTGCCAACACACAGCTTTAATTCGACCATTTTCCCGTTCTACGGTTGTGTTCATTTGGCCCTGAACAACGGTCCTGGATTCATCAAGCACTTTAGGGTAACCCGCCTTTAAAGGTTCCCATGGAAGCGGCCTCACTTCTTACTTGAAATAGGTGATCTACTATGAAGAGGTAATCTGTCTTTACCCCCATTAGGACTCATCTCCTAATATAGTGATCATTAAAAGCCTTAGCTTATCCTAACCAATGACAGACAGCACTCAGCGTCATTATCGGAATGGGAAAGAGTACGAAACTCTTCAGTGCTTGTTTTGAATTGCACAAAGTTTCTGTTGTCCCTTTTGAACCTAGATCTTGGGATCTCCAGTCAGCTAGGTTGGGTTTCCACAGTGACAATTCTTAGATTATAGGCTTCAAGCCCATTCCCCTCGATGACTTCTCAACTTGCTCTCGAGGTAAACCTTTAGTTAGTGGATCCGCTAGGTTTTCCTTCGACTTGACATAATCGATCGTTATTATGCCACTTGAGAGCAGTTGACGTATGGTATTATGTCTCCGACGTATGTGTCGAGACTTACCATTATACATTGTATTTTGGGCTCTCCCAATAGCCGATTGGCTTTCACAATGTATGCTAATCGCTGGCACCGGTTTGGGCCAACTAGGAATATCCTCCAGGAAGTTTCTAAGCCATTCTGCTTCTTCCGCTGTTTTGTCTAACGCTATGAACTCTGATTCCATAGTAGACCGGGCAATACATGTTTGCCTCGAGGATTTCCATGACACGGCTGCATTACCAAGTGTGAAAACAAATCCAACCGTAGATTTGGAATCCACTATATCAGATATCCCAGCATCGCTGTATCCCTCTAGAACAGCAGGATATCTCTCGTAATGTAGCCCATATTTTGAAGTTTCTTATACCTCAAAACACTTACTATGGCTTTTCCAGTGGTTATGTCCTGGATTGCTAGTATATCTGCTAAGCCTATTCACAGCTTGAGCGATATCAGTTCGTGTGCAATTCGTGAGATACATCAGACTTCCGATGATCCTTGAATACTCTAATTGCGATATGCTTAAGCCAGTATTCTTTGATAGAGGAAGAGTTAGGTTAGCTACTCCCAAATCTTTCATATCAAATTTGCTGGATAACACTTTCTTGGTAACTGAATCAACTCATGATTATTACCAATTATCAGCATATCGTCTACATAGAGACATACAATGACATATCATTTTTGAGTTGATTTGGTGTATATACACTTATCACACTCATCGGTTTTAAACCCACTTGACAACATCTCTTTGTCAATTCTCATGTCATTGTCTAGGTGCTTGTTTTAATCCGTACAAGGATTTTACAAGTTTGCACACCTTCTGTTCTTATCCAGGAACATTAAACCCTTCTGGTTGTTCCATGTAAGTCTCTTCATCCAATTCACCATTCAAGAATGACGTCTTTACATCCTTTTGATGTATTTCAAGACCAAATATAGCTGCTATGGCTATAAGCATTCTACTGATGTGATACGAATCACTGGTGGATAGTGTCAAAGTAAACAAGGCCTTTTTTCTGTCTATAATCTTTTATGACAAACCTCGCCTTGTACTTATCTATTGATCCATCCATTTTCATCTTTCCATTTGTAGCCCAGTGGCTTACAACCTGGAGGAAGATCAACCAACTCCCAAGTATGGTTCTGTAGGATTGAATCAATCTCACTGTTTATCGCCTCTTTCCAGAGAGGTGCCTCCAGAGAAGACATTGCTTTTTATAGCTTTGAGGCTCATTTTCTAACCAATATGTCAGAAAATCGGGTATGACTCGATAGGTTCATTGCCTCAACATCCATGTTGATTTGACTCTTGGTCAACCTGATCACTGTCATTGACAGTATCAACAGATCTTTTGAGAGACTCTCTTCTTTGTCTTTCCTTACAAGGAAATGTCTCTTCAAAAAATATTGCATTCCTTGACTCAATCATCACATTTGGATTGATGTCAGGAATCTCATACTTGTGTACCAAGAATCGATACGCACTACTGTTGCAAGCATATCCGATGAATATACAGTCAACAGTTTTGGGTCCTATTCCACCTTCTTAGGTTTAGGAACCATCACCTTGGCAATTGGCAAGACACCCCCACATTTTCAGATATTTGTAGGAAGGTACATAACCTTTCCACAACTCATATGGTGTCTTGTCCAATCTCCTGTGAGGAAGCTTGTTCAGAACGTAGTTCGCGGAAAGCAGGGCTTTCCCCCCACAAGTTCTGAGGTAAACCAGAACTAGTCAACATGGCATTCATCATTTCCTTCAACGTTCGGTTTTTGCACTCAGCAATCCCATTGAGGAGAATAAAGAGAAGTGGTTTCGTGAATAATTCTGTGCATAGAACAATATTCATCGAATGATGAAACATATTCACCACCACTATCAATTCTGATTCTTTTGATTTCCTTGCCAAGTTGATTTGCAACTTCGTTCTCAGTGTATAAAGCTCTCAATAGCTTCAGCTTTGCTCCTCAGCAAAACACTTAACAGAATCTTGTGCTTTCATCGATAAAAGTGACAAAGTACTTTTTACCGCCTCTTGTTTGCACAATATTCATGTCACACACGTCAGTGTGTACAAGTTCCAAGGGTTCAGAACTTCGTTCTATGATGTTCTATGTATTTTTGCTTCAACACATGCCTCACACTCATGTTGGCTATCAATGCAAATTTAGGTATAAGGTTCATGTTAATTAATGTACGCATTGTATCATAATTAACATGTCCTAACCTCTCATGCCATACATTTTGTGACTCAATAATATAAGCAGAAGTTTCAGCTTTATTAATAGCACAATTGACAGTCATTGAAAAGACCCTCAGCGAGGTATCATTTTCCTACATAGACATCATTTTTGGTCAATACAATCTTGTCAGAAACAAATACAAACCCGAGACCGAGTTCTTCCGAATATCTGGAACATGCAAACATTCTTATATGTAAGCTCCGTTCCGGATATCATTTTCAGAACTACTGTGCCTTGTCCAACCACTCTAGAGGTAGACGAGTTTCCCATTGTCAGATGATCGCCGCCATCGACCTTTCTGATACGAGGAAAACATCTTGCTATCAGCACAGATATGACGAGTAGCCCAGTGTCTACCCATCATTCTCTCGGATTCCCAACCAAGTTGGCTTCAGTTACCACTGCTGAGAGATTCATTTCTGAAATCTCATCAGTTAACTGCTCATCTTCAGCGACATAGGCCTCATTTTCCTGCCATTGTCCTGAGATATCTTGTTTCTGCAGTCCTTTGTCATATGACCGCTCTTTTCACAGTTGTAGCACTTCCCATTGAACTTCTTGTTCGCTTGGGAAGAATCAGCTTCACTGTTCTTTCTTTTCTTGCTACCCTTTACATCCTCAAAGATGTTGGCCTTAGACTCCATAGTCTTGTAGCTGGCCTTCTCGGACATCATGTTGTCCTGTTCGATTCTCAATCGAACTCCAAGGTCTTCAAGGCTCATCTGCTTCTTTTTGTGTTGCAGATAGCTCCTGAAGTCCTTCCATGATGGAGGCAACTTTTCAATTATGGTGGCAACTTGAAACGTCTCACAGAGTTTCATTCCTTCATCCAGTATTTCATGAATGATCTATTGTTGTTCACCCAACTGAGACATCACCGTCCTTGAAACTACCATCTTGTAGTCCAGGAACCTACCCACGACAAATTTCTTTTGTCCGGCATCTTCGGTTTTGTACTTCTTCTCGAGAGATTCCCAGAGAACCTTCGCAGAAGTCATGCCTTGGTACACATTGTACAGGGTATTGTCAAGACCACCCAAAGGTAGTTCTTGCATAAGAAGTCTCCAGACATCCAAGTCTGTTCTCGCTCTTCCTTGGCCAATTCAGATTCACCCTCCACAGGACCCGGAGGATCTTTGAGGAATTTAGCCAACTGGAGAGTTGTCAGGTAGAACAGCATTTTGCTCTGCCACTGTTTGAAGTTTGCCCCACCAAACTTCTCCGGTTTTTCTCCATGAGAGACCGGTACTGTGATGTTTCCGCTAACCATATGTAACTGGAAAACAAACAGGGTTCAATAAGTCTACAAAAGACAAATTGTACAACGACCAACAAATGATCTTGTCTCAAGTGATATACCAAATATCCACTTGTTGTTCTATGGACAGTAGTACCAATAAACACAAGTCCTTGAATTTCCAACCAAGATTCTTATGAAAAGTAAATAAAGGAATATCATTTAACTACTTTTCTCAATAGAACCTCTTAGCAATTCAAAACCAGTATTTCACTTTTTCAATGTCACAAAACAATATACGATAAGTGTAGATATATGTGTATGTGTCAAACAAGATTGGATGGAATTACTTGTGTAAATTACACTTTAAATTCTCAACCAAGTATGCAACACAGAAATAAGTTTCAACTTTATCACTAAGTGTATGCTGTGATAATTGAACACCCTAATAATAACTTAAATCTATACTACCAAGATTAAAGTGTTTACAGTATATGATTTACTAAGTTAATAATAATTAATCTAAGTCTTTGCAGTTTATAACAATTTCAGGACAAATTCGTTAGTGTCACGTTCGTATCTACGTTCGAACGAGACTGTCCAATGTGTGCGTTCGTGTTGCGTTTGATAACGCGTTCGAACGAATGATTCCAGAGAGTTCACGTTCGTATAGCGTTCGAGAACGCGTTCGAACGGAATGATTCCAGAGAGTTTGCGTTCGAGTTGCGTTTAGGACGCGTTCGAACGTTCTTAGGCAGAAGGCTTGCGTTCGAGTTGCGTTTGAAGACGCGTTCGAACGTTCTTACGAAATTTCAGATTTAAGCCTTCGCGTGCGTCGGGCGTTCGAACGCCCTACGGGTTTTTCATGCACAGTTCGGATTTTCCAGAAAATATTCAAACCCTAACATGCGAATTACAGTCTAACAACACTAGAAAGCAATAAGTTCTTAAGATAATGTTGAATTAGTTGTGTCAAATATATAACATTAAATAAACCCATTTTTATGTAGTTTGAAGGATTATTGGAGAGCATGCATAGATTGAATCACAAAAAACAGACAAATTGCAGAGGAGAGAAAAAAAACTAGAAACAATAGTGCAAGAAAATGGAGACTAGAGAGAACTTCCAGAGCGAGAGATTGGAGAGGAAAAAATTGAATGGTTTTCTAATTTCTCAGTGGGTTTCATAATTGTTCATGTCAAATTCCTTTTTATCACTTATAAATTGATAAAGAGTAAAAAGGAAAAAAATGAATGAGTTACAGTTTTGTTTTTAGAGCAGGGACTTTGATGAGGTATTGGTATTATAGAAAAATTAGGGACTTAACGGGAGATTATGAAAAATATCAGGGACTTAACGGGAGATTAGAAAAATTAGGTTTGAGAAGGGCTTTATCCCTATTTATTATCTTATGATTTTTAAATAAGTTTTCTAAAATTTAAGATAGTCTTTATTATATATATATATATATATATATATATATTTATTATTAAGGATTGTATTTATATTTTAGAGTGCAATAATATGACAATAAATTAGTGATTAGAAAAGATTTAGGTTTTTCCTAACCCTATGGGAAGTATGAAGTATTTCACCACATGGAAGCATTCACATAACATACAAAAAAGTAGATTTGCGTAAAGAAAAAAAGTCGAAGAGCCGAACACAAATCATGCCTTCTTTCACATTGAACACAAATCATGCCTTCCTTCACAAATCATGCCTTATTTCTCAAAAAGTAGATTTGAGAAAAAGTTGGATGTTGTGCCGTCGTGGTTATATTTGTGGAATAATGCCTTCTTCACATTGGTACCGTGAAATAGTATTGCTACAATGGCGTGAACAGTAACAGCTACAGTGCCCTGAACAGTAACTTGCTATAATATCGTGCTCCAGTGTTTATGCTACATATTTTTCTACCATGCCCATGAATAATGAAGCTGTAAACAGAAAATATGTGAATTCAGCAAATTATGATTCTAGTGTGAGACAGAACAACTATAATGTGTATCTTGGGTTGTCTGTCTTAGGTTGTGATCTTGGATTTTAGTTGCGGCAAAGTGGAAACTACTAGGTAGACTAGATACTGCAAGATTACTTAAGTTTTCTCTTTAGGTCGTAATCTTTATTTTTAGTGAATGTTTATCTTTCGATATGGTCCCATGTAGGATTGGATATATAAACCATGTAAAAATTCTACTTTTCATTTACTTTCCGCATTTTATATTCTACATGTTATTGGATAATTAATTAGGGATAATTAATTATTTGACGAAACCTACGAAAATAGACTAAGAGAGAATTAACAAGTGTTATCATAACGGGTCATTATTAGTAATATTGTAATCCTTTAGAAATATTTTAGATGTTTTAATGCAATTATATTTATATTCTTTATTTCATACAATGTCCAATTCATATAATTTTTGGTGTGTTTGATGTATGAATAAAAGCAGTAAGAAGGAGATGCTCAATGCCTTGCAAAGTGATGAAGCTAACTACTACCAATTGACTTTGTGTATTCTTTTGGACATGTTAGAAGATTTAAAGCTTTATTTTATATTAAGTCAGAGACATTGGACATTAGAATTGAAGTAAATCGTGTGGATATAAAGAGTGCATGATTGTCCGAGGGACGAGAACATTACAAGCATTTTAAATTACAACTCAGAATCAGCAAAATAAAAAGTTAGCGTTGTTGCACCCAGTTTTGTTCGTTCGAATGACCAGACCAGAATTTACTCATTGTTATCTCATTTTTTCACTATTTGAATGAAAATTGTGTAACAAGTGGCTGTTGAAATGAACTATCACATCGTCCGTTCGAACGTCATAATTATAATTTCCGAATTATGCAGTCTTTAATATTTTAGTCATAATTGATCGATTGAGTCAATTTAATATGTTCTGGAAAGGGAATTCCAAGCTCTACAATTTTATGTCTAATAGCCAAGACCAAATTCGAACGATTTCATAGCCAAATTTGACTCCGAGTTTGACTTACCTATGCTGAGTGTGAACCAAAGCACGCGATTGTTTCTTTCAAACATAAACATGAAAGGATATGCATGAATTAGGGTTTAGAAAATCTAAAAAAAGAACCATATATGTCTTATAATAGATAATGTCTAATAACAAGAAATAGAGAAAGGTCAGAGACACTCAAAAATGCAAGGATTCTCCATGCAGAACTAACTTCATTGGTGAAGTTAAGGATGAATTCAACTGTTAGGTATCTTCTCTCTCTTTTTATCCCTGTAATTGAACTTACTGGAAAAATATAAACTTTGATATTTATTCTCTATCATGTTCTTATACGTACATTAATGATTGGATTCAAGAAGATATCTATCATAGGTTCAGTCGAACTTTTATCATTGTTGGTTTTAGGGTTGGGTTTATAAATTACCAGAGTACTATGTTATTATAATTTTTTTTTTAAAAAAAAATTAAATATAAATTAGTAGAAAATTTAAACGGATCCTAACAAATTTGATTTGTATTTAAATTTTTTATGATTAGTTTAATAAAGAATTTTTAACGATTTTTATATTCAATTTATTTAATAATACATTTATTTATTTATTAAACAAAATAATTTTCCTAAATCCATGTTCACTTTATTACGAATCGAATTGAATAAACAATTCCCATATCGATGCATGATAACAAAATAATAATAATATAATAATTAGAGAAAAAACCTCGTGGGTCCCAAATTTTTTACATAATACTCTATATCATATCCTTGATTTTTTTTTTTTCATTACAACACCAGATTCTTGCTGTTAAAAACTAATAGTATAAACATTCATTTTTATTATTATTTTATATTTTTTACACTTTAATCTCATAATTCACTTTATTCTTTTCCTCCTGCAAAAATCGTCATAATTAACATTATCTATTTAATCAGCAAAGTTAAATTTCCACATCGCAAGCATAATCTAGAATTGTCAAAATGGATCTCACCGATAATTTCTAAAATTCCATTGAATTTGAAAATCATAATTCAATTTTAAAATAGATCGATTTTTCCAATTATTTTTATGCTTTAGCATGAAAATGAGGAAATGTTATAGAAAGAATAAGAGAAGTGAAAAAAAAAAAAAAATTAGAATTATCCCTAATAATTATTAATTTGTGGGCTTGAGCTGAGTTTTTAAGCCCAACATCACATCCAAAACCACCAGACAAAAATTACTTCCACAAACAAGTGGCATGATTTGAAGTAGGGATGGCAAATTTAGTAGGAGGATTTGGAAAAATGTGTATCCGTATTAATAAAAATACGGATATGTATTTAAGTAAATCTGGAGTCGGATATCTGAATATAAAATGATAAAAATCATTTCAAATTATTTTTATTTATGATTTTATTATAATTTATACTTAAATTTAGATTATTTTGGATGGATTTTAAATTGTAAATGTTATTTTAGATGTTAAAATACTATTGTTTAATTAGAGATATTATTTTATTTTACTTTAAGAATTTAATTAAATAATTGAAGAAAAAAAAAAAAAAAAAGCGAATTCAGATGTCCAAAGAAATTCATGGAAAATACACACATCCGGATATATATATTATATACTAGATATTGCCCGTGCCTCCGGCACGGTGTTTACAGAATTTACAGAGAGATTAAGATTCTATTATTTAATTTATTTATTAATTTTCAGAGATATTCTATCATGAAATGATTTTATTTTAATTAAATGATTTTATTCTTTAATTTATTTGATAGTTTTCATTTTCCTTTAATAAATGATTTTGTTTTCATTTTCATTTTATAGTGATTCTATAATGGAATCGGATTCTTTATCAGTAATTAGATTATAATGAAATGATCTGAGCCGCCAATTAAGCCACATAAAGATAGTCTTTGGATACATTATCTCTCTTAATCATAACCATTGGTTGCATTCTCTTTCCTCCACACCATTGTGCTTTATATAATATATATATATATATATATATATGCATATGATCCGAATATAAAATGTAATAAGGATCCAGAACTGAATCCATACAGATATGGATCTGCATTTACCATCCCTTATTTGATGTGAATGTTAATGCCTCATTGTCTTAGGAACAATTTGATCACCAGCAAATACCCTGAGCAGGAACATGGATTGAAGGTATGATCCAGTTCTTAAGGAGCTGCAATGTGCAGTGCGATTCATGCATAATATAAGTGAAGACTCAGCATATTGTTAATTCATACATTATGAGGGTGGTTTCTCAATTCTTTAATGCATGACATATTAAAAATATTGTTGATTATAAGTTTGAAGTGTTGCTTATTTGCTGCCAGCATCAATGGTTATGAAATGTCTCTTTGTCAAGTCATAGTAGTAGCTGATAGTGAGATGACATTTTATGAATTGTCTCAAATCAATCTTCAATAAAAGTGGAACTTGATGGTGGAGAGTTGATGTACTATTGGACAACTCATATCTTGAAGAAAACACCATTGGATTTCTTTCCTAAAAAAGAAGCATTTTCCCTTTAATTTGGTGGTTGATGATAACATAGACCTATGTGCTTAGCTGTTTACAATGATGAGGAAACAAGAAAATGACTTGGTCCTACTGTAGAACATCATCAGGTTTCAATTTTAATTAGACCCCATAGCTCTAATTTTTTTTTTTTTTTTTTTTTTTTTTTTATGATTTATGTGAAATTTCTTGAGTATTGAAGCACGTTTGAAGTCGCTCTCTTTAAGGGTAAATTTGGCCCCACTAAAATGACAATACAATGGATTACCGGCGAATTTCTCTAGGATATAACAATACTCACATATTTTTCAGCGATTGTACTATCGACGAAAAAACCCCTTAAGAATTAGAAAGATTAAAAATATGATCGTGTTTTTACATTTTGTATGGAGCGTAAAAACACGTGGTGTTGTCAGAAAAATGATAAGAATTTCGAGAGAAGAGAGAAAAAATTGCTTGAATTTTTTAGATGAATAAAATGGTTTGGATAGAAAGCCTATTTATAGGTGCTAGAATACCCTTTCAGATAATCCACCCACCCATTCAAATTTATGTGATTAAATCATGTCCCTTGGATCACACTCGTTAGGAACGTACGGCCCAAATCATATCAGTTCAGATAATCCAAACTGTCACCCATTTGAGTCCATGCGGTCCACGAACCAACACGCCCAACTGAACCAAGGTGACCAAATTCTTTGGATCTCATAGTATGTATCCAAATTCTTCATCTCCACAGCCTAGAAATATATATATGGAGTTTTTCTTGCATCGAGCTCATTGGATACATGTGCAACGGCTAAACAACCGAATACTCTAATGTGATAGTATGAGAGATTCTTACCAGACCACACTTTCTCCGAAATCTCAAGATTCAACGGTATAGAAGGTGATATGTTGATCAAGTAACAAGCGGCATGAACAGCTTCTCCCCAGAATGGCTTTGGCAGCTTAGCCATACTGATCATGCTTCTGAATTCCTGCATAACGGTACGGTTCATTCTTTCAGCTACACCATTATATTGTGGGGTCGAATGTAGTATCTCATGCAGTAGGCATCAAACTTTCTGGAATCGTAATCGCCTCCATTGGCTGTGCGGAGGCACTTCAGTTTCTTTTTTATTTCACGCTCTATCATGGGATGGAATAACTTGAATTGATCTATGACCTGATCTTTCTTCTTGAGGAAATACACTCATACTTTCCAAGAATCATCATCAATGAAATTCAAAAAATACTTGTTACCGTCCAGTGAATCAACCTCCAATGGACCACATATATCAGAGTGCACCAGAGTAACTCTGATATTCTCTTTGAAGATAAAATAAACTAGACTATGTGTTACTTACCAAATAAATAATGGTTGCAAAGATCTAGTGCAGCATCCTTGGTAAGCTCATTCTTGGTCAGGATATATAACCCTCTCTCACTCATGTGACTGAGTCTCTGGTGCCACAAATTTTGAGTAACATCTTTTTCAGCTATATCAGGAAGAGAACCGAGTAGTAGGAAGGCTTGTACTTCATTTCCCAGCTGCATATCTACTGTAGATAGCTAATTCACCAGGCTCTGGAACTCATTGGTGTGTTGTGCGCCGGAAGTTCCAATCTGTAACTTCAAATTCACCAAACGCCTCATTAACATGACTTTATTTCGAGTTGTCTTCACCTGGTACATGCCTTTCATTTTTACCCATATTTCGTAAGCATTTGTATCATATGCTACGTGGTGGAAGACACTGTGGCCGACCCACTACCTAATCTGACCGAGAGTTCTGTAGTGGAGTTTATACCAATCACATTATTTGACATAATCTGGTCTCACTCCCTTCACCTCGATCATATCGAATAGATCTTTGTAGTGTAAATAATCTATCAGCTGAGGCTTCAAGAGGGAGTAATTGGTTGCTGTCAGCTTGATCATCGACCAGAAGAGGGATATTCTATTTCTATTTTAAGTTTAAAATTTAAAATGAAAATATGACAAAATCGAAGATGATTTTTACAAATCAGAGGTCATCGTTACGTCCAAAACAGTAAAAAATAGTGGATTTGATTCTTTGTTGGTCTAAATCCGACACAGAGGTCGATTTATAAATTTTAAAATTTATGGGCTAAAATATAAATTTTAGATACATCAGGGGGCTCAATGAAATTTACCAGGTTTGCTGACAGTCTGACACATGGCTGCTGACTAGATCGGAATGGCTGATGCGGCAACTGACAGTATCAGAATTATGACGTGGCAGCTAAATGAACAGGAAAAGTTGTTGAGAGATTATCGTACCGCAAGTATACGGTGTCAAGTTTTAGTAAAAGATAAGTAGAGTGTCGAACCCACAAGGATTGTAATCAAACTTTCACTAAGTACTATAATTAATAAACCTAACTTTATTTAGAAGCAACTTTAAGATAAACTAAAAACTAAATAAGCAAGATATCAAAATGTTAAATTAAGATAAACCAATATGAGAGAGATTCTATAGTCTGATTTTACCTAATTATCTCCTATGTATTTGCTATGCCAATCAATTATTATTCAATTTCTTAGTTTATAAGTCAAGAATCCTAAGTTATTCTAACTCCCTCTTCCGAGTGACAAGTGAAAATATTATTAACTATTGACTTCGATATCCCTATAAAAATCTAGTAATCAATAACTCATTAAGCTTTGTGATTCTTTGTTAACAACTTCAAATGGATTATAGATTCTCCCGAACTTTACAAATCTCCTAAGTTATATTCTCTAGATCCTATTCAAAATCCAATCTCCTAAGTGATAGATTCTAAACATACATCATTTTAATTTGTGACCAACAAACTAGAAGCATTAAACACGGGAGAATATAAATAAACTGAATTAAAACTTCATAAAACTCAATTTGGCAAATAATACATAGGATCAAGCATTGGCTAAATCATCCTCTAGAATAATAGAGTTAGTTCATGACTAAATATAAAAACAATGAAAGCGTGGTCAAGAACATAATGGACATCATTAGAGTTTGAAGAAAAGAAACTAAAAGATAAAACCCGAATCGAATCCTTTCGTCTACGGACATCACCGCCTTCGTATCCTCTTGTCATTCTTTAATCTTTCTCCTTGGATCTCCCCAAAATATATGTTTAGAACTCTTGAGTTGTGTATTAGTCTCCCTTTAGGGTTTTGGACGAGCTTTTATATTTATAGGGAAGTCTTGGAGTCCTTGTCGTTGTAGAATAATGATTTTTTAAGTTTTTGGACGTCTACCGCAGCGTCGCGACGCCAAACCCTCGGGAAATTATTATGATGGCATCCTGTCCGGGCGTCACGACGCTAGGCCAAATTTTCAGAATGTGATTTCTGCGTATTTTTCTCTTCCCGCGTGCTCCTGATGCTTCCGTAAGATCCTAAAATTAGTTCATTTACCCCAAGATCCATGTTCAAATGCTTCATATCAATAAAACATAAAACAAACCACAAAATAAATTAAATGACACTAAACTTAACAAAATAGTAAGCTAAGAATGCATGATTAAGTGGGTATAAACAGTACTTATCAAACACCCCCAAACTTAAGATTTTGCTAGTCCCGAGCAAAAGACTAAAAAACTAAATAAAAATAAAAAACAAAAATAAAAACATTAACTAGGCCACTTTCATAGGGATCATGATTGCATTTAGCGTATGCAACAATCCTTTAAACCCCTAGGAGACCCTAGTGGATGAGTTATAGTCTCGTGAGGGCTTGCAGCGACAACACCCACAAACGTCATTCACACAGATGCAATCATGTAAAAATATTAAAAGAAAATAAAGTAGTCTCGGTAGTTACGGATACCTCAAAGAATACCTACCAATGAAATCGGAGAAATTTCAAAGTACTCAATGCAACTAAAATCCAAGTTTTTGAATAAATCATCTAAGTTAGACTCACTGTGTGTGTGTGTAAAGGTTCAGTCATATCTCGACTCATGAGTAAGCCAACTCGATGATTTCGTCTCAAAAATTGAGATCTGATGGGTCAAACCAACTTAGATGTCTAAAAAATGATATGTATTTGCCTTCTTTTTTTGGCTCAGTATGGTACAATTTTTTTCCTTTCTTTTTTTTTTTTTTTTTTTTTTTTTTTTTTTTTTCCATTTTTTGCAACACACCTACCCTTTAAGGTAGTATTTCTCCTCATGGTTGTCCTAACACTCGCTCATGGGTAGCTTCACGCTTATTGGTTATAGGTGGTTAAACTTCATTTTTTTGGTTCTTTTAAAACTTTTTTTTTTCTTTTTTTATTTTTAACCATACCATACATCAACACTAATAAATCGATATAGACATCTAAGTAAATAGTCATTCATCGGCAAATAATTTCTTCAACTAGTCACTTTGCCATTACTGCTAGAACCTTATTGTTAAGTGCTTACGAGTCTAACTTAGATCACCTACTCAAAGCATCAGATAAAAATCAATTGGGAACTTATCATTTCTAAGATTTTATTCTAAAGTAAACAAAACTCATTATTAGACTTATGTTTTACTATCTAGGACTAAAAATAAAATATATATTTTTAATTAGCAGGAACTATCACTACATACACACACCCCTAAACTTAAAACTTACATTATCCTCAATGTAAGATAAACATAAAGAAACATGATTAAGGAACAACAATACTGTGTATGGATTTGATCAGACTCTTGCTGGTCAGAAATTGGTTTTGCGGGCTATATGGTTTGCGCTAACACCTGCATAAATACACATGCAAACTAATAAACTATCAAATAGCACACAATAAAATAAAACTAAAGTAAAGAAAATAAAAATAAAAATAAACAAATACAAGGGTTGCCTCTCCGCTAGCGCTAAGTTTAACGTCTTCAGCCGAAGTAACCACCCAAGTGGTCATGGTGGCTTCAGCGTAGCAAATCGGGTAGTCTCATGTGCCTTCTTCTTTGGTATCCACCGGTTGTTATGACATGAAAAAGAATTTTTGGCTAGCTGCGGAAATTTATCAATGGATGGTCCCCAGGGTCTACTAATGGTTGAAATTTTGGGCTGCACATGTGGAAAAATTGGCTCGACCATGTTTTGAGCTTTCCAGGGACTATCTTCAGGCGAGCACTGACTCTTGATTTCCTCTTTTTGCGGCGCTTTGGGATCATTTGTTGTTCTAGCTACGGAGAATCTTCTTTGTTTGGCTTAACTGCGGGTTCACCCTATGTGTTGGCTAGAATATTTGGAGATGGGTCTAGCACATAATCATTATCTATTGCAACTGGTCTTTCTACAATGTATATCCTGCGATATTCTTCATCATCTTGAGGACTCAGCATGGCTCTGAAAACACTAAAGGTGACTTCTTCATCTTGAACTTTTATTTTCAGTTTACCTTTTTGTACATCAATTATAGCTCTGCCGGTTGCCAGGAAAAGGTCTTCCAATGATGATTGGAACATCATGATCCTCTTCCATATCAAGAACAAATAAGCCAGCAGGAAAATAGAACTTATCCACTGATAAGTGTGGTTTATACCCATTTATTCATGCATTCTCAGCTTACAATTTTGTTAGATTTCGTACCATATAATATGTTTTGTAATTATTTTATGTTTTATTTGTAGGAAGCGTCAGTAAATGGATCTTGGGGAATTTATACATGTTTTGGGACCATACGGACGCAACAGAAGCACGCGGGAAGAGCAGAAACGCGGAAATCATAAAATCCAGGACACTGCCACGCGTCACGACATGCCCTTGCTGCGCATCGCGATGCGCATTCACTCAACACATATAAAAGGCAGAGAGTTCAGCGCTGCGGCGCCAATTTGCCAGCGCCGCGGCGCCCCATAACCCCCAAAATCACCAAATCTTAGGGTTTTCATGTACCAATGAGCCCAAGGCTTTATTATAAATAGATAAGCTCATCCAAGACTAAAAGAGGAGGTCAAATACATAACATAAAGTCATAATACATATATTTTTAGAGAGCTTGAAGGAGGAGGATTGAATAGAGACAAGAAGAGACAAGGGCGTTGACATCCGAAGAGGAAGGGATTCAATTCGGGTTGTATCATCTTAATTCTTTCTTAGAACTCTAATGATTTCCATGTTCATGACCTTATTGTAATTGTTTTAATCTTTAGTCATGAACCATTCCATAATTCTATAGGAGGATGATGTAATTGATGCTTGAATTATGTGTTGTTTTGCTATTTTAATTCATATAAAGTTTGATTTAAGTTTATTTATATTCTTTTGTGTTTAATGCTTTGTGTTTTCTGGCCACAAATATGATGATGAATGTTTAAAATCTATCACTCGGGAGAGGAGGTTTTGAATAGATTTACAGGATATAACCTAGGAATCTTATAGAGTCCGGAAGGATATATGAGTTTCTTTGAAGTCGTTAATATATAATCATAAGGCGTAATGAATTATTGATTGTTAGATTTTTATAAGAATATCGAAGTCTGCAATTAATAATATTGTCAATGTTACTCGGGAGTGAGAGTGAATACTTTAGGACTCTGGACTTATAAACAAAGCAATTGAATAAGATTTGAATGGCATAACAGTTCGATATGGGATAGTTAGGTGAAATCGGACTTAGAATCTCTCTAATATTGGCTCTCATATTCAAATATCTTTATATCTTATTTATTTAATGCAATCTTTATAAATTGTTTTCTAAATAAAGTTATTATTATCAATTGTAGTATTTAGTGCGAGTTAACACAATCCATGTGGGTTCGACACGCTTTACTTATCTTTACTAAAACTTGACATTGTACACTTGCGGTACGATATAAAATATCACAACAAGTTTTTGGTGTCGTTGTCGGGAATTGTTTGTTTAATTCACGTTAATACTACTACCAAGTAGTCTTAGCTTTAATTTAGATTTTTATCTTTTATTTTTAGTTTATTTTTATTTTGTATTTATTTTGTTTGTTTTGTTTTTATTTTGTTTTGTTTATTGAATTTTTTTCTTTTTCTTTCGCTGCTTCAGTGAATGCGAAGATCCACAAGTTTCGACTCGCTCCTGTTTGATCCTGAAATAGAAAGAACAACGAGGAGACTAAGGAAAGAAAGAAAAATTGAAAAAGAAGCAATGACGGCTGAAAACAGAGAGAACAACGCACGCCAACAATTTTAAGCTAAAACCTGCATTGATCAACATGGTACAAAGAAATCAGTTTGGGGGTTCAGCTGTAGAAGATCCCAACCTGCACTTAATGATGTTCCTGGAGATCGCAGATACCATAAAGATGAATGGCGTGAGTAAAGAGGCTATCAGGCTATGTTTATTCTCATTCTCTTTACGGGATAAAGCGTGTGATTGGCTTCAATCAATACAGACGGGGAGTATCATGACATGGCAGGATATGGCCACAAAATTTCTTGAGAGGTTCTTTCCATCAGCTAAATCAGCTCAACTGAGGGCAGAAATTAGTATATTTAAGCAGTTGGAAACTGAGACTTTATATGAAGCATGTGAGCGCTCTAAGGATCTACTACGAAGATGCCCACAACACGATTATACAGATTGGGTCCAGATTCAGTTGTTCTATAATGGGCTGAATGGTTCGAATAAGACTGTGATTGATGCAGCAGTTGGATGAGCTCTATTCAAGAAATCAGCTGAGGACGCCTACAATCTGTTAGAAGAAATGGCCATTAACCATTTTCAATGGCCAAGTGAACGCGCTACGGTGACCAAAGTGGCTGGAATATATGAAGTGGACCATCTTGTGGAACTTACAGCTCAAATTTCCACCCTATCAACTCAAGTAGCAGCCCTGACAAATCCATGAGTACAGCCATCTATTTAATCAGCAACAGCTACAAATATGCGGTTATTGGAAGGAGACCCGAACTTTGAGCAAGTCCAATATGTGAACAATCAAAACTTCAACAGTTATAGAGGCATTCTATAGGCACTGCATTTTTGTATATAAGTCTCGATGATGAGCCTCGTACGGAGGCACTACCTTTTATGTCACGGAAGTCGCGGGAAACAGACGTCGGAAGGGAAAGTCAAGAATTGACATCTTATTGAATTTAATTCGCTTGTTTAGCTTCGGGTTTGCTCGTTGGACCTCCGTTTCAAAATCATCCTTGGCCCAAAACCCCCGCAAGCCACACTGCCTCGGCCCAGACACCAAAGCCCACGCCCAAAGCCTATGAAACCAAACCAAATCACACACCAAGCCCACTTAGAACTACCCCACGCCCTTTACACAACAATTACCCCTCCACTAACTATTCAAACAACCAAATTAAACTTCTACCAAGCATGCCCCACGCCTTTGACCTCAAATTTACCTTACCTCCCATTTTCAACAAAGTTTTCCAAGCCATCTAATAGCCTCCCCTAACCAAGTCAAACATAACCCTACACCATTAAATTTGGCAACCCCACGCCCATGACCAAAGCCTTCCTTTTCCATTTTTTTCAAAAAGTTAGCCACCCCAATTAATAAGCCTAATCAATGTTAGCCTACCTAATAAATGCACCACCCTTTGCCTATATAAAGAAACCCTAGCTCCCTTGAAACCCCTAGCACATAGATAACATAAAAAACTTTCTTCTCCTCTCTAAGCACTCATGCCACTGCCAGTGAAACAACCCTCATTCACGCCACTGCCCTCCATCCAACAATCCCCCTCACGCCTCACTGCCACCAAGCCAAACATCAACAAGCTCAGCCCTCCCTTCACCCCTAAAGATCCCTTAAACTCAGCCCCTAGCATTCACGTAAATCACCCCTTCCATCAGCCCCTAACACGCCACTACAGCCTCTCCATTCTGCCCTCCCAAAACACGCCCAAAACTGCCTAAATCCAACCCAAATTAACGCCACTGCAGCCCCTAAAACTGCCTTCAATATCACCGAAAAATTGCCTCCCTAAACTGCCAGCACATCACCGAAAATACTGCACTCAAACAACCCCCAGATTACCGTGAAACACTGCCCCAAAATACCCCATAAATTACCGAAAATACTGCCCAAATACACCCCCAAACTACTGAAAAAAATGCAACCCATCATTCCTATCAATCCCACATCGATTAGGAAACTACCCACCTTAATTGCCTTCAACTCTCACGCACAAACACCTTGTTGGCAGCCCTCTCACGCACACAGCACACTCACCAAAAGCCACTCAACCCATCAACACGTAGTCACAAAACCCACATCGCCCAGGAAGCAGCCCTCACTCACGCACCCCACTCAGCAGCCTTCACGCAAGCAACTCAATAACACGTCATAACCCCCCTCACATCCCACGCACAAAAACCTCACACGCCCCTTCCCTTTAGTCCCACATCGATCAAGAAACACCCCTCAAAGCCTAGATTACTTCACGCCTAAAACAACAAAAGACCTAGCCCTCACGCACAAATCCACGCAAACCACTCCCCTTTCTAGCCCTTGTTCACGCAAATCATCCCCTCAACTTCATCCCACATCGACTAGGAACCTTCAACTCACGCATAAGCCTTCAACTCACGCACACGCCACTCACGCCATTGCCTTCATCAGCCCTCACGCAAGCCATCACCCTGCACACACTACTCACATAACATCAGCCTGCCTTCACAATAAAACCCCCTAACATACAGCCCTCGATTCAACGCTACAAGCCCCTGCAAACACTGCCCCAAGAATACTGAATTCTGCCTCCAAAATCTGCCAGCAATCACCAAAAACTGCCTTAAAAATTTGCACCACTCTGACCGAAAACTGCACTGAACATATACCCCTGACCACCGAAAATTCTGCCTAAAACAATCCCCAAAATCTGCACTGTAATTACCAAAAATCTGCTCCAAAATAGCCCCCTGACCTGCGTCCCATAACACTCTAAAACTGTCCAGAAAACTGCACTCGCAAAACTGCATCATAAACTCGCAGAAAACTGTCCAGAAAATCTGCCCCTTTACCACCAAAAATTCTGCCCCATAACATCGCCCAAATACCGCGAAAACAGTGAACCAGCGAAAACAGCAAAAACAGCATAAACAACAAAATAAAGAAAAAAACGAGCGGAAACAACGGGTGACAATAAGACAAAACATCGAAAACAGTGAATCAGTGAAAACAATGAAAATAGCGGAAACAGCAGACCAATGAAAACAGCAGAAATGATAACCCTTCCGGCACCGTGAAACATACTCCCGAAAAGTGACTTAAAAGGTAAGACCTGAGCACCTTTTGTTATATTTTATTTTGTTGTCCCGGACACGGCATGCTCGGTTGACGTGGAATACGTCCAACCGGGTATGCAAGTCCTACATTGAGAACGGCCAAATTTCTTGGTCACATGTTTATTCCGCATGTATTAATTTAACGTATTCATGAGATTGCATGTTTACCGCTATTCCGACTTATTTTTTATGTATACAAACTTAGATATAAGAGTTGCTTTTATGAATGAGAATTGATATAGGTTATTTTGAATAAATATGTCGCATAGATTCGGTTAAGGTATTGCACAAATCACATCATTATAAGTGGCATAAGTAAGGGACCATTCCGAACCCAACATGTTTGAGGTATTCCCTTGCGAGGGGTGAGTGCGGCCTTAAATCTTTGTCCCGGTTCACACCGGGTGGCAACTCCATGTTATTTCTCCGGTTTAGTTCCCCGCGAGCTATTTCGTACTCCCAACTAGGCCGCGAGCCTAGGAAAGTGATAAGTGTGGTTTATATCCACTTATTCCGGTATTCTTAGCTATTATTTTATTATGTTTTGAGTAATTCAATATCATTTATAGTTTATTTTATGTGTTATTTGTAGGAAGCATTAGAACATCAAAAATGAAGCAAATACGAGTGTTTCGGGACCTATTGGAAGCATCAGACGCATGCAGGAAACAGGAAACATCACGAATTGGAAGGAGAGAAAACAAGCAATTTCTACAAATACACAAAACTTATTTGTTTATAGACTAAAAGCATGCACGTGAGTTATAAAAGCAACAAAGAGAGTGGACAAATTGTTGAATAAAGAAAATATAATTTAAAAAAAGAAAGCAAGCTTCACGCAAATTGGAGAGCACACCAAGGCAGCCACTATATTTGACCAAAAGAAGCATGCAACATGGGCTATATTTGTGAAAGAGAAGAGAAGTTGACTTTGATATTAATTAAAAGTAAAAAATCTGTGGCGCCCACTTATTTCCACCAATGCCAGGCGCCATGGCGCCCTCAAGCCTTCACGCCTCATATAAATTACAGAGACTTTGGCGCTATGGCGCCAACTTGATGGGGCTGCAGCGCTGCGGGTAAGGACACACGTTATGCAGGACGCGCTCCAGTACATAAAATTAGGGTTTTGTTTTAAGATACCCAATGACTTCAGGGCTCCACTATAAATATAACAGTTCGTCCAATACTCAAAAGGGGGCTAATACAAAGCATAAAACACCAAAACACATATTTTTAGAGATTCAAGGAGGAGATTGAAGAGCGACGAGAGGAGAAAATTCCGGTGACGTCCGAGGAGGAAGAGATTCAATTCGGGTTTTATCTTCTTGTTTCTTTCTTATAACTCTAATGATTTCCATTAGATTCATGACTTGTTTATCATTGTTTTTATCTATTGTCATGAACTAAACTTCTTAATTTTGGAGAATGATTGTCACTGATACTTGAACCGTGTATTGTGTTTATCAATTTTGTTATAAAGTTTTATTAATTTATTTATATTCTTTTGAGTTTAATGCTTCTTGATTGTTGGCCACAATTGAAGATGATATATGTTTAGAATCTATCACTCGAGAGAGGGGATTTTGAATAGATCTAGAGAATATAGCCTAGGATTTTATAGAGTTCGAGAGAATCTGTAATCCTTTGAAGTCATCAAAAGAGAATCACAAATTGTAATGAGTTGTTAACTATTGGATTTTTATAGAGATATCGAAGTCTGCAGTTAATGATATTTTCACTCGGCACTCGAGAGAGAGAGTGGATAATTTTGGAGTCTTGACTTATAAACAATATAACTGAACAAGGATTAATTGGCATGACAAATACATATGTGACAGTTAGGTGAAATCAGGATCCAGAATCTCTATCGTATTAGTTCCTCCTATTTTATTATTTTTATATTTATTTATTTAATTAAATCTTTATTATTTGTTTTCTAAATAAAGTTAGGATTATCAATTGTAGTACTTAGTGCGAGTTAACGCAATCCCTGTGGGTTCGACACTCTTTCACTGATTTATACTAAAACTTGACACCGTACACTTGCGGTACGATATAAAAATATCACAACAGACAGCGTCGCCGATTTCTGTGTCCTACACATTCCTGTGCCTAACCAATATCATCCAAACCTGTCATATGCTAATACATAGAATGCCTTGCAACCTTCATCCAGCTTCGACTATCAAAGAGCTGAGTAGAAATCCTCCTTGGAAAATTTCATGAGCATATTTGTTGCTAATACTTCAGCGAGGTTTGAGAAGAATGAGTCAAGGCTAGACAATATTGAGACACACATGGAAAATATCAGGGCAACAATGAAGTCCTTAGAAACACAGATTGGGCAGATTACGTCTTCCATGACCAAGCAACAGTAATGGGTACTTGGATAAACTACCATAGCTGCCAAGCTATCATTTTCATGTCAAAGCAGTCAGTGGATACAATAGAAGAAGCCACCATGACCACCATTTGGGTGGTTGCGTTTGGCTGAAGACGTTAAACTTAGCGCTAGTGGGGAGGCAACCCTTGCATTTGTTATTTTCTTTATTTTAATTATTATTGTGTGCTATTGTTTATTTATTAGTTTGTATTTTATTTATGCAGGTAGCACGAAATACACAAAACCCGCACAACCAAATTCTGACTAGCAGGAGCCTGATCAACTCCATGTATGGTAGTGTTGTTCCTCACTCTTGTTTCTTTATATTTATATTTCATTGAGGACAATGCAAATTTTAAGTTTGGAGGTGTGTGTGCATGTAGTCGTTCCTACTATATAAAAAATTAATTGTTTTTTTTTGTTTTTATTCTGTGATAGTAAAACATAGTCTAATGATGAATTTGTTGCTTTAAAAGAAATTTTAGAAACGATAAGTCTCAATTGATTTTTATCTGATGCCTTGAGTAGATGATCTAGGTTAGACTCGTAAGCACTTAATAATAGATTTTTAGCAGTAAGAACCTAGGTAGTTGGCAAAGTGACTAGTTGAAGAAATTATTTGCCGATGAATGACTGTTTGCTTAGATATCTATCTCAACATGCTAATATTATGATGTATTGCATGATAAGAAAAAGAAACCACCTATAATCGATAAGCGTGAAGCTACCCATGGGCGAGTGTTAGGACCACCATAAGGAGAAATGCTACCTTAAAGGGTAGGTGTGTTTGAAAAAAAAAAGAAAAAAAAATCATACCATACGGAGCAAAGAAATGCAAATGCAGAATAATTTTGAGATATCTAGGTTGGTTTGACCCATCAGATCTCAATTTTTGAGACAAAATCATTGAGTTAACTTACTTAAGAATCGAGCTGTGAATGAACCTTTACACACACATACTGTGAGTCTGGTTTAGATGGTTTATTCAAGAACTTAGATTTGAGTCGCAGTTGAGTACTTTGAAGATTCTCTGATTTCATTGACAAGCATTCTTTGAGGACAATTTTATGCGTAACTATCGGGATTATTTTATTTGTTTTATTTCATTGCATGATTGTGTACGAATGACGTTTGTAGGTATCGTCGCTGTAAGCTCTCACGAGACTATAACTCGTCCACTAGGGCCACCTAGGGGTTTAAAGGCTTGTTGCATACACTAAATGCATTCGTGATCCCTACGAAAGTGTCCTAGTTAATTTTTTTAATTTATGTATCTAGTTCTTATTTTGCCTTTTGCTCGGGACTAGCAAAATCTTAAGTTTGGGGGTGTTTGATAAGTGTGGTTTATACCCACTTATTCATACATTCTTAGCTTAGTATTTTGTTAGATTATGTATCATTTAATATATTTTGTAATTCTTTTATGTTTTATTTGTAGGAAGCATCAATATATGGATCTTGGGGCATTTATACATGTTTTGGGACCATACGGACGCATCAGCGCCGCGACGCCAATCTGCCAGCGCCGCGGCGCCCCGCAGCCCCCAAAATCACCAAATCTTAGGGTTTTCATGTACCAATGAACCCAAGGCTTTATTATAAATAGATAAGCTCGTCCAAGACTAAAAGAGGAGGCCAAATACATAACATAAAGTCATAAAACACATATTTTTAGAGAGCTTCAAAGGGGAGGATTGAAGAGAGACAATAAGAGACAAGGGCGTTGCATCCGAAGAGGAAGGGATTCAATTCAGGTTTTATCATCTTAATTCTTTCTTAGAGCTCTAATGATTTCCATGTTCATGACCTTATTGTAATTGTTTTAATCTTTAGTCATGAACCACTCCATAATTCTAGAGGAGGATGATGTAATTGATGCTTGAACTTATGTGTTGTTTTGCTATTTTTAATTCATATAAAGTTTGATTTAAGTTTATTTATATTCTTTTGCGTTTAATGCTTTATGTTTGCTAGCCACAAATATGATGATGAATGTTTAAAATCTATCACTCGGGAGAGGAGGTTTTGAATAGATCTAGAGGATATAACCTAGGAATCTTATAGAGTCCGGGAGGATATATGAGTTTCTTTAAAGTCGTTAATATAGAATCATAAGGCGTAATGAATTATTGATTGTTAGATTTTTATAGGGATATCGAAATCTGCAATTAATAATATTCTCACTGTTACTCGGGAGAAGGAGTGAATACTTTAGGACTCTGGACTTATAAACAAAGCAATTGAATAAGAGTTTAATGACATAATAATTCTATATGGGATAATTAGGTGAAATCGGACTTAGAATCTCTCTAATATTGGCTCACATATTCAAATATCTTTATATATTGTTTATTTAGTGTAATCTTTATAAATTATTTTCTAAATAATGTTATGATTATCAATTATAGTATTTAGTGCGAGTTAACGCAATCCCTATGGGTTCGACACTCTTAACTTATCTTTACTAAAACTTGACATCGTACATTTGTGGTACGATATAAAATTTCACAACATCCACCTTAACCAAGACATTCTCTACTATTCCTCGTGGGTAGGTGAGGGATCTATCTGCTAGCTGCAATGTAACTATGGTTGAATTTGCCTCACTTATGCCTAACTATTTGTAGATGGATTAAGGCATGAGATTGATCATTGCACCCAAATCGCATAGCGCCTTACCAAAATATCGATTCCCAATAGTGTACGAAATGGTAAAGTTGCCAAGATCTTTCAATTTTGGAGGAAGATTCTTCTGTATAATGGCACTACACTCCTATGTGAGTGCTACTGTTTCAAAATTAGCCAGCTTCCTCTTCTTGGAAATTATCTCCTTCAAAAACTTCACATAGTTTGGCATTTATTCCAAAACATCTGTGGAGGGGATGTTTATATGGATCTTCTTAAAGATATCTAGAAAATTAGAAAACTGAGCATCCAAATCTTTTCCTTTGAAAGCGCTGAGGGTATGGCAAATATGTCTTCGAGATGAGAGGTGGCTTATATGGAGGGACTACTGTATTATTCTCTTATTTCCTTATTGTTTCCTCTTGAATTACTGCTTCTTTGCCTTGACTGCCTTGGTCTTGAGAGGTATCTTTATTCTATTTTCCACTCCTGAGGGTTATGGCTTGGCACTGCTCTTTAGGATTGACTTCAGTATTACTAGGAAAAACCCCTCTCTGTTGATTAGTCATGGAAGAAGCAATATGTCCAATCTGCACTTCTAAAGACTTCATTATTGCTTCGATATTTCCCATGTGTTTTTCAATATTATTCAGCCTCAACTAATTCTTCTCAAACCTCTCTGAAGTTTTAGCAACAAATGTGCTTATGAGGTCTTATAGGGAAGGTTTTTGCTCTGATCTTTGATTGTTGAAGCCAGAAGGAGGTTGCAAGACATTCTTTGTATTGGCATATGACAAGTTCGGATGATAATAGTTAGGCATATGATTGCCTCTATAGTTATTGAAGTTCTGATTGTTCACATATTGGACTTGCTCATAACTTGCTCCTTCGTCTGGTAAGATCATTCTATTAGCCGCAACAGCTTCAACGGATGGTTGCCCCATTTGATTGGTCAATGCTGCTAGATGAGTCGTGAGAGATGACACTTGAGCTATAAGTACAATAATAGGATTTACCTCATATATACCAACCACCTTAGTCACAGTAGAGCGTTCACTTGGCCATTGGAAATTATTAATAGCCATCTCCTCCAGCAGAGCATAAGCATCTTCAACAGATTTCTTGAACAGTGTTCCTCTAGCAGCTACATCAATCATGGTTCTATTAGGACCATTCAACCCATTGTAGAATAATCGAATCTGAACCTAGTCTTTGAAATTATGTTGTGGGCATCTCCTGAGTAAATCTTTATAGCGCTCTCATGCCTCATATAGGTTATCGGTCTCCAACTGTTTAAATATGCTAATTTATATTCTCAGTTGGGCTGATTTAGATGGTGGAAAAAACCTTGCAAGAAATATTATAGTATAACACCCCGTCAGAGGCAGAATGCTACCGACAGGAGACAAGATTGACCCATCTCCATAAGCCTCTAAATTTACGAAAATCCGGCATAATGTATCCTAAAACCGGACAACCTGGATCTCAGTCCAGTACCAAAGCGATCCTAAAATAAACATCATATATCAAAATTGACCTCAGGTCCACAGCAACACATCGAAAATATTACCTAAAGACTCCGTGCCCATATCATCTATCAACACTCAAGGGCTCTGCCCACAACATCATAAACAATAAAAACTTTAACTTATTAAAAACAATCCACGTGCACAGCACGAAAACAACAAAACATCAATCATAACTTCTAGGCCTCTAAACCCTTTCCAGGACGCTTGTGAGGGTGACTGTCGCTTGGGTAATCCGTGCCTCGAGCATGCCTTCCAAAGTTGAAATGGTTGACTGGTCGGTGCACAATCACACGCGTAATACGCAAGCGCACGTATCGTTTAAGTAGTATAAAAAGTATTGATCCCACGAGGACTTAAAACCTAAGCTATTAATTTTTATGAGGCCAAATGATTATTAGTATCTAACAGATTGATTGATTGAGTGGGTGATGACTTTAAACTTAAAAACAATTAAATAAAATTGCGCGAAAGTAGGTTGAGGAAAATTCAAATTTATAAAACTATCCAGGGTTGTGATTTCTTCCAATATCTTTTTAAAGATGAAGTGGTTATTTCATGTTGGTGTAATATGTCGGTTTACTAACCTGGAACATGAAATTATGCAAAAGCCTATGTCGATAGTCAGATGTAAATACCCAATATAACCCAATTGAACCATATGTCTATGTCAACCAAATTACTTGGATTTATTAATATTAAGTTCCAATTATGGCTACCCCCGCCCGACAGGTATATGTCTATCTTGTAAGGAAATCTATTAAAGGGTTATCTATCCTCAAGGAAGATCGTGGGCTATTAAGTCTAAGGCTAAAACCTAAAATTCATTTGTCAAGTTTATTTTAAGTTGACCAGATCAATCTTATTAATGGCCAGTTAACAAGAAGCATTAAGCTTAAGACTCAATAAGTAAACCTTTATATTACCCAAACTATAAAATAACCCTTATAAACCGGTGATATTGGAATTCATCACAATCCTAGATAACTAACTTAGTTACGACACATAACTAGGGCTAGTAACAACTTAAAAATAAAAGACATAAAGTAAAATGCTGAAAATAAAATGTTGGAAAGTAAATAAAGAAAATTATAATAAAAGAAAATGCTAGTCCACTTTTATCACTACTATTTTAGATATCTCTGTTAATATAATATATTAACTTGTGTTATATTACCAACCAGCCATATAGGCGGTATCCTGATTAAGTCAGATTAAGTCCAACCGACCATAAAGGCGGTATCACAATTTGTCCATAAACCAGCTATATAGGCGGTAATTACCAACCGACCAACCAGGCGGTATCCATGCTTAGTCAGTTTAAAACCAGTTTATAATTGATTACCAACCGACCAATATACCGGTATCATTGTTAAGTCAAGTTTTAAATAGTTATATTATAATTAAGGGAGATTAATCTAAATAGCAGTAATAAAATATTTACCTTTCACCCTAGCAGGGGGAAGTTACCTCCTCATGTTGAATAGTAAAAACTGAAAAAGTAAAGAAAATAAATTATTATTACAGAAAGTAATTAAAATTAATTACAAAACTGAAATTAAAATAAACTAGATATAAAACTCCTTATTTACATCAGAGAATTCAGAGAGGAAGGTACATCTGAAATCAGAAAAAAAGAGCTGAATTTATAGGCCTCGGTGGTGGTGACGCGTCGCGACGTGCGTGATTGGCGACGTGGAACGCGGAGAGCTCGACACGTGGCAGTGGATAAGGTGATAAGGTGACACGTGGCAGAGGCGGCTGGGAGCTGAATGATTGTGCTGACGTGGCAATGATGTGGCAATGACGTGGCGACACGTGGCAATGTGGATTGTCAGCACCATATAATTGTGACACGTGGCACGCAATGATGGCTGATGATGACGTGGCTGACACATGGCGCATTGACTTGGCATGTTGCTGATGTGGATGCTGACGTGGCAGACACGTGGATGTCACATGGTGACACGTGGCAATGGCGATTTTCGACACCATAGGATGATGACACGTGGCAGGTGCACGTTAGCAGATCTCCTATGATGTTGACACGTGGCAGACGCACGTTAGCATCCGGCGCATGTTAGCAGACTTCTCAGATTTTGACACGTGACACGGTGTATTTTAGCATGAAGTGGCGCAAGTTAGCACAAGTCGACGCACGTTAGGCGTCGCGACGCGATAAATGGCGATTTTACCATTTTTGTCCTTTTTTACTATTTTAGCCCCAAATCACCTTCAGAATGTCCTGAAACTTTATTTATCTACAAAATAACACAAAACACATCAAAATATTCACAAAACTCAAGAAACTATACAAAATATTAGGTCAAATGTGTGGGAAATAGTGATTCATTTACCACTCATCATTGACCCATTAGGTAGCCAACTTGCAAAACTAACAAACTGGTTTGGTGTGAGTTGTAAAAACTCAGTAAGTAATCATGCAAGTATTACAAACAAAGCATACAAATCAATCACACTAGAAATTTTTCTGAGTTTTTCAAGTTATTACAAGTCTTAGAATCATCAACATTCTATTATCCTTTATACTTTCCCCATATCAAATTTTCATATTTACATAATTACATATTGTCAATATAATGGCTATACATCCAAATCAAAAGAAACATGGATTCGAAATCACAAAGTATGTCACATAACATCGAAACCATTTCAACGTTGAAACGTTAAGTCATATATTAATACTTATCACATTAAATATCTTTGAAATACCATCAAATTGGTAAATGTAACAAACTTCCTTCAATTCAAAACATAGTTCTCTTATATACATGCAAATATAATATCATAATTCTTATACATATACGTACATACCATTACAATTTGGCAAACACGCTTTATAGCCTCTGATATTCTCATCGATTTCAAATCACCCATTCATTTCACATAAGCATACATGATCCATACATAACACGAGTTCTATCATACACATACATACACTCAAACATATTTACAAACATCAAGCAACCAACCACGAAACACACACAACAACCGACACATCAAAGATCACATCATTCAACAACAAATACAAACGACTCGCTTATACACAAAATGCTTGTACGAGACTCATTACCTATTTTAGAATAGGTAATGAGATGAATTCCGTCCAAGCAGATTCCTAACCAGCTCGACTACTACACTACGAAATTATCACCCAATTAAACATACACACGTGCACACATATCACATAACACAAACTCATCACAAGACCTCTCATACACAAGCACATACATGCCAAACATTGCTTATTATCTGAATCGTCGTATACATATGAACTTACATCAAACATATGAACATAACATCAAATTCTGATACCATAGCCTTTAACAATCTTCATATATTTAATTTATCAATCAAATACACTTTATTTCAAAAATTCTTATCCGAAGCATCCATTCATAAACATATCTCATCGCACACGTACTAGAGCTTAGCTTATACCAAATTAGAAACCATGATTTATTCCATGTACCGATTTTGTATACCCGACCTATACATGTCTTAACATCATATATACACATGCGAATACACGTTTATATACTCATATATTTACGGATTCACTTACATACACGTTATGTTGGACAATTATGACCTATATCATCACTATTTGTACAGAACATGGTGTTGTTGTACAAATTAACTATGTGACAAAGGAAATTGCTCTTTTATCATTTGTAATTGGATTACCAAGATACATAAATGATAAAAGTCGATATGATTAGTTCCGGATTAATAAGATATGAGACAGTATTAATACAATAAGGTTTAATCATTAAAATATCCCTAGTCGTAGTATTATCGAGATTGGACATCGATAATGCGGAATAGACTAGTATTGCACTTGTGCGTGTTATGAGAGCATAACGACATAGTTCTCATATATTTGGGTATTGGATACTCATGCAAGTGTAATAGGAGGTTGTGTTTACCGATGGTACGGAAACAGCTTCGCTCTGGATAGACCCCTCGGAATTCCATTGGTAGTATGACTATGTGTCTATGGAAGTCCGAATCAGGGTAGGTGTATTTGGTCTTAACCTGAGACTTACATCGCTAAACCTTGCGACAATCAATATACTTTGGTTTTGGTCATCCAGGGCTTTAATAGGTTCTGTGTACGCCTCTTCTGGGTATATTGAGAATCGTAGTGTATTGGGTGTGATGTCAAGATGGAAGTATCACTTCAGTCATATGGAGATGATGGTCACGTAGGATACAGAACTATAACTCTTATGTACTGCAGTCATCGCGATAATATGAATAGGTCATGATTATCCGATTATAGAGACTAGTTACCAGAGATCCGACATATGCTTCGTACGGGGTAGACACAATTTCAGCCCCAGGCCTTTCATGTGACATCAGATACTGGATTGAAATACGCAATACTATGTATACTACGCCTAATATAGATTATATATTCCATTAAGAATAATTCTGGAGAATTGGGTAGGCACGGTGCTTTGCTAGAAGCCAACCATGTCTTGTAAATCGGTAAAAATGTAGTACTAGGTATGTACGTGTTCGGATAGTCCGACGACCGGATTTACTGCCAACATATCCAGGGATCTCATGGGTCGCTTCCCGAAGATTCACCGATGACGTATGACTCGGATATAATTAATCTAGGATTAATTATTAAATAGAGAAAATTAATCTATGATTAATTACAGAGATATTTTATCTGGGATAAAATACTATTTGAAGAGAGAGAACGATTAATTTGGAATTAATCGATAAAATAATATATTCGATATATTAAACAAAATTAGATTTCGACGCGGAATTAAAATTGGATTTTAATTCGGGCGAACGAGTTAATTTAGAATTAATTCGCTAGCGACGTAAATAGTAATTTTGCTAGGCATAATTATTTAATTAAATTTGATTTAATTCCGTCGTAACGGAAAATTCGTTAATTCGGAATTAGCGAACCCGAGCCCGAGATGTGTTGCGGGCCCACTCAGATTTTGAATCAAGTGGGGCCCACGCGTCACATCATTAGTCACTCAAGTGATGGAAGTCTTGTCACTTTTTGGTGATTGACACCTTGTCACTTTTTGATTGATGGGAGTTGTTGGAGGCTTTAATGTCTTGTACCAATTTTGGAAAATGAAAAATGGTATTTTGATTTTTGAAATCAAATAACAAAATACATCTCCTTCTCTCTCTCTCCCATTCACGGTTTTTGGGACCAAAATCACTCTCTCCATTTTCTTTCTTTTGGCCGAAATTAGAAGGAAGAAGAAGAAGATTTTTGTTGCAAAAATTTTCTAAGTGCTAGCACACACAAATGAGTCATTCAAAGGTGATAGGGAAACTAACCCTTGAGCATGGAATCAACACTCAAAGCTTGGAGCTTGAAGATCAACACAACATGGGGCTTGGCCGAATCACACAAGTAGGAATAACTTGGAGCAACTTCTCAAAGGCAAAAGTTTTGAACTCTCCGCCAACATCCAACCGATCAAAGTGAGTATTTCCGCTACTTTACTTTGATGTATTCACATGTTTCATTGCTTAATTTGATCTTGGTTTGACCTAGAAAACCCAACAATGGTATCAGAGCCAGGTTATTAAGCATGAAATTGAAATTTAGGGTTCTTAACTTTAATTTGGGTATTTTTGATTTGAGCATGTTTTTGGCAAATTTTTTGTTTGAGCATGCTTATAATATGTTAACTTTGAATTGTGCATGATCAATTTGAAGAAAAATTAATTGGATTAATTTTCCCTAAATTTTGAGGCTTGGCCGAGAGTTTGAACCATTTTAGCTCTTGGTGATTTTTGAATTTTAGACAATTGGATATGTTTAAAATGCATGGGATATATTAATTTGTGATTTAATTGGATTGAAATCAAAATTGATATAAAAATCTCCAAATTGCCGAGAGCCTTAAGAGCATATTGGGATTGATTTTGCTTCAATTTGTGTTGGACATAAGTTGATTAATTAAAGCATGATTAATTGTGTAAATTGGTATTTTGGAAATGTTGATTTAAATAATTAATTATGGCTAATACACTTTAATTGATTAAATTATGATATTTGGAATATTGGAATTTAATTAGTTGGGCTAAATTTGGAATTGGGCTAAAAATGTTGTATTTGGGCTTAATGGGCTTGGTTGGGCCAAGTTTGGTTTAGGATAATTGGTTGGATCCAATTGGGCCTAAAACCATTTCCATAAAGTCCAAATATGATTAAATGGGCCTAATGGGCCTAAATTGATTTTTGACAAATGGTGATTCCTTATTGGGCTTTGGTTGCCAAAGCCCATGCCTTATAAATTAATTGAAAGCCCATTGAACTTTAATTAAATTGACATTGGATGTTAATTGGGCTTTGAGACCCGTTAAGATTAGATTTAGAATCTAAGTCACAAAGGCTCATTAATAAAGTGTAATTATTTAATTTGGAATTAAATAAAGAATTAGTATTGAATACAAATTAAATTGGATTTAATATTGTAGTTTAATATAATTCAAGAATTCGTACTTTGAGTACTTATTCTTAAACGAGTTGGACTTGCGCAAATCAAATCGTTGTTTGAACATTGGATGGTCATTAATTAAAGATTAATTAATTGGATTAGATTGATTGATAACATGCTTTGTGTGAATACATGGATGTGATATATGAATAATGTATATCAGATGGATATTAGATAGGTGATGGAAATTTTGGAAATTGTTGTAATAAATTTAGAATTTATTAAATTGGACCTGCGTGTCCAGTCTATTACCTCTTGATTCTTTGTATTTCTCTTCTCACCTATTCCCCTCAATGTAATAAGGTTTCTTTAGAAGTGTTATGTAATTGGGTAGAAGTAAGATTTGTGCTAGCGGGAGAGAGGAAAGAGAGAGATTTGTTCTAGGAACAAGTTGTTTTAAATATCCATCCGCATATCATTATTAATTTATTTACCGCGCCTTATTATGCTTTTAGAATGCACGCTTAAGGGTGTATGATGAGACCTAATCAAAGATAATTAATTGGTTGCCAATTACGCGAAACCCCTCAATAAATATTAAGCGTTTTCCTTCCATTGAATGATTCATTCTCAAGATCCAAGATTGGCACTGGTTTGTTGGCCAAAGTCAAGACCTTTGTCCATCGCGGATGTGTTTGAATCATGAAGGCTTTGTTCCATATCGCATGTCTTGTCCAAGTTGTGATTTGTTGGCCAAAGTCAAGATCACTTCTTGTCCATCGACATCGATTACGAAGCTTTCCAAGGTCAATGAGTCCCGCTTAACTGGAATCATTAAGTTTGTTGTGCCAAAGCCAATGCTTAATTGATTCAGAGGAAAAGGTTAGGGAATATATTGGATATATGTTAGACTTAGATGTCCAGACTTAGATGTCCACCTACTGGATCTAGGAATTGGATGAGATCCAATTGATCTTAGAGATCTACCTAGTTAAGTTTCATACAATTTGTTGGCCAAAGTCAAGATTGTGTGTTATTTAATGGGATCCTAGCCCACTAGGAAACTAGGTTTCCCGAGTACTCAATAGAGGGTTAGAAGCTCGCCGAAAAATAGTGGGAGGCAAGTATTAAATTTGCAATTTCGTTTAGATACTTGCCAATACGTGTTCATTTCAATTTTTCGTCATTAATTTAAATATATATTAGTTGGACTAATATTTAAATATTGTTTTAAATTAAATAGTTGGACTGTATTCAAACTACTTCAATTTATAGTTGATTATATAATTGGATTATAGTAATCAATATATTTGAATTTAACCAATCAAATTATAGTTGATTATATAATTAGACTATAGCAATCATTATATTTAATGTACCCGAAATCGTTGATTGGATAGTTGGACTATAGAAATCAAGATAACTGAAAGATTAGTGTTTTAAAATATAATCCTGGGAGAAAATGTCTTTAAACGGCTTCAAATTTTCAGAATGGGAATAAAACCCAGGATAGTCTTGGGAACTGAGAATTATTCTATTTGATAGAGAAAAATCTCGGGCATAAGCCTGGAGTTGAGCAAAGTAGAACATGATCTTTGGAAGATTCATGTGATGATAACTTTAGTGCTCAATCTTTATATTAATGCAATGACACTTTAATTTCTTCGTCAAAATTAAGGATTAGATTTTATACCATGATGTTGAAATTAAAGGATCTTCATAGATTATTCTTAGATCTTAGAAGTACAAATTGCAAAAGGAAGCTCTTTCGCTAGCGTATGTCAGAGGGTACATCTGTCGAGCACTAGGTGTCGCAGATGATTGCTGACATCGATCAGCTAGGTTAGCTAGGCATTACCTACGTGGCCGAGATTACCAAAGATTTGATCTTATAGTCTCTACCCGAAAGCTGGGGCAGGTTCATTATGAACCAAGATAAAACTCTTAGAGAGTTGAAGGCTATGCTCAAGGAGGCAGAGCCAGAGCTTCTAAAAGGGGCAAAGACAAAATCATCATAGTCTTCTGGAAAGACAAAGGACATATCCCAAGATGTCTGCCTAAACTGTGGCAAACGGGGTCACTGGAAGCGTGACTGCCGTATGAACAAGGCAGACATGAAGGAACAGAAGGCGGGACAAGGCTCCAGCTTCAAGTATGTTTATCATAAAAATATTCACTACTAGTTTCAAAATTGGATTTTTGATACTAGATGTTGTGCATAAATATGTACTGATGTGCAGAATCTGCTGATAAGCAGGAGACTGACTTCGGTTGAGATTGACCTGCGAGTCGAAAACAGGACGAGAGTCGCTGTTTTAACCGTAGAGACCTAAGTTTAGGAACTACCCTTCGGGTGTGTACTTAAATTAGGAAACTGTTATAATGTACCTAGTTTGACTAGAAACATTATCTCTATATCTAAGTTTAACCCGTTGCGGGTATACCTTTATATTATAGAACACTAAAGTGTTTTATTTTATAAAGATGATATTGAGATAAACACATTAGATGTGAATAATAGTATTTATATTTTGAATATAAATGAATCTCAAACGTATAACATGACAAACAAATAGCTCAAGCTGAATTAATCAGATGAGACTTATTTATGGCATTGTTGTCTGGGACACATTAACAAGACTCGTATATCCACACTTTCGAAGAGTGGATACTAGGACGGATTTGATTCTAATTCAAATAATGTCTACGAATCTAGTTTATTAGGCAAATTGCCTAAAATGCCTTTTACTTGGTAAAAATACAAGTGCCACCGATCTGTTAGCCCTCGTTCATAGTGACGTAATTGGGCCCATATCTAGCTAGGCTAGAGGTGGATATGAATACTTCGTAACCTTTACGGATGTGGCATCGCGTTATGGTTATGTGTTTCTTTTGAAACATAAATCGGAAACTTTTGATAAATTCAAAGAGTTTCGACATGAAGTAGACAGACAGATCGGCTAAAGTATTAAAACATCACGATTGGACCGTGATGAAAATACTTAAGCGATAAATTTCTCAATTACTTGAAAGAGTATAGTATTCTTTCAATATAGACTCTTCCCGGAACACCTCAATTTGACGGTGTGTCCGAACAAAGAAACCGAACTTTGTTGGACATAGTAAGGTTAATTATGAGTCGCTCTGAGCTACCATTTTCCTTCTAGGGATACACATTAAACAGTGTAATACTTATTTTGAATAAGGTTCCATGAAAAATCTGTTAGACAGATTTCATATTAGATATGAACAGGAAAGAAATCGGGTTTTCTCATTCCTGAAGATTTGGGAATGCTAGGCATACGTTTGGATGATACCAAACTAGAACCCAAATCGGATAAGTGCCTATTTGTAGGTTAGCCTAGGGAAACCAAAGTATAGTACTTATACAACTCACAAGAGAATAATTTAATTATTGCTCACCATGCGATTTTCCTAAGAGGAATACCTATATGCAGTGGTAAGTGGGAGAAAAGTAAAACTCGATGAAAATCGGAGTAATACTGTTCCAGGCACCGATTCCTTAATGGAACACAAACAGTTCATCAGGGATGAAATTGCACCACAATCTTCAAATACACAAGAACCGCGTAAGTCAGAGAGAGTCAGAAAACAACCTGGGAGGTATGGGTTTCTGATCTCACCTCAAGTAGATGTCAATCTTATTGAGGAAGACAAAATGACTACATATGAGGAAGTGATACAAGGTATCGACTCCCTATTATGGCAAAGTGCCATGAAGTCCGAAATGGATTCCATGTATACCAACCAAGTTTAGACACTGGTTGTTGTACCGGAAGGCATTGTGCCTATTGGTACAATATAAGTCTTAAAGGAAGACATACATGGATGGCAACATACAATGTACTAAGCTAGGCTTGTAACGAAAAAGTATCGTTATCAACATTGTGTCGATTACAACGAAACCTTTTACATGTTGCCATGGTTAAATCCATTCGGATAATGCTTGCGGATGTTGTATGTTTCATTTATGAAATATGACAGCTGAACGTCAAAACCACTTTCCTTAAACGGAAACCTTTTGGAGGATGTTTATAACATCCTGACGGTTTTGTAGTACCAAAACAAGGAAACAAGGTTTGCAAGTTAATTCGATCCATTTATGGATTGAAGCAAGCATTACGTTCTTGGAACTATCGTTTTGATGTAATCATAATGGTATATGATTTAATTCAAAACGAAAAAGATTCTTGAGTATATAAGGAGGTAAGTGGGAGCGCACTGACAATGATTGTCCTAAATAATGATGATATATCATTTCATGGAAAATGACATTCCCATAATACAATCGGTGAAAGCTTGGCTTTCATGAAAATTCTCCGTAGACTACTTGGGAGAGACAACTTTTATTCTAGGAATAAGGATCTATTGGGATAGATCTAAAAGTTGTTGGCACTCTCCGAGAACTTGTACATTGAAAAGATGTACATGACCTGGTGTCTCATAGGCTTTGAGCATATGGAGTCACAATCAGGCCAATCCAAGTGATAGTCACTGGATTGATGTTAAGAACATACTTTAGTATCTTAGATGAACTAAGGATGCTTTCTTATACCATGGAGGAGGAGAACTTGAAGTGACTGGGTTCACCGTTGCAAGTTTCCAAACCGAAAATAACGACTGTAAGTCGCAATAAGGGTACTATATATTTTGAATTACAGAACAGTGAGCTAGAAATCTTCCAAGCAAGATACTGTTGCCGATTAAACAACAAAAGCGGAATATTGCTGCAGCTAAGGCAGCAATAGAAGCATTTTGGATCTATATAATCCTAATCAGATTAGAAGTAGTTCTGTTAGCAGCTGAGCTAGGCTACAACACAAGCTCAAGAATTAATGGTCTCATTAACGATCCAAATATATACTTCAATCAAGTGGGGCCCACAAGTCACATCACGCAGTTGGGGCAGTTGTGGAACCCCTAGGGTCGGATCGGTGCCCCAGACAGCGGAAATGGGTCTAACCCATGGATATCAAGTATATGTGTAATTTTAAATTATTTGATGAAATACTATATTCCATTACGAGTGTATAGGAAAAAAATCGGGACTGAAACGGCGTCCGGAAGCTCCCGAACGAAGCAAAACAAAATCAGCGCGCACGAAGGACTCTATGCGTGTACAGTGCGCGCCGACTGTAGCGCGCAGCTGCTGTACCTTTTTTTTTTTTCATTTCAATTCTTTTTAAGTTGCAGCTCTCATTCCAGAGAGCTGCAACATTAGGGTCTATAACCCTAATAGCATCCGGTCTTCCCTAAACACTTCAAAAACCCCCAAAATTAATTTTTAATTTCAAAACCAACATAAACACATGTTATAAAATAAAAATCTAGTTTTTCAAAATATCAAATATTTTTTCAAAAACATAAATTTATTCTAAATACGCATTTGCGTAAATTTTGAATCCAATACACAAACCATTTTAGAATCCCAATACGAAATATCCCGTGAACAATTCTAGTCCACCTAAAGGTGGTCAAGTCAATCTAGAATGGTAGCCATAGCTCTAAGCTTTAATCTAGAGTTCCAAATTCTAATTAATTGTTATATGTTCAACATGAATATTTTGACCTAATTACAAGCATGTTGTGTTTATACTTCTAAAGTATCATAACACAATTGATTAGCCTTATTCAACATTAAGCTATGTGATCATGCATCTAATACACAAATAAACATAGCTTTGGAGTGGATCAAACATTACCTAGTAAGCTTGATGCAAGATCCAATCTACTTCTCCTTTGTTGAAATTGTTGGAGAACCTCCAAGGTATGCAAGCTTGACTCCAAGATCCAATCTTGTTTCCAATGCTTCCAAGCTTCACTTCAAGATCCAATCTTGATTTCTCCTAGATGAAATGTTGTAGAGATCTCACAAGTTTCTCTAAACACTTCTCTAACTTAGGCTAATCTCTCAAGAATTTGCTTATGCTTGTATTTGAACTTGTGATTAAAACCTTCCTAAAGCTTGCTATTTATAGCAATACTTAGGCAATTTTTAATTAATAAAAGTTGTAATCAACTTTTAAGTGGGCTTAATCTAATTTGTCCAAATATATATAATTAGGTGTGACTAATCTTCATTGTCTCCCACTTAGATTTAATCCAATTAAATCAAGCCAAGGATTAGGAAATGGATTAATTAAATGTTTGCCACCTTGATTTAATCCAATTAAATCAAGCCAAAACCACATATTATTACATACTTACAATTACCATAATATCCTCAAATGGTAGAGATAATTATGATTTTACAATTAAGCCCTTGTGTAATTATTGAATTAATCTGATTAGGTCAAAGTAAATAATCAATGTTATCCAATAACACTTGATTATCTTAGTTGATAATTATAATATCGAATATTATATTTTATCAAAAATAATCGACTACCCAAGTGCTCAACGAGTACACTTCATATTGGGACTCTCTAAGTTCATATACGTTCGTCATATAAGCCTAGCTAATATGTACGCAATTCGGCCACCTCCGAATTCGCGAAGAACACGAACGACCTTTCTGAACTATACAAGTCGAGGTCATCACATATGTTTAACAATCCCTCCGTCATAGGCTATCCGAGTTATGCTTAGGAAACATAGAATATACCGTCAAGTTTCCAAGACGCACATCTCATGTCGACATGTCCACGATTCTTCATAACTGATGCGATCCACCCTAGGTGATCGACTTTGCCAAAGATTTAAGAATAGTGACTTTACTAACATTGATACCTAAACCTCTTATGGTACACATACGGGCCGACGGATCCTATCTTGCTTCGCACTTGATTATTGTGTGCATCGGTCCACACCCAACGAACATCTAGAGGCTAGACCATGAAAGGTTTCTGACATACATGGCATCTAAGTGTGGAAGATCTCACACAAAATTAATGATATCCTATAGTCAAATGATTACATATGCTACTCGACTCGAGGAGATTCCTATTGACGGTGGTGTGTACTTCCAACTATTAGGAATCACATGTGAGTCATTCAGTATTCGCTCCAATGAATATCCACATGTCTATACGAGTTTCCAAAACTCATGGTACATCGCGTTAAACCATTGGAACTCCAATTCCAATATACGACATGTGCTAGTCTTCTAGGTTATAGGAATTCGACCGTATTCCAAAACCAACGACTATGAATATTTACTTTAAGAATAGTTTACACCTAGTGTCAAAACTATTCTAAGGTCGATGTCATTCTTAGCATAAATTTAATACGCGTAATGACAATACCTTTAATAGGGTATGAAATGAAAATTGTAGTTATTTTATTAATAAATAATAAAATGTACAATTCGGATTGGCCTCCGAGCACCAACTCCATCAAACTCCCACTTGCTTAGTGCCAATCTAGATGGTACCGTGGTCTCATCTCCTCCACATGTTTATCGAATAACTTAGGAGGTAAGGCCTTTGTAAGCGGGTCTGCTATGTTATCTTGTCCTTGAACCTTTAAGACCACTATGTCTTTTCGTTCAATTATCTCTCTAATTACGTGGTATTTTCTTTCCACTTGTTTAGACTTGGAATACGCCCTCGGCTCCTTAGCCTGCGTGATGGCTCCGTTATTATCACAGTATAATGGGATCGAATCCGCAATACTAGGCACAACGCCAAGTTCTGTGATAAAATTTATAATCCAAACAGCTTCTTTAGCAGCTTCTGAAGCCGCTATAAATTCCGCCTCAGTGGTGGAATCAGCTGTTGAGCCTTACTTTGAACAACACCAACTAATTGCACCACCGTTAAGGGTAAATATGTATCATGATGTAGATTTTCTATCATCTGGATCTCCCTGGAAGTCGGAGCCTGTATAACCCTTAACTTGTAGCTCATCTTCTCCATATATCAGAAACTTATCCTTGGTGCCTTTAAGATATTTTGGGATATGTTTCACGGTTGTCCAATGATCATTACCTGGATATTTTGGGATATGTTACACTGACGCCGAAACTGATGTCAGGTATAGTACATAATATATCATACATTATACTTCCAATACAATAAGCATATGGAAATTTAGACATCCTAACTCCCTCTTCCTCAATTTGAGGTGCCATTTTCTTCGAAAGATGTATGTCGTATCAGAAAGGTACATTTGCTGCCTTGCAGTTGGTAAAACTGTACTTTTCTAACATTTTGTTTATGTACGTCGATTGTGACAACCCTATAAGCTTCCTGACTCTATCTCGGTAGAGCCTTATACCTAGTATATATGAAGCTTCACCCATATCTTTCATGGAGAAGTTCTTGCAAAGGTAGGCTTTCACACTTTGCATCATCCCTATATCATTTCCTATGATAAGGATCTCATCTACATACAAGACTAGGAAAACTATCATGCTCCCACTAACTTTCTTATAAACACATGGTTCTTCATCATTTTTTATGAATCCAGATAATCTAATTATCTCATCAAAACGACGATTCCAGCTTCGGAATGTCTGTTTAAGTCCATAAATAGACTTTTGGATCTTACAAACCAAGTTTGAAGTCTCGCTGGATATGAAACCCTCTGGTTGTTCCATATAGATATCCTCTTCAAGGAATCCATTTAGGAAAATGATTTTCACATCTATCTGCCATATCTCATAGTCGTGATATGCAGCAATGGCTAAAAGAATCCTAATGGATTTTAGCATGGCTACTGGTGAAAAAGTTTCATCATAATCAATCCCAGGACGTTGAGTGTAACCTTTCGCTACCAGTCGGGCCTTAAAGGTTTCCACATTTCCATCGGGCCCTCGTTTCCTTTTTGTAAACCCATTTACAACCATAGGTTTAACTCCTTCAGGAAGTTCAACTAAGTCCCAGACTTGATTGGCATGCATTGAATCCATTTCGGATTTCGTGGCTTCCTGCCATTTTTCCAAATCGATATCCAATATCGCTTCCTTATACGTAGTCGAATCTGTTTCCTCCAAGAGGAGAACATCAAGGCTCACATCAGATGTTAAAAACAGTCTCTCATGAGGCCTTGATATTTTATTCGACTTACGTAGAACCTGTGTTGTAGATCCTTCACCTAGTTGGATCTCTGGTTCCATCTCAGGTTCCTTAATGTTGGGATCAAACTCATCAAGTTTAATCTCTCTACAATTCCCACTTTCTCTCAAAAATTACTTTTTAAGAAAAGTTGGAAAGCGAACAACAAATACATTTCGTTGTTCGGAATTGTAGAATTGATATCCCATGGAATTATCAGGATATCCAACGAACCTATATTTATACCCCATGGGTGCTAGTTTATCCCGCTGCGTAATTCTAACATATGTAGGACAACCCCAAATCTTCAAGTGCGTAAGACTTGGATTTCTACCGAACCATATCTGATAGAGGGTCGTAGAAACAACTTTCGATGGAACCCTATTAAGTATGTAGGCAGCAGTTTGTAAAGCGTAACCCCAAAGAAATAAGGAAGATTGTATAGCTCATCATGGATCGCACCATATCCAATAAAGTACGAAATCTATGCTCAGACACTCCATTGTGTTGAGGTGTTCCTGGTGGGCTATATTGGGCGAGAATTCCATTCTCCCTTAAATAATTTCTGAATTCTTCACTCACGTATTCACCACCTCGATCTGATCTAAGACATTTGATGAATTTACTGGTTTGTTTTTCTACTTCGTTTCGGAATATTTTGAACTTGTCAAATGTTTTCGACTTATGTTTCATCAGATAGACATATCCATATCCATCATGAGCGGCATGATTTAATGGACCACACACATCACTGTGTATTAGCTCTAGTAAATCTCCAGCACGGTGTCCAACACCTTGAAATGGGGCCTTTGTCATCTTTCCTTGGATACATGACTCACAAATCGGATAATGATCTAAGGTAAGATTTTCAATCAAACCATCCTTTACCAATTTAGATAGACGTCTAACACCTATATGGCCCAATCTCATATGCCATAATTCAGTATTATTTAGTTCATACTTCCTACTTGTATTTTTCTCTATATTAAAGACATATCTACATGTTTCCAAAACAGAATGACCGTTTGATAAAGAACATTTACATTTAAATAAATTTTCTTTATCATACAAACATAAAGTTTCATCCTTAATGTTTATTTTATATCCTTCTTTATCTAATATAGGCAGTGATATTATTTGTCTGATAAGTGAGGGAACATAATTACAGTCATGCAAATCTAATTTACATCCATTTTGGAGATCAAGAACAATAGTTCCTATGGCCTTGACATCCAATGTCTCGCCATTTCCAAATCTAAGCTGGATCTCATCTTTATTCAGCCTTCGTTTAACCCTCATTTCCTTCAGGGAATTGAAAATATGAGTGGGACTGCCAGTGTCTAACACCCATCCACTATTTGCATCTAAGGCTAATGAGATGTCAATAATTGGAAAAATACAAAGCGTACCTGAGGGTCATATTTTAAGCTATGGACAGTCCTTCTTCTAGTGTCCAGACTTCTTGCATTGTAGACATTGATCACGAGCTACTTTTGGTTTTACGCCTTTGCGCTTCTTGGAGTTTTTCTTTGATATCTTATTCTTCCCCATCTTAATTTTCTTTGACTTCCCAGAAGTCTTTGAAGAGCCAGCTCCACCATGGAGATACAATGTAGGGTTGTCTTTCTTCAAATCTTGCTCCACCGTGCGTAGCATGTTATGAAGTTCTTCGTATGTGGCTTGCATCAAATGCATATGGAAATTCAATACAAAACCAGCATAAGATCCAGGCAAAGAAGACAGAATCAAATTACGGCCTACCCTTTCATCAAACACAATGCCTTGTCATTCAAGATATCGAATTTGGTCAATCATGTTCAAAACATGAGTGCTGACAGCTTCTCCCTCCTTGAGTTCAACACGAAACAATTCCTTAAACCTTCGATAAAGTTTAATCTCTTGATTTGCCTCGAACAACTCCTTGAGTGTTCGCATGATGCTCCAAGCTTCCGGTACTTCAATGTATTGTCTCAGCAAATCTGGAACCATCTATCCCAAGATGTAGGATTTCACCTTCAGGTTATCATCCTTCCATATCTCGAAAGTTTATCGCTCTTCTGGAGTAGAGTCAGGATCGATATCAACAGGTAGTGGATTGATCGTGACATAAGTCAACTTTTCATACTCCAAGACAAGGCACATGTTCATTTGCCATTCGAAATAGTTCTCGGCTCCTTTTAGCTTATTGGAATCCAAAAGTTTCATCAATGGATTAGCGGCAGCCATCTACAAGACAACATTTTTGAGTAGTAGCAGAACAATTTTCATTTCAAAAGTGATAACACTAATTGATTATGGAATTTTAAATCTATCAGTGCCCTCCCACTACTTTACGCAATTCCGTAATCTCCCTTAACGGAAAAATAGAAATTTCACTATCAAAATTTCATAGCGGGAAGTGGATCCCATGACATTTACTCCAGCCTCACACTAATGATGATATTGGCCTTTGTAAACTTATTAGGTAGACCTTCAAGGTCAATCACTTCATGTGACTCCTGGTTTGGTCCTGAACCGTTTCTTATCCTCACACTAATGACGATATTGGATTAAGACGTGTTCTAGGTGTATACTTGTCAATGTGCACTAATGAGCTTCGTATGTACACCCTCACACTAATGATGATATTGGATGACTACGTTAACTCATCACGCTACATCTAATGTTTTACCGGAGCGACCTAAGTTCTGAGCACTTATACCCTCACACTAATGACGATATTGGATATAAGTAGTAAGAACTCATTCATCTCTGTATTGACAAGACGGACCATCCAATAATGCTCCAACATTATTAATATTATTACTTAAAAGTAATCACCTAATCACGGGAGATTTATGACAATCAAGTCATTAACTTAATTAGGTCAAAGTTTTAATTTAAAACATGCAATACATATCTAATATGTCTTATGCATAATTAAATTAAAATTACTATGGCATAGATTCAAAATATGTTGTAAAATTACTATGCAATACATATTCTAATATGTCTGATACCATTCTGTTGGGGCAGTTGTGGAACCCCTAGGGTCGGATCGGTGCCCCGGGCAGCGGAAATGGGTCTAACCCATGGATATCAAGTATGGGTGTAATTTTAAATCATTTGATGAAATACTATATTCCATTACGAGTGTATAGGAAAAAATCGGAACTGAAACAGAGTCCGAAAGCTCCCGAACGAAGCAAAACAAAATCAGCGCGCACGAAAGACTCTACGCGCGTGGTGTACACGCGCCACAGTGCGCGCGCACTGCACGTGTGTACAGTACGCGCTACAGTGCACGCGGCACTGTAGCGCTGTAGGACAACAGGACCTGGGCGACGCCGTTCCTAGGCTCGCGGCACTAGTTGGAAATACGAAATAACATGGAGTCGCCACCCGGTGTGAACCGGGACAAAGATTTAAGGCCGCACTCACCCCTCGCAAGGGAAGACCTCAAACCGTTGGGTTCGGAATGGTCCCTTACTCATGTCACTTGTAATGAAAGGATTATGTAATAATTTAATTAAGCTTAAGTAACATTTATTTCCAAAAATATCATGCTTCTAGATTCATGTACATACATCAACAAGTTCATCACAACATGCAACATCACATGGCAATCTCATGAACATATTTCAATCCTATGATACGGAAAACTAAGAACAACCTAATCATGCTTGAGTACTATCTCATGAACACATAGAATGGATAAATGCAGGAATACAAATGATACAGTTGGCTATATAACACAAGAAAGATCAACCAAGAGGCAATTATGCATGAATATGATAAGACAGACTCAGTTCAGTGTGTGCGCATTCGTGTAGCGTTCGTAAACGCGTTCGAACGGTAAACAGATGGTTCGCGTTCGTGTAGCGTCCGAGAACGCGTTCGAACGGAACCAGACCTGATACATTATGAAATTAAGAAGGTGCGTGTGCGTTCGTGTAGCGTTCGTAAACGCGTTCGAACGGTAAACAGAAGGTTCGCGTTCGTATGGCGTTTGATAACGCGTTCGAACGGAAATGAAACAGAATGCTCACGTTCGTATGGCGTTCGTGAACGCGTTCGAACAGAAATAAGACCTGATGCCTGACAAGGAAAAATACATGCGCGTTCGAGTTGCGTTCGTAAACGCGTTCGAACGGGAACAGATCTGATGCATGAAATGGGACGCAATACATAAACGACAAAATAAAGGGGCGCGGCGAAGTACTGCCGTAAAGGTGGCCTTTTGGGGCTCTTGATCTCTCAAAGAGAGGACCTTTAGACCAACATACTAAGCCCATGCGCTCGAATGAATCATGCATACATAGAATGAAAAGCAGTAATATTAAACATAGTGTGCCCGATTGAACGTATCTTGTATCCAACCGAACACACATCAACCGGCGCGGCAAAGCCTCGTGGTAAAGGGCTTTAGCCCCTCCCCATAGGGGATCTCACATCGCACTTACTAAGCCCATGCGCTAGGTTGAATCATGCATACGAAAATAAGGACAATCATATCAAACCAAGTATGTCTGATTGAACGAATTTCGCATTCAACCGAACACACATCAATCGGTGCGGCAGAGCATCGTGGTGAAGGATTTTAACCCTCCAATTAGGGAACCTTTCATCGCACTTACTAAGCCCATGCACTCGATCGTATCATACGGGAATAAACAACATGCAGAATTTAAATGACAAGAATTAAATAAACCAAAGCAACTCAAAACGAGAGGAGGTGCGTTTTACTCAAGTGGTACATGGAGTTGTGTCCCAAGTACAGACCGCACTACCGTCCATTCGGATTCGGCTACGGAATTTACGTCTGGGTTTCCATCCTATATACCACAAGAGACGACACTCTTCCATTCATCCAATACCCACAACACGCATCATACACACAACAAATGCCACAAATACAGAAAATATAATCAAAATAAATAACCAGAAATTAGATACGAATAAGTGTGAAAGATACCCTCAGGTCTAACCTTTTAAGCTGTCTCTCGGACTCGCGTTCCACGAAGATCGAAAGGGGGTAAAGCTCCGCAACTTTTCTGGTTCACTGGTTTGCCTCTTCCTTCGCTGTTCGGCCACTCGAGCTACTGTTCCGACTCCGTTTTGCTGCTGTTTCCTTGTGGTTTTGCTGCTGTTTCCTCTGTGTCCTCTGCTTACTGTTTGTGGACTGTTTTGATGTTCTTGGTGGATTGTTCCGTGTTTCTTTTTAGTGTGGTTTGGTGCGATTATTAGGGATTGTAAGTGTCTTTTAGGTTACCGTTTTAAGGGAAAATGACTGTTTTGGGAGTGGTTTAGGTTGTTGTGTTTTGTGTGATTTTCGGTGGTGGTTAGGGATTGTTTTGGTGTGATTTTCTGTGGTGTGAGGGTGAGGATCAAGGGAGTGATATACTTGTGATGTCTAGGATTTCTTGCTATAATTCTTGTGTGAATTGTGTGTCTCAGCTAGAGAGATTCCAGAGGAGGGATGGCTAGGTTAGGGGTTGTTTATATAGAGAAGGGCTAGGGTTTCACCTTGTCTCACAAGGAAGAGATTTGGTTTCCAAATAAGGAGAGATACGAAAGGCATATACAAGATTGAGGGGGGACAAAATATTATAATTTAGGAAGTCAACTAATTTAAATTGGTGTATATCTTATTGAATTAGGAAGTTAAATATTTGATTGGTTTTAATTGGTTAGGATTGATTTTAATTGGGCAAATCTTATTTTTAGTTTTAGTATATAATATATTTGATTTATTTAAGTTAGGCAAGATTTTAGTTTAAGTTTGGTAAATATTTTATTTAATGTTTAATTAATTTAATTATTATCTTATTTAGTTAATGTTTTAATTAATATTTATTTATTTAATTTGGGATGTGTTTTATGGGCTTTGGGGGGCTAAATGGGCTGAGGTGTGAGGCTAGCAGCAAAACCAGAATTACCGGCTCCGTTCGAACGCCTCCTCGCACGCGGCATGAACGTCCGCAATCTTCACGAGGTTCGAACGAAGTAACGAACGCAGCACCAACGAAGACAGTGAACTTGTGGAATGAACTTGATGACATACTTTTCCGAATTTCCCCTTCCGACCTCCGTTTCCCGCAATATCCTTAGCTAAAAAGGTAGTGCCTCCAATTGAGACTCATCATCGGGTTTCACATGCGAAAATGCAATGCCTACAGTCGCCCCCACTTTGATGGGACTTGTGCAGTATGTGACAGTGACAATCCTATCAAAGTCTATGCAATGCATTTTTACTTACCTGGCTCGCCAGCTGTCACCTGGTCCGCCTGTTGTGTTGAGTTGATGTGGGCCTCGACCCTTGGATTCATTCCCAGATTTCTTATTCATTCTTCTAGATTCGTTCCGAACTCTGAGATTATTCTTATGGATTCCTTCCGTATTCTGAGATTCATTCTCTGGATTCCTTCCAAATTCTGAGATTCATTTTCTGGATTCCTTCCACATTCCGAGGTTCATTCTCTGGATTCCTTCCAAATTTTGAGATTCATTCTCTGGATTCCTTCCAAATTCTGAGATTCATTCTCTGGATTCATTCCACATTCTGAGATTCATTCCCGGATTCATTCCTGGATTCATTCAAAACTGAGATTCATTTCTGGATTCATTCCAAAACTGAGATTCATTCCCGGATTCGTTCCAAACTCTGATGATGTGGGCCTCGGCCTAGGATTCATTCCTGGATTCATTCCATAACTCTGACGACGTGGGCCTCGGCCCTAGGATCATTCCCGGATTCATTCCAAACTCTGATGATGTGGGCCCCGGCCCTAGGATTCATTCCTATATTCATTCCATAACTCTGACGATGTGGGCCGGACCTAGGATTCATTCCCGGATTCATCCTGGATTCATTCCATAATTCTGACGACGTGGGCCTCGGCCCTAGGATTCATTCCCGGATTCATTCCTGGATTCATTCCATAATTCTGACAACGTGGGCCTCGGCCCTAGGATTCATTCCCGGATTCATTCCCGGATTCATTCCATAATTTCGACGACGTGGGCCTCGGCCCTAGGATTCATTCCCAATATTTGATGATGTGGGCCTCGGCCCTAGGATTCATCCCCAAAACTGATACTGACGTGGGTCTCAACCCTGTGACTCATCCCCAGGCTGATACTGATGTGGGCCTCGACCCATACTGATACTGATGTGGGCCTCGCCCCCAGGCTGATATTGTACCGTCGCTGCTTTTGGTTGACTTGCATTTGACGCTTTCTCTTTTGCGTTGTTGAAACCTGTGATTTACAAAACAAAACAAACACAAAAAAGAATGCCAAAATACGTTACGTGTATGCATGCATGGATGAAGTTCCTATTCCGTTGGGTTAGGTCTTCCGCCAATTCTTCCTCGGGCAAAGTACTGCTTCAACCTTTCCACTTTAATCGGCTCGGTAAACTCATTCCCTTCCAAGTCTGATAGTCTCACTGCCCCATGTCCCAATTTCTGAATGATCGTCATATCTTTTCTGCTTGCTGTTTTTGGGAATTCCCCGTGTTCTAAACATCAATGAATTTCATAGTACTAAGGTTGAATGCTTTTCTCAAATGCACTCATGTTGCAAGTTGAGAAGTGGAGATTCAGGCAAGTAAGCGAAATGAACTTCTTTATTATTGTTGAGAAAAGGTCCGAACAAGCAAACAAAATCAATGTCTTTATTAAAAAAAATGCAAGATAAACTTGGAGAAACAGCAATGCCTTCTTCCTCAGCCTATTGTTCTTTCATCATTGTCATCGCTTATCCCAATGAATGAAGCTGAGTGGTTGAGAGCTTGGAGGACAAGGGTTTCGGGTAGGCCAGAGTTGATCATGTAGTTGGGTGGTGGTACAGCACGGTAATTGGGTAAGGGGTTTCTGTTTGTGTTAGGCTGTTCTATTTCTGGGTCAGGTATTTGGTGGGTGTCAATGAGGTCTTGGATCTCATGCCTAAGGCGGGGGCAATTGTCAGTTTCGTGACCCTTTTGTTGGTGGAAGTAACAGAATAAGTTTAAGTCAAGGTAGTGGGGTACAGGGCTTGGAAGTGGTTTAGGTTCCAAGGGTTTCAGGAGTCCTTGCATTTTCAACTTTTCAAACACCTTCGATAGAGGCCTGCCAAGGTTGGAAAATCGCCTATTTCTGATGGCGGTAACCTCGGCAGTAGGGGGCCTTGTCTCAGAATGCCCCCCAAAATTCCTCTTATTCTGGCCATAAAACTTCCGGTTCTCGGCCTCCTCTTCTTCAATGTCCATGACAGTTTCCCTTAGCTGTCGGAAATCCGTAATCATTGAAGTCATCCTCCTCAACTTCCCATAGATGGAGGGCTTGGTGCCTTGATGATCATTTTAATCTGGTCCTTCTCCGAGGGCCTAGTCTGCATTTTCAACAACTGACCCCTCCATCGATCCACGTACTCTTTGAAACTTTCCTCCAGTTTGCTTGGTATTCTCCAAGTCGCGGAGCGACAAGTCAATCTCCAGGTCCGTGACATACTGTTTTAGAAAGGTGTCTGCCAATTCCCTCCAATCTTCCTTAACTTTCTTCTCCAAACTGTGGTACCACATACCATGGCTCCCTCGAGCGACATTCCAAACATCTTCTGCACTTGGCGCTGAGATAGACCAACTAAACTCATGACTGCAATGTACTGGCGGAGATGCACCCTCGGATCCCCGTTCCCATTGAACTTAGCCAAATCCGGTATCTTAAACTGCGCCGGCAACTGCTCCTCAAACGTCATTGTCCCATATTCTAGAAAATCTTCATTCTTACCCCTCATCTTACGGGTGACTGATTCAACCTGATCCCTGAGTTTCTGTATCTCTGCCTGAGACCCTGATATTCTGCCCGCTGCATATTCTGCCATATCATCCTCAAAAATGGGGACATCATCCCCCAATCTGACCGGAGGCACTTCCGCCTTGCATTTTCTGAACTTCCCCCAGTACGGGACCCAGCTATACCAGCCACAGCAGTAGTCAATGCCTGTAACTGTTCAGTGATCTTTGCAAGACTGTTCTCTAACTGATCTATTCGGGACACTTCGTTATCTGATTCACTCATGGTTCCAACTGTTCTCTTAGTGAGTCTGGTTCCTTCTCTAACCCAAACGGTATCTATCGTGTCTTTTGGAGACATAGATGGTGTTAACATGATATATGGATGCATGAGGTGCATGAGATGCATGTAACATATAACATACTAAATAAAATAAAATTCTCAAACAAATCGGCCTATTATCATTTTAGAAGCTTTTGGGACAACTGTCATAAGAGTGAACCCGTCCCAGTTTAAATGGCCCAACGAGTTCATGTCTTATGGCAAAGAGCCCAACTAAATCCAAATGATAATATTCCGAACACAAGCACAAGGTGGCCCACCAACACTTAGACGCCTTTGGCCCAATAGTCATGGAATACATCCTTGTCCCAGTTTAAATGGCCCAACAAGTCCATATCCCATGAAAAATGGTCCAAATGGATCCAAACGATAATGTTCCCAAACACAAGCATAGGAGGGAGATAATACAAACATAACATAATAATTTTCACATAATGGCCCATCAACATTTCAGAAGCCTTGGGCCTAATAGTCATACAATACGAACTTGCCCCAGTTTAAATGGCCCAGCAAGCCCGCATTTCTGATAACAGTCCAACTGCATCCAAATGAGGATGGTCCATAAGCACATTCTCAAGGAAATAATTGTTACTTTAACCATACAAACCGGTCTATGGGTGGATTTGCAAGAGTATGGACAAAGGCTCTCACCGGCGAAGGATAGCCCACAACTAGGTCTCCCCACTCAAGGGTTCAGGCGACCAAGTGAGCGTATCCCTTTTTATACACTAAGGTACGTGCCAATGAGCTATGGTGTGTGACGGACTGTCAAATGGATTTCCCGTTGTAGATTCCCCAGAGGGAAGGTGGAGCGAGGCTCACTTAAATACCCAAGCCTCTTAGGCTCTTATCGCTTGGTGTCAGGAATAAACAACGAGTCCTCCAAATTAGTCCATCACAAAGGCTACGAGTAGATGGTCATGTAGGTATCCTCACAGCTTTTCCTTCTAGAAAGGTAGTGAGTGAAGGAAGACACCAAACCATTACCTAGCCTCAAAGTGCCCTTGATTAAACCCTCACTTATCCACTATAGACATGGCCAATTAAAACATAAATCCACTCATTACAAGACAATATTTCAGGGCCAATTCTCATATCCCCAGTGGAGTCGCCAGACTGTAGGACAACAGGACTTGGGCGACGCCGTTCCTAGGCTCGCGGCACTAGTTGGGAAATACGAAATAACATGGAGTCGCCACCCGGTGTGAACCGGGACAAAGATTTAAGGCCGCACTCACCCCTCGCAAGGGAAGACCTCAAACCGTTGGGTTCAGAATGGTCCCTTACTCATGTCACTTGTAATGAAAGGATTTATGTAATAATTTAATTAAGCTTAAGTAACATTTATTTCCAAAAATATCATGCTTCTAGATTCATGTACATACATCAACAAGTTCATCACAACATGCAACATCACATGGAAATCTCATGAACATATTTCAATCCTATGATATGGAAATCTAAGAACAACCTAATCATGCTTGAGTATTATCTCATGAACACATAGAATGGATAATACAGGAATACAAATGATACAGTTGGCTATATAACACAAGAAAGATCAACCAAGAGGCAATTATGCATGAATATGATAAGACAGACTCAGTTCAGTGTGTGCGCGTTCGTGTAGCGTTCGTAAACGCGTTCGAACGGTAAACAGGAGGTTCGCGTTCGTGTAGCGTCCGAGAACGCGTTCGAACGGAACCAGACCTGATACATTATGAAATTAAGAAGGTGCGTGTGCGTTCGTGTAGCGTTCGTAAATTTATTCTAAATACGCATTTGCGTAAATTTTGAATCCAATACACAAACCATTTAGAATCCCAATACGAAATGTCCTGTGAACAATTCTAGTCTACCTAAAGGTGGTCAAGTGAATCTAGAATGGTAGCCATAGCTCTAATCTTTAATCTAGAGTTCCAAACTCTAATTAATTGTTATATGTCCAACATGAATATGTTGACCTAATTACAAGCATGTTGTGTTTATACTTCTAAAGTATCATAACACAATTGATTAGCCTTATTCAACATTAAGCTATGTGATCATGCATCTAATACACAAATAAACATAGCTTTGGAGTGGATCAAACATCACCTAGTAAGCTTGATGCAAGATCCAATCTACTTCTCCTTTGCTGAAATTGTTGGAGAACCTCCAAGGTATGCAAGCTTGACTCCAAGATCCAATCTTGTTTCCAATGCTTCCAAGCTTCACTTCAAGATCCAATCTTGATTTCTCCTAGATGAAATGTTGTAGAGACCTCAAAAGTTTCTCTAAACACATCTCTAACTTAGGCTAATCTCTCAAGAATTTGCTTATGCTTGTATTTGAACTTGTGATTAAAACCTTCCTAAAGCTTGCTATTTATAGCAAAACTTAGACAATTTTTAATTAATAAAAGTTGTAATCAACTTTTAAGTGGGCTTAATCTAATTTGTCCAAATATATATAATTAGGTGTGACTAATCTCAATTGTCTCCCACTTAGATTTAATCCAATTAAATCAAGCCAAGGATTAGGAAATGGATTAGTTAAATGCTTGCCACCTTGATTTAATCCAATTAAATCAAGCCAAAACCACCTATTATTACATACTTAAAATTACCATAATATCCTCAAATGGTAGAGATAATTATGATTTTACAATTAAGCCCTTGTTTAATTATTGAATTAATCCAATTAGGTCAAAGTAAATAATCAATGTTATCCAATAACACTTGATTATCTTAGTTGATAATTATAATATCGAATATTATATTTTATCAAAAATAATCGGCTACCCAAGTGCTCAACAAGTACACTTCATATTGGACTCTCTAAGTTCAGATACGTTCGTCATATAAGCCTAGCTAATATGTACGCAATTCGGCCACCTCCGAATTCACGAAGAATCACGAACGACCTTTCTGAACTATACAAGTCGAGGTCATCACATATGTTTAACAATCCCTCCGTCGTAGGCTATCCAAGTTATGCTTAGGAAACATAGAATATACCGTCAAGTTTCCAAGACGCACATCTCATGTCGACATGTCCATGATTCTTCATAACTGATGCGATCCACCCTAGGTGATCGACTTTGCCAAAGATTTAAGAATCGTGACTTTACTAACATTGATACCTAAACCTCTTATGGTACACATACGGGCCGACGGATCCTATCTTGCTTCGCACTTGATTATTGTGTGCATCGGTCCACACCCAACGAACATCTAGAGGCTAGACCATGAAAGGTTTCTGACATACATGGCATCTAAGTGTGGAGGATCTCACACAAAATTAATGATATCCTATAGTCAAATGATTACATATGCTACTCGACTCGAGGAGATTCATATTGATGGTGGTGTGTACTTCCAACTATTAGGAATCACCTGTGAGTCATTCAGTATTCGCTCCAACGAATACCCACATGTCTGTTGGACAATTATGACCCACAGCGTCACTATTTGTACAGATCACGGTGTTGTTGTACAAATTAACTATGTGACAAAGGAGATTGCACTCTTATCATTTGTGATTAGATCACCTAGATGTATAAATGATGAGAGGTTCATATGATTAGTTCCTGGATTGAGAATGATATGAGACAGTATCATTCCATGAATGATTAATCATTAAATATCCCTAGTCAGAGTATTATCAAGATTGGACATCGATAAATACGTAAAAGACTAGTATTACACTTGTACGCGTTGTGAGGGCACAACGGCATAGTTCTCATATATTTGGGTATAGGATACTCATGCAAGTGTAATAGGAGGTTGTGTTTTACCGATGGTATGGGAAACAGCTTCGCTCGGGATAGACCCCCTCGGAATTCCATTGGTAGTATGACTATGTGTCTATGGAAGTCCGAAATCAGGGTAGGTGTATTTGGTCTTAACTTGAGACTTGCACCGCTAATACTTGCGACAATCAATATACTTTGGTTGCGGTCGTCCAGGGCTTTAACGGGTTTTGTGTACGCCAATGTTGGGTATATTGAGAATCATAGTGTGTTGGGTGTGATGTCAAGACGGAAGTGTCACTCCAGTAATATGAAGATGATGGTCATGTAGGATACGGGACTGGTTCTCTTAAATGCTGCAGCTATCGGGATAAAATGACAAGGTCAGGTTTATCCGATTATAGAGACTAGTTACCAGACATCCGACATGTGCTTCGTACGGGGCAGACACAATTCCAGCCCCAGGCCTAGCACGTGATCATCCGATACTGGACATAAATATGCAATACTACGTATACTATGCCTGTATAGATCTTTTATTCCTGTAAGGATATTTCCGGAGAATTGGGTAGGCATGGCGCTTTGCTAGAGGCCAATCTTGTCTTGTAAATCGGTAAAACGTAGTACTTGGTACTTACATGTTCGGATAGTCCGACGACCGAATTTACTACCAACATATCCGGGGATCTCATGGGTCGCTTCCCAAAGATTCACCGATGACGTATGACTCGCACTTTAAATTAATCTGGGATTAATTAGAAGAGAGAGAAAATTAATCTGGGATAAATAGCGGAGATATTTTATCTGGGATAAAATATCATTTAAAGAGAGATAAAGATTAATTTGGAATTAATCAATAAATTAATATATTTGATATATTAAACGAAATTGGATTTCGATGCGGAATTAAAATTAGATTTTAATTCGGGCGAACGAATTAATTTAGAATTAATTCGTTAGCGACGTGAATAGTAATTATGCTAGGCATGATTATTTAATTAAATTAGATTTAATTACGACGGAACGGAAAATTCGTTAATTTGGAATTAGCAAACCCGAGACCGAGATTATTTGCAAGCGCATTCGCATTTCGAATTCGAGTGCGGCACGTAAGTTAAATCAAGCGTCAAATCGCTAGTCGCAACTAGCGTCACATCATTCGTCAATCAAGTGATGTATGTCTTTCACTTTGAGTGATTAACGCAAGTCACTATTCATGATTGATGGATTGATGTGAGTTGATGGAAGTGGTTGAAGCCATTAATGACTTGATTTTGAAAATCAAAAATTTGGTAAATCATTTATTTGTTTTTTGGAAAATAAATAAAGAGTATTAGATACACTTTCCATCTAACAAACACACCTCTCTCTCCTCTCTTTCTTCTTCCTCTCCACACGCCCAAGGGGCTCAAAAACCTTCTGATTTTGCTGTTGCTGCCGAGCAGTGAAGGGAAGCACTAGAGTCGCGATTTTGTGGCAAAATCGGGAGTGCTAGCACACTACGAAGTCATGCGAAGGTGATAGGGAAGTCCACCCATGAGCCGGGAATTGTTTGACGAAGCTTGGAGCTTGTTCGAAGAGCTCAAAAATAGAAAATGGAGGAGCATGGACTGCTCACTGCCGTGAACTGTCAAGGAGCAGAAATCAAAGTTTTGTTGCTTGCCGCGTCGCTCAACCGCTCGATGTAAGTATTCCGCAACTTCGTCGTTGATATTCACACATGTTTTATTGCTTTTGATTCGATCCTTGGGACCGTAGAACTCCAACAATGGTATCAGAGCGTTGTTAAAAGCATGAAACGAATTTAGGGCTTAAAATTTGGGTAAAATATTTTTTAGCATGATTTGAATTAATTGGATGTTTGAGTATGCTTATAAAATGTTTAATTGAAGTTGGATTGGATCAATTTCAAGAAAAATGATTTGGAACATTTTTCCCCAAAATTTCTTGCTTGGCCGAGAGTTATGCCCTATATGGTCTTGGTAATTTTTTGTTTTTTGATTCATTGGATGAGTTAGAATCATTCGGGAATGTGATTTAATGTCGATTGTGGAATTAATTGGATTGAATTCGAATCGGACACAAATCCCCTCCCTTGGCCGAGACATATATAGCATGAAATGGGTTTGATTTTAATCAAAATGTGTTGGACATGTGATGATGAAAATGAGCATGATTAATTGTATAAATTGATGTTTTAGAAATGTTAATTTGGGTGATTAATCATGATATACATTTTTGGTTAATTAAATGTGAAATTGGATTTTTTGTATTTAATTAATTGGGCCTCAAAATTGGATTTGGGCTTTTAAAGTTGTAAATGGGCTTATTGGGCTTTGTTGTACAAAGTTGGGTTTAGGCAAAATTGGTTGGATCCAATTGGGCCAAACCGCCTCCATAAAGCCCAAATGCGACTTAATGGACCTTTAAAGTTTAATTGGGCCTAATGGGCCAAGATTGATTTCTAAGCTTATGGGGTAATTCCCGGATTGGACTTTGGTTATCGGTTTGACCCGAGTTGACCAAAAGTCCACGCCTCAAGAAATTAATTAAAATCTCATTGGACTTTAATTAAATTAACGTTGGACGTTAATCGGGCTTTGAGACCCGTAATGATTAAATTTAGAATTTAAGTCGTAAAGGTTCGTAAATAAAGTATAGTATTTAATTTGGAATTAAATAGCGAATTAGAATTGAATGCATATTAAATTGGATTTAATGATGTAATTTAATTTAATTCGAGAATTCGTACTTTGAGTACTTATTCGCAAAAACAAGTTTGACTCGAGCAAAATCAAATCGTTGTTTGAACATTGGATGATCACTAATTATCAGATTAATTATTTGATTAGATTGATTGATAACATGCTTGTGTGAATACATGGTTGCGATGCATGAATAATATATATCGGATGGATATTAGATGGGTGGGGCAATTTTAGAAATTGTTGTAATAAATTTGATTTATTAATTGGACCTGCATGTCCAGCCTTATTACCTCCTTATTCTTTGTATTCTCTTCTCACCTATTCCCCTCAATGTAAATGAGGTTTCTTTAGAAGTGTAGTGTAACGGGTAGAAGTAAATACATGTGCTAGCGGGAGAGAGAAAGGGAGAGATTTGATCTAGGATCAATTGTGTAAAGTATCCATCCGCATATCATTATTACTTGATTTATACGCGCTTTATTATGTGTTTAAAATGCATGTTTAAGGGTGTATGATGATGAGACCTTAACAAAGATAATAAATTGGTTGCCAATTTGCACTCGAAAAACCCTCGCAACATATTAAGCGTCTTTCCTTCCATTGAGTGATTCTCACTCAAGATCCGAGACTGGCATTGGCTTGTTGGCCAAAGTCAAGGCCTTTGTCCGTCGAGGATGTGTTTGAATCACGAAGGCTTTGTTCCATGTCAGTGTCTTGTCCAAGTTGTGGTTTGTTGGCCAAAGTCAAGACCACTTCTTGTCCATCGACATTGATTACGAAGCTTTCCATGGTCAATGGGTCGCGCTTAACTGGGATCACTAAGTTTGTTGTGCCAAAGCCAAGACTTAGTTGATTCAGAGGAAAAAGGTTAGGCAATACATTGGATGTATTGGCATATATAAGATATATGTTTTGGACTTGGATGTCCCTCTACCGGATCTAGGAATTGGATTGGATCCAATCGATCTTAGAGATCTACCTAGTTAATTATCATACAATTTGTTGGCCAAAGTCAAGATTGTGTGATATTTAACGGGAACCTAGCCCACTAGGAAACACGGTTTCCCGAGTACTCGACAGAGGGTTAGAGGCTCGCCGAAAAATAGTGGGAGGCAAGAATTGAATTTTCAATATTCGTTAATTACTTACCATACGCGCTCAATCAAATATCATTCGTCAAATAAATTAAATGTTAGTTAGACTAATATTTAAATGTTTTTTTAATAAATAGTTGGACTATATTCAAACTATTCATTTATAGTTGATTTTATAATTGGATTATAGTAATCAATATAATTGATTTTAATCTATTAAATTATAGTTGATTAAATAGTTGGACTATTGTAATCATTATAATAAATAGTACCTAAATCGTTGATTAAATAGTTGGACTATTGAAATCAAGATAGAAATTGAAAGATTGACATTTAAAACATAATCCTAGGGAAAATGTATTTAAATGGTTTAATTTTCAAATTGGGAATAAAATTTCAGGATGGTCCTGGAAAATAATAAGTTACTTTATTTGATAAAATAACATATTAGGCCAAAGCCCGGAGTTAAGCAATAGTATAGCATGGTCTTTGGAAGATTTATATGATGATAACTTAAGTGCTTAATCCATTAAGCTTGTCGTAGTAGACTCCTTAATTTCTGAATCAGAACTAAGGATTAGATCCTTAAAGTATGATAAAGAAATTGAAGGATCTTCATAAATCTAATTTTAGATTTTAGAAGTACTAAAATTGCAATACATAACTCTTGGAGAGTTGATGACTATTCTCAAGGAGATAAAGTCAAAATATGCAATAGGCAAGTAGCGCAAGGCGCACCATACTTCGATATTCTAGAAACCCGAGGCTTGGCCAAAGGATACTGGAATATGAAAAGGGCAAAGGCAATATCATTATAGTCTTCTGGGAAGATAAAGGACATATCCCAAAATGTCTGCCTAAATTGTGCAAACGGGATCGCGGAAGCGTGCCTGTCGTTTGGACAAAACAGACATGAAGGAATTGAAGACGAGCAAGGCTCTGACTTCAAATATGTTTGTCATAAATATATTCACTACTAGTATTAAAATTGGATTTTAGATACTCAGTATGGTACATAAATATATATTGATGTTCAGAATTTGTTTTGAACAGGATACTAAATTCAATTGAGATTTAATCTGCGAATTGGAAACGGGACGAAAATTGATGTTTCAACCGTAGATACCTAAGTTTGGGAACTACCTTCGGGTGTGTACTTAAATTAGGAAACTGTTATAATGTAACTAGTTTGACTAGAAACATTATCCCTGTATCAGTGTATAATCCGTTGCGGATATACCTTTATATTCTAGAACACTAAAATGTTTTATTATATAAAGATGATATTGAGATAAACACATTTGATGTGAATAACAGTATTTATATTTTGAATATAAATAAATCTCTAACATGACAAACAAATAGCTCAAACTGATTTGATCAGGAGAAACTAATTTGTGGCATTGTTGTCTGGGACACAATCTTAAACAAGAATTGTATATCCACACTTTTGAAGAGTGGATACTATGACTGATTTGATCCTAATAAAATAAAGTCTACGAATCTAGTTTATTGGGCAATGTGCCTATAACACATTTACTTGGTAAAAGTGTAAATGCCATCGACCTGTTAGCCCTAGTTCATAGTGAAATAAGTGGGCCCATGTCTAGCAAGGCTAGAGGTGGATATGAATATTTCATGACCTATACGGATGTGGCATCGCATAATGGTTATGTGTTTCTTTTGAAGAACACAAATCGGAAACTTTTAAGTTTTGACACGAAATAGACAAACAGATCGGCTATAGTATTATACCGTCACCGTAAGACCGTAATGGAAAATACTTAAGCAATAAGTTTCTAATATACTTGAAAGAGTAAAGTATTCTTTCAAAGAGGACTCCTCCCGGAACACGTCAGTTTGACGGTGTGTCCGAACTGAGTAACCGAATTTTGTTGGACATGATAAGGTTAATCATGAGTCGCTCTGAGCGACCATTTCCTTCAACGGATAAGCTTTAAACAGTGCAGAACTTATTTAGAATAAGGTTCCATAAAATCTGTTTGACAGATATCATATTAGATATGAACGGGAAAGAAACCGGGTTTCTCATTCCTGAATATTTGGGTATGCTAGGCATATGTTTGGATGATACCAAACAAGAACCCAAATTGGATAAGTGTCGAATTGTAGGTTATCCTAGGGATGCCAAAGTATAGTACTTATACAACTCACGAGAGAACAATAAGATTGTTGCTCACCATGCGGTTTTCCTAAGAGGAATACCGATATGCAGTGGTAAGTGGGAGGATGGTAAAGCTCGATGAAAATCAGAGTGATACTGTTCCAGACACCGATTTCTTAATGGAACATAAATAGTTCATCAAGGATGAAACTATACCATAATCTTCGAATACACAAGAACCGCGTAAGTCGGAGAGAGTCAGAAAACAACCTGGGGTATGGGTTTCTGATCTCACCTCATAAAGATGTCAATCTTATTGAGGTATACCAACTGACTACGTATGAGGAAGTGATACAAGGTATCGACTCCCTATTATGAAAAAGTGTCATGAATCCGAAATGGATTCCATGTAAATCAACTATGTTTGGACACTAGTTGATGTACCACAAGGCATTGTGCCTAATGGTACTATATAAGTATTCAAGGAAGACATACATGGATGGCAACATACCAACGTATAAAGCTAGGCTTTTAACGGAAATGTATCGTTATCAACATTGTGTTGATTACGATTCAACCTTTTACCTGTTGCCACGGTAAATCCATTTGGATAATGCTTTCTAAAGCTGCATGTTTCATTTTGAAATATGTCAGCTTAACGGGAAAATCGCTTTCCTGAAAAGGAAACCTTTTGGAGGATGTTTATAACATCCTGTTGGTTTTGTCGTACCAAAACTAGCAAACAAGGTTTACGGGTTATTCGATCCATGTTTGGATTAAAGCAAGCATAGGTTCTTGGAATTATCGTTTTGATGTAATCATAATGGTTTTTGATTTAATTCAAAACGAAAATAATTCTTGTGTATATAAGAGAATTAGTGGGAGTGCACTGACAATGGCTGTCCTATAAATAATGATAATATGTCATTTCTTGGAAATGATATTCCCATAATAATAATCGGTGAAAGCTTGGCTTTCGAGAAAATTCTCCAAGAACTCGTACATTGAAAAATGTACGTGACCTGGTGTCTCATACGCTTTGAGCATATGGATTCACAATTAGGCCAATCCAAGTGATAGTCACTGGATTGATGTTAAGAACATACTTAGTATCTTAGAGAACTAAGGATGCTGTCTTAGTCTATGGAGAAGGAGAACTTGAAGTGACTGGGATCACTGTAGCAAGTTTCCTAAAACCGATAAAGACGACTAAAAGTCGTAAACAGTACTACAAAGTTTGAATAACGGTACAGTGAGCTGGAAATCTTCCAAGCAAGATACTGTTACCAATAAACAACAAATGCGGGTTATTGCTGCAGCTGAGGCGGCAATAGAAGCCTTCTGGGTCGATAAATAAATCTAATTAGATTAGATATAATTCTGTTAGCAGCTGAGCTAGGCGTCAGCACAGGCTAAAGAATTAATGGTCTCATCAACGATCTAGATAAATACTTCGATATTCATCTGATTCGTACGGATCATACATCATGGCGATATGATGATCGAATAAATCGCATCAGACGATAATCATGCAAATCCGCTGACGAAAGCCTTTCCTCAGCAGTTTGAGCCAACGGTACATAGTTCGAGTGTCAAGCACTCGAGTGACTGGCTATAGGCCAAGTGGGAGATTGTTGGACAATTATGACCCATATCGTCACTATTTGTACATATCACGGTGTTGTTGTACAAATTAACTATGTGACAAAGGAGATTGCACTCTTATCATTTGTGATTAGATCACCTAGATGTATAAATGATGAGAGGTCCATATGATTAGTTCCTGGATTGAGAATGATATGAGACAGTATCAGTCCATGAAGGATTAATCATTAAATATCCCTAGTCAGAGTATTATCGAGATTGGACATCGATAAATACGTAAAAGACTAGTATTACACTTGTACGCGTTGTGAGGGCACAACGGCATAGTTCTCATATATTTGGGTATAGGATACTCATGCAAGTGTAATAGGAGGTTGTGTTTTACCGATGGTACGGGAAACAGCTTCGCTCTGGATAGACCCCCTCGGAATTCCATTGGTAGTATGACTATGTGTCTATGGAAGTCCGAAATCAGGGTAGGTGTATTTGGTCTTAACTTGAGACTTGCACCGCTAATACTTGCGACAATCAATATACTTTGGTTGCGGTCGTCCAGGGCTTTAACGGGTTTTGTGTACGCCAATGTTGGGTATATTGAGAATCGTAGTGTGTTGGGTGTGATGTCAAGACGGAAGTGTCACTCCAGTAATATGAAGATGATGGTCACGTAGGATACGGGACTGGTTCTCTTAAATGCTGCAGCCATCGGGATAAAATGACAAGGTCAGGTTTATCCGATTATAGAGACTAGTTACCAGACATCCGACATGTGCTTCGTACGGGACAGACACAATTCCAGCCCCAGGCCTAGCACGTGATCATCCGATACTAGACAGAAATACGCAATACTACGTATACTACGCCTGTATAGATCTTTTATTCCTGTAATGATATTTCCGGAGAATTGGGTAGGCATGACGCTTTGCTAGAGGCCAATCTTGTCTTATAAATCGGTAAAACGTAGTACTTGGTACTTACGTGTTCGGATAGTCCGACGACCGAATTTACTGCCAACATATCTGGGGATCTCATGGGTCCCTTCCCAAAGATTCACCGATGACGTATGACTCGCACTCTAAATTAATCTGGGATTAATTAGAAGAGAGAGAAAATTAATCTGGGATAAATAGCGGAGATATTTTATCTGGGATAAAATATCATTTAAAGAGAGATAACAATTAATTTGGAATTAATTCGTTAGCGACGTGAATAGTAATTATGCTGGACATGATTATTTAATTAAATTAGATTTAATTACGACGCAACGGAAAATTCGTTAATTTGGAATTAGCGAACCCGAGCCCGAGATTATTTGCGAGCGCATTCGCATTTCGAATTTGAGTGCGGTACGCAAGTCAAATCAAGCGTCAAATCGTTAGTCGCAACTAGCGTCACATCATTCGTCAATCAAGTGATGGATGTCTTTCACTTTGAGTGATTGACGCAAGTCACTATTCATGATTGATGGATTGATGTGAGTTGATGGAAGTGGTTGAAGCCATTAATAACTTGATTTTGAAAATCAAAAATTTGGTAAATCATTTATTTGTTTTTTGGAAAATAAATAAAGAGTATTAGATACACTTTCCATCTAACAAACACATCTCTCTCTCCTCTCTTTCTTCTTCCTCTCCACACGCCCAAGGGGCTCAAAAACCTTATGGTTTTGCTGTTGCTTCTGAGCAGTGAAGGGAAGCACTAGAGTCGCGATTTTGTGGCAAAATTGGGAGTGCTAGCACACTACGATGTCATGCGAAGGTGATAGGGAAGTCCACCCATGAGCTTGGAATCGTTTGACGAAGCTTGGAGCTTGTTCGAGGAGCTCAAAAACAGAAAATGGAGGAGCATGGACTGCTCACTGCCGTGAACTGTCAAGGAGCAGAAATCAAAGTTTTGTTGCTTGCCGCGTCGCTCAACCGCTCGATGTAAGTATTCTGCAACTTCGTCGTTGATATTCACACATGTTTTTTTGCTTTTGATTCGATCATTGGGACCGTAGAACTCCAACAATGTCTATACGAGTTTCCAAAACTCATGGTACATCGCGTTAAACTATTGAAACTTCAATTCCAATATACGACATGTGCTAGTCTTCTAGGTTATAGGAATTCGACCGTATTCCAAAACCAACGACTAGGAATATTTACTTTAAGAATAGTTTACACCTAGTGTCAAAACTATTCTAAGGTCGATGTCATTCTTAGTATAAATTTAATACTCGTAATGACAATACCATTAATAGGGTATGAAATGAAAAATATAGTTATTTTATTAATAAATAATAAAATATACAATTCAGATTGGCCTCCAAGCACCAACTCCATCACACGCGTCACATCATTAGTCATTCAAGTGATGGAAGTCTTGTCATTTTTTGGTGATTGACACCTTGTCACTTTTCGATTGATGGGAGTTGTTGGAGGCTTTAATGCCTTGTACTAATTTTGGAAAATGAAAAATGGTATTTTGATTTTTGAAATCAAATAACAAAATACATCTCCTTCTCTCTCTCTCCCATTCACGGTTTTTGGGACCAAAATCACTCTCTCCATTTTCTTTTTTTTGGCCGAAATTAGAAGGAAGGAGAAGAAGATTTTTGTTGCAAAAATTTTCTAAGTACTAGCACACACAAAAGAGTCATTCAAATGTGATAGGGAAACCAACCCTTGAGCATGGAATCAACACAACAAGGGGCTTGGCCGAATCACACAAGGAGGAAAATCTTGGAGCAACTTCTCAAAGGCAAAAGTTTTGAACTCTCCGCCAACATCCAACCGATCAAAGTGAGTATTTCCGCTACTTTACTTTGATGTATTCACTTGTTCATTGCTTAATTTGATCTTGGTTTGACCTAGAAAACCCAACAACGTAATCATACTTTTACAAGTTTGTACCCTTGCGTACATCCATACATACACTTAGATATTAGGCCTATCAAACATTTCTCTTCATGTCATGGAAATAACATAAACATCCATACCTATGGAGGTCGATTGGCTTATCTATACATACACTTGAACTTTGTTCTCAAGACCATCTCTTAACTATCTTCTTCTTATCCTAAACATGTCAGTCATTTCTATACATATACATATAAATATATATGTATAATCAAAACACGAATTCAATAACTTAAGTTCTCATCGCATGAGTTACTTACCTGGCTTCGCGAGTACTCCAGGTCCTAGTCACATCTGTCAAAATAAATGGCGAAACGCCGTCAGAATCGTAACTTTACAAGATTTTTAACTTAACTGCGATAAAATTCCTGATCTTTCCAGGACAACCAAATGAAGTCCGATTTCAATGATTTCAAGTCTATTCCTCAAAAAATACAATTACAAACTAATTCATGTCACTAGTTAACTTGAATCCTCGGTTTGCGCATTTTTTGAAAATTCTTCCGAAAAAGTTTCTGAAAATGCTACGGAAAGGTCTCGAACCCTCCAAACCTTCCCGGATTTATCCAAACATGTTCATAATATCATAAATAACTCATTACTGTCATCAAAACCAAACACATCTTTATATGGAAAAACCTACTTTTACCCAAAACTTACATATTATGTCGGATCGATCAAACTCGTTCCGTTTTAACTCGGATTCTATCAAATGCTCATATTCAACATACTAATACTCGAACAATTCAATTTATATCAATACATAACTCTACGAAGCTATTGGATACATCCGAACATTTACCTATAAACTTGAAATTTGCAGATCTTTACTATGAGGTCTTTCCGAGATTTCAAGGCCATATACGGACTCCAGACGATCCCACGAACGCGCTAGAATCGACGGAATTCCTATCGGAGTTAATGTTCATCATGGGTCACTATTCATCCAAATCTTCTTCTCTCGATTCACGCAAAACCAAGCGTCATTCCGCAAAACCGACACCGTAACCTTGTAGTACTCTCGGAGAGCTTCGATTTGGCGGGTGGCTCCGGCCGTGAAATGAAGCGACGAGTCAGGATCAAAATACCAACAACTAACATATTTTCTTCTCTTTCTCACGGCTCGTCAGCGTCCTGGGGCTGCCGTCGGCCACCACAATGTGGAAGGGTGGCCGGCGCACCCCTCTGTCCCGTCGCGCCGGCCAAAAATGGCCGGCAAGCAGCCGTCGTGACATGGACGATGAAAACGTGGATTTGGGGGCAGGGGTGCGTGTGGGGTTATTTGTGGTCCTTTTTCATTTTCGCAAAAAGAAGAAAGTATGAGGTATTTATAGGAAAATTTCTGAAATTTGCATTCACACCCCCGAAAATTATAATCAGGCCCCTGTCATGGAACTTTCTAGAAATTCTATATTTTTGAAGCCCTTCTAATGCAAATTTCAAAAAATATTCAACGCGAAAAATATTCATCGCAGAAAAAACGAGTCTGATGGTTCATAAAATAGCTCAATCAGAGTTCATTTGCTATCTTTATAGCCGGGACAAGAAACTTTTACGCGTATAACGATAAAATCAGAAATCGCGTAACCGGTTCTCAGAACCACGTATTTTCCAAAGCGATGAAACTTCACTTAAAAATATTCTCACCTATTTTCCAACACATAAAGTCTAGTTTTCTAATACAATCCATTTCCAAATCTTTCACTTTAATTCGAAAAATTTCCAGTACTGTTCCGAAAAAACCTGAGTGTAGGACACAGAAATCGGCGACGTTGTTCCAGGCTCGCGGCCCGGTCGGGAGTATGGAGTAGCCCGCGGGAGACTAAACCAGAGAATAAAGGAGTCACCACCCAGTGTGAACTGGGAAATGATTTAAGGCCGCACTCACCCCTCGCAAGGGAAGACCTCAAACCGTTGGGTTCGGAATGGTCCCTTACTTATGCCACTTGTAATGAACGGATTTATGTGATAATATAACCGAGTCTACGCAACATGCACACGCAAGAATAACCTACATCTAAGTTCGCATACAACCTATATCTAAGTTCGCAAACAACCTATATCTAAGTTTGCATATAACCTATATCTAAGTTTGCATGCATAAAAGTAAGCCGAAAAAATGGCAAGCACACAATCTCAGGGACACATTAAATTGATAAATACGGAAACATAAATAAATAATCTATTGTCTAAACATAAATATTGAAGAGATATAATTAAGCTCCTAGTGCGAAAGAAATAACTAAATCATGCATAAAAATAACATATTATTTCTAATAAACAATGAATAAACACAAGATTAGATGAAACGAAATATGTGTGTTTCTCAAGCGGTACGTGGAGTTGTATCCCAAGTTCAGACCGCACTACCGTCCATTCGGATTCGATTACGGAATTTACGTCTGGATTTCCATCTGATATACCACGAGAGATAGCACAAAATCATTTATAGGGGCTGTTTTGCCGTGGTTGAGTGGGATTTTTTGTGGTTGTTTGTGCGGTTTTGGAAGGGATTTTAGGGACAGTTTTGGTGGTTGTTTGTGTGGTGATGGAGGATTGATTTGGTGTTGTTTCTGCTGTGATGGAGGACTAATGGAGTGGTGTAGTTCTCACGGCAATGGATGGCTAATGAGGGATGTGTTTTTACGGCAATGGGGAGGCTATTCTTCTTTTCTTTGGGCGTGAATGTGCTAGTCTTCTAAGGTTTGGTTTATGTCTCTTTTTATAGGAGAGGGTTGGGGTTGTCCTTGTACGGGAAGGAAATAAATATTGTGTAATTATGGGGATATCTTTTAATTAGTGTGTGATAAGGAAAAGATTCATTCAATTAGGAAAGTGATATATTTTAGTTTATGAAAGGGATTTATGGGATTTGATTTGATTTCTTTAATTTAGGCATGTGATTTATTTAGATTTATTTAATTTGGGAAGGTGATTTGATTTGATTTTAACATGTGTTTAATGTGTTGGATATTTTTTGGATGGGTTTGATGGGCTTGTGGGCGTGTATCAGAGGGGCTTATGGGCATGTGGGATGGCTCTTTGGTGGGCTTGGGCGTGTGGCTTGGTGTAGGTTGTGGGATTTTGGGCCGAGGATAAATTTTAAAACAGAGATCTAATTAGCGAACCTGAGCTAAGCAAACGAAGTAAGTCTAACAAGGTATTGATAACTGAATTTTCCCTTCCGACGTCTGTTTCCTGCGACTTTCGCAACTTATCGGGTAGTGCCTCCATACGAGGCTCATCATCGGGACTTATATGCAAAAATACAGTGCCTACATTCGCCCCCACTTTGATGAGACTTGTGCAGTGTGTGACAATGACAATCCTATCAAAGTTATGCATGCATTTTTAATTACCTGGCTCACCAACTGCTGCTTTACTTGCCTGTTGTTTCGAACTGAGTTGATCTGGTGGTGAGGTGCTTCGATCCCAAGGTTCATCCCTGCAAGATGCTGCGATCTCTATGAATCACTACCGAACTGAACTTATATGATGGTGAGGTGTTTCGACCCCAAGGTTCATCCCTACAAGATGCTGCGATCTCTAGGAATCACTACCGGATTGAGCTGATATGTTGGTGAGGTGTTTCGACCCCAAGGTTCATCCCTGCAAGACGCTGCGATCTCTAGGAATCACAATCGGACTGAGCTGATATGTTGGCGAGGTGCTTCGACCCCTGGGCATTGTTCCCGAACAACCGAATGTGGGCTTTGTTCCCTGGGCTTTATTCCTGAACTGTGCTGATAAGTTTTGGTCCCCTTCCGAACCTTGCTCCATTCCCGGAGCGCCATTCTCGGTATGCTAAACCTCATTCTCGAGGCATCGTTGGTCCCCTTCTGAACCTTGCTCCATTCCCGGAGCGTCATTCCCGGTATACTAAACCTCATTCCCGAGGCATCGCGGTTGTGGTCCTCGACCTATGCTCCATTCCCGGAGTGCCATTCTCGGCATGTGATGATATGGGCCTCGACCCATGCTCCATTCCCAGAGCGCCATTCCCGGCATCACTGATGTAGGCCTCGACCCATGCTCCATTCCCGGAGCGCCATTCCTGGCATCGCTGATGTGGGCCTCGACCCATGCTCCATTCCCGGAGTGTCATTCCCGGTATGTGATGATGTGGGCCTCGGTGTAGGACACATATGTTGGACGACGCTGTTCCGGGCTCGTGGCCTGGTCGGGAAAAGGAGTAGCCCACGGGGGAACTAAATTGGAGAAATAACATGGAGTCGCCACCCGGTGTGAACCGGGAAAATGATTTAAGGCCGCACTCACCCCTCGCAAGGGAAGACCTCAAACCGTTGGGTTCGGAATGGTCCCTTACTTATGCCACTTGTAATGAACGGATTTATGTGATAATATAACCGAGTCTACGCAACATGCATACGCAAGAAGGTTTGCGTTCGTATAGCGTTTGAGAACGCGTTCGAACATGACAAGACCTAATGAAACAAAATACATGTGCATTCGAGTAGCGTTCGTAAACGCGTTTGAACGGGAAACAGAAAGTCCAGGTTCGTATAGCGTTCGAGAACGCGTTCGAACGGGACATGACTTGATGCATGATAGACGACGCAAACACATACACAAATGCACAATGTAAGACTCTGTGTGCCCGATTGAACTTATTCCCATTCAATCGAGTATACCTCGTCCGGCGCGGCAAAACATTGTGTAGCCTTTAGGCATTTTCCCTCGAATAGAGGACCTTTAATCCACCCTAGTTAGCCCATGCGTACTAGAATGCAATACATGCGTAAATAGAGCAATGATATGCAAAAGGTCAATGACATAACAAAAGGCGCAGCAAAACATCGTGGTAAAGGTAGCCTTTTAGGCATTTTCCCTCGAATAGAGGACCTTTAATCCACCCTAGTTAGCCCATGCGCATTGTATTACTATGCATACAAATGAATAAGATAATGATGTGGAACTCCGTATGTCTGATTAAACATATCTCACATTCAATCAAACATACTTCGTCCGGCGCGGCAAAACATCGTGGTAAAGGTAGCCTTTTAGGCATTTTCCCTCGAATAGAGGAACTTTAATCCACCCTAGTTAGCCCATGCGTACCGCATCATCAATACACAAACAAATAACATACAGAAAGTAAATGGCGGATAATAAATAAACAAGATAAAATAAAGCGAAAATGATTAAATCATGCTTAAATACAAAGTTGGATGAAACGAAATATGTGTGTCTCTCAAGCGGCACGTGGCGTTGTATCCCGAGTAAAGACCACACTACCGTCCATTCGGATTCGGCTACGAAATTTACATCCGGGTTTTCATCTGATATACCACAAGAGAGACCACATATTCCGTTCATCCGGAATTCACATCATGCATCAATCCATAATACTCACAAGTAATAAAGTATTAAAATAAATTAAAAATAAAAGAAAAAATGAGAGATAATAATAAAGAATGTGCCCTCAGGTCTAACCTCTTAGGTCGTATCTCGAAAGCACGTTACACGGCCGTCGAAAGGGTTGATGCTCCGCAACTCCTCTGGTTCACTGGTCCACTACTCTCGTTCGTTGCCTCACAGTTTTGGGTCGTTGTTTCCTCTGTTTTGCTACTGTTTTTGCTATATTTTCTGGTCTCTATTTTCAATGTATTAAAGGACTGTTTTGGCATCTTTTTGGGCTACTGTTTGAGTGTATTTTTCGGTGGTTATAGTGCAATTTTAGGGGTGATTTTTGGTGGTGTGACCGGCGTAAACACACACGTATAACGCAAGCGCACGTATCGTTCAAGTAGTATAAAAATATCGATCCCACGAGGACTTAATTCCTACTGTTGTTATTAATTGTTGAATCTATTTATTTACAAATATCTAATTAAAGGGAGAAGAGAATGATTGTTTGATTGGTTGAAAGTGGTTTTACAAAATAAATAAATAAATAAAAGACAAAAGAAAATATTAAGGAAAATAACAAAAGACACAAAGATCTAGGGTTGTGATTTCTTTTAATATCATTTTAAAGATGAAGTGGTTATCTTAAAGTTGGTAATATATTGATTTATTAACCTGGAACACTAAATTATGTGTAAGCCTCTGTCGATGGTCAGACACAAATACCCAGTATAACCCAATTGAACCATATTCCTATGTCAACCACATTACCTGGATTCATTAAGTCTAAGTTCCAATTATGGCTACCCCTCGCCCGACAGGTATATTCCTACCTGTAAGGAAATCTATTAAAGGTTTATCTATCCTCAAGGAAGATCGTGGGCTATTAAGTCTAAGGCTGAAATCTAAAATCCCTATGTCTAGTTCATTTTAGATTTACCATATCAATCTTATTGGTGATCAGACAACAAGAAGCATTAAGCTTAAGACTTAATAAATAAACCTTTAAATTACCCAACTATAAAATAATCCCTTATAAACCGGTGATATTAAAAGTCATCACAACCTCAGAAAACTAACACATAACTAGGACTAGTAAATACATAAAGTAAAAGACATAAAGTAAAAAGCTGAAAAATAAATTACAATAAAATAAAATGCTAAGGTAAAAGGAATTACTTTTACTACTACTAATTTAGATATCTCCCATAAAATAATATATAAACTTGTGATAATATTACCAACCGACCATTCTGGCGGTATCCTGATTAAGTCAAATTAAGTCCAACCAGCCATTAAGGCGGAACCAAAAATAAATTTACCAACCGACCAGTCTGGCGGTATCCTTGATTAGTCAGGTTTAAAACAGATTAAAATTAAATTACCACCGACCAATATAGCGGTATCCCTTATTAAGTCAATATTTTAAATAGTTAATATATTATTTTTAAGGGAGATTAATCTAAATAGCAATAGTAAAAGAATTACCTTTCACCTTAGCTGAAAAAGTTACTTCAACATGGTGAATAGTAAAAACTGTAAAAAGTAAAAAGTAAAAATTAAATTACTATTATTACAAAAGTAATTAAAATAAATTACAAAACTAAAAATTAAAAACTAAAAAAAAAATAAAAATTCTAGAGAGAGAAACTCTCTCTAGAGAGAGAAATTAAGAGAGAGAGAAGTGTCTAAAAACTGAAAATTCGGCCTCTATTTATAGTAAAAATTTTCACTGTTTGGGCACTGTTCGAGCGTCGCGACGCCAAGGAGCTGCGCGTCGCGACGCGCAATTTGTCGACGTGGCACGCTGAGGAGACGACACGTCATCAAGGCGGCTGACTGTACATGCGACACGTGTCAAGGCGGCTAATTCTCAATTATTGTGATGACGTCATTGATGACGTGGCGATGACGTGGCGCTGACGTGGCGTAGGCGTGTGTTGCATTTGTCGGCACAATGGGATGGCGACACGTGGCGACACGTGTCAAATTCTGATTGGCTGAGGCTGACGTGGCATGTTGACTCGCTGACGTGTCTGATGACGTGGCATGACACGTGGCATGGTTGACTCGTTGACCGATGACATGGCTGATGACGAGGCGACACGTGTCATGTCAGAGTGTCGGCAGCATATGATGTTGACACGTGGCACGGCGCATTTTAGCAGATGGGATGTGATGGTGACACGTGGCACGGCTCATTTTAGCAAAGTCAAAACTTCTCAAATTGTTGACCGTTGACCAGGCGCATGTTAGCAAATTCGGCTCACGCTGGGCGTCGCGACGCGGAATGTCTGGGCGGCGCGACGCGAAAAAGATGAAAATATCCCTGTTGACGCATTTTTGTCCGGTTTTGCCCCAAATTGCCTCCAGTGCTGTCCAAACTTTATTTATCTGCAAAATAACAATAAAACACATCAAAACGTTCATAAATCTCGAGAAACAATACAAAACATTAGGTCAAATGAGTGGGAAATAGTGATATAAATACCACTTATCATGGTGTCATGGTACAGTTTGGGGACTGTTTCGGTGATGAGAATGGAAGGCTTTTAGGGTTTGTGTTTTGTGTTACTGCCGAGAGGTTGCAGGTGGGAGAGAGAATGTGTTTTCGTGAGAGTCAGCTAGGCTTTTGTGTGTTTAGATGAATAAGCCAGGAGAGGTGAGGGTTGGATTTGAGTTTCTTTTATAGGCAAAGGGTAGGGTGAATCCTTACTTGAAAAGGAATGAGATTTGTGTAATAAAAGGGATACCATTAATTAGTTTCACACAAGGAAAATATATATTTAATTGGGGACATGATTTTTTTAAATTAGGAATAGGTTTATTTGATTTATTTAAATTTGGTATGTGATATTATTTAGATTTGTGACATGTGTTTTAAATGTTTTAATTATCTTTGGGTGGGTTTTGGTGGGCTAAATAGGCTTGGGCGTGAGGCTAGCAACAAAACCAGAAGTACCGACACCGTTCGAACGCCGATTCGAACGCTACACGAAAACCCGCAATCTGCTTGAAGTTCGAACGTGTTCACGAACGCAGCACGAACGAAAGCAGTGAACATGTGAATTGAATCTGATGACATATTTATTCTGAATTTCCCCCTTCCGACATTCGTTTCCCGTGACTTCCGCAACCTAAAGAGTAGTGCCTCCGTACGAGACTCATCATCGGGACTTATATGTAAAAATACAGTGCCTACACTTGCCCCTACTTTGATGGGACTTGTGCAGTGTGTGATAATGATAATCCTATCAAAGTTGTGCAATGCATTTTTACTTACCTAACTCGCCAGCTGCCACCTGACTTGCCTGCTGCTTCGAACTGAGTTGACCTGGTGGTCCATTTTCGAACTATGCTCCATTTTTGGAGCGTCATTTTCGGCATCTGTTGTGTGTGCTCCATTTTGGAGCGTCATTTCCGGCATTTGTTGTGTGTGCTCCATTTTGGAGTGCCATTTCCGGCATTTGTTGTGTGTGCTCCATTTTGGAGCGCCATTTCCGGCATCTGTTGTGTGTGCTCCATTTTGGAGTGCCATTTCCGGCATCTGTCGTGTGTGCTCCATTTTGGAGTGCCATTTCTGGCATCTGTCGTGTGTGCTCCATTTTGGAGCGCCATTTCCGGCATTTGTTGTGGTCCATTTCTGAACCATGCTGTGCGAGAACGTGGCTCATTTTTGAACCGTTACTTGATGATATGGTCTTTGCCGCTACAAACCTGCGAATACAAAAAAAAAATTGCATGTATGTGATATGTATGCATGTATGCATGGATATGTTTCCTATTCCGATGGGTTAGGCCTTCATTGGTCCATTTCCGAACTGTGCTCCATTTTCGGAGTGTCATTTTCGGCGTCTGATGTGATAGTGGTCCATTTCCGAACCGTGCTCCATTTTGGAGTGCCATTTTCGGCGTTCTGATGACGTGTGGGCCTCGACCCTGGGATGCATCCCCAAAACTGATGCTGATGTGGGCCTTCCCCCTGGGACTCATCCCTGAAACTGATGCTGATGTGGGCCTCAACCCTGGGAATCATCCCCAAAACTGATACTGATACTGATGTGGGCCTCGCCCCCCGGGACTCATCCCCAAAACTGATACTGACAATGCTGATGTGGGCCTCGCCCCATGGACTCATCCCCAAAACTGATACTGATGTGGGGCTTCGCCCCCCTCGGACTCATCCCCGAAACTGATACTGATACTGATGTGGGCCTTGCCCTAAACTGATACTGATGTGGGCCTCGCCCCTAAACTGATATTGATGCTGTGTGGGCCTCAACCCATGCTCCATCCTCAAACTGATGACACTGTACGGGTGTTGCTTCTGGTTGGCTTGCTTTTGCTGTTTTCTCCTTTTCTTCTTTGAAACTTGTTATTACAAAACAGGACAAACATAAAAGAATGCAAATATGTTACGTGTATGCATGCATGCATGAATGAATTTCTTATTCTGTTGGGTTAGGTCTTCTCTTGGTGACTGTTTGGTTTTCTCTTCTTCAGGCAAAGTACTGTTTCAATCTGTCTACATTGATCGGCTCGGTGAACTCATTCCTTTCTAAATCTGACAGTCTCACTGCCCCATTTCCTAATTTCTGAATGGCTATCCTGTCTTTCTGCTTGCTTCTTTCGAGGGTTCCCCGTGTTCTAAACATCGTTGAGTATCATAGTACCAGGGTTGAATGCTTTTGCCAAATATACTCATGTTACAAGTTGAAAGGAAGAGACTCAGGCAAGTAAGCAAAATGAACGTCTTTATTATCATTAAGAAAAGGTTCGAACAAGTAGATAAACCCAATGTCTTTGAAAATGCAAGATCAAATAAACTAGGAGGAACAACTTCATCATTCGCAGCATTGCCTTCTTCCTCGGCCTATGGTTCTCCACTGTTGTCGTTCCCTATCCCCATGAAAGAAACTGGGTGGTTGAGGGTTTGGAGGACAAAGCTTTCGGGTAGGCCGGAGTTGATCATGTAGGTGGGTGGTAGAACGAAGTGGTAGTTTGGTAGAGGATTCCGGTGTGTGTTGGGTTGTTCTTTCTCAGGATCGGGTATTTTATGGGCATCAATGAGGTTTTGGATTTCATGCCTAAGGCGGGTGCAGCTGTCAGTTTCATGGCCTCTCCTCTGATAGAAGTGATAATACAGGCTTAGGTCAAGGTTGGGTGGTATAGGATCTGGAAGTGGTTTAGGCTCTAAGGGTTTTAGGAGTCCTTGCGCCTTCAGCTTCTCAAGCACCTTAGATAAAGGCTTCCTCAGGTTAGAGAAATATCGGTTCCTGATGGCAGCAACTTCGGCAGTAGTGGGCTTGGTCTCAGAATGTCCCCCAAAAGTCCTTCTATTATGGTCATAGAACTTTTTATTCTCCGCTTCTTCTTCTTCGATGTCCATGACAGTCTCACTCAGCTGTCGGAAATCTACAATCATGGAGGTCATCCTTCTTAACTTGCCATAAATGAAGGGTTTAGTACCCTTGATAAACATTTTTATCTGGTCCTTCTCTGAGGGCCGAGTCTGCATTTTCAAAAGCTGGCTCCTCCAACTGTCTACATACTCCTTGAAGCTCTCCTCCGGCTTCTGCTTGGTATTCTCCAAATCGTGGAGTGACAAATCAATCTCCAAGTCTGTAACATACTATTTCAGAAATGCATCTGCCAATTCCCTCCAATCTTCCTTGACCTTCCTCTCGAGGCTATGATACCACACTACTGGCGCCCCTTCAATTGACATCCCAAACATTTTCTGAACTTGGCGCTGTGACAGGACCACTGAACATATAACTGACACATATTGTCGGAGATGGACCCTCGGGTCCCCATTCCCATTGAACTTGGCCATATCAGGCATTTTGAACTGAGCTGACAGCTGTTCTTCAAAAGTCATTGCCTCATAATCTAGCAAATCTTCATGTTTACCCCTCATTTTGCGGGTAACCGATTCTACCTGATCTCGTAGCTTCTGTAATTCTGCCTGAGACCCAATCATTATTCCCGTCGTATATTCATCCATGTCATCATCAAAAGTGGGGATGTCATCCCCAAACCCATTCGGAGGCTCATCTCACATTCTCAGAATTTCCCCCAGCACGGGGCACATCCATATTTGCCAAAGCAGTAGTCAGGGCTTGTAACTATTCAGTAATCTTGGTGAGACTGGTCTCCAACTGATCCATACGTGATACCTCGTTCTCTGATTCGCTCATGTTTTTTATTGGCCTTTTAACAAGTCTTCCATTTTCCCTAACCCAACGGATATCTATGATGGCTCTTAAGACACAAGATAGTTAACAAGATGTGTGTATGCATGAGATGCATGAGATACGTGCGATGCATGGAACATATAAATCGACCCCTTGTCATTTTAAGGCTTCAATCGCATTATTGCAAGGTGCAAACTTGTCCCAGTTGAAAATGCCCAACAGGTTTACACCTTTACGAAAACATGGTTAAACAACTTCAAATGATAAGGGGCCCAAACACAGGATGGCCCATCGGCATTTTAGAAACTTTTGGCCCAATTGTCATAGGATACGAACTCGTCCCAGTTTAAATGGCCCAACAAGTTTGCATTTCTGACAAGAAGTCCAACTGCATCCAAATGAGGATGGTCCCCAAATACAAGCATAAAGAGATAATTCAAGCATAAAGAAATAATTTCTATAGAGCGGCCCATCGATATTTCAGAAGCTTTTGGCCCAATTGTCATAGGATACGAACTCGTCCCAGTTTAAATGGCCCAACAAGTTCGCATTTCTGACAAGAAGCCCAACTGCATCCAAATGAGGATGGTCCACAAGCACAAGGAAATAGTTACTATAGGTCATACAAATCCGGTCTACGTGTGGGTTTTTGGGAGTGTGAACAAAGACTCTCGCTGGCGAAGCATTGCCCACAACTAGGTCTCCCCACTCAAGGGTTCGAGCAACCAAGTGAGCGCACTCTTTTTATACCTTACGATACGTGCCAACGAGTTATGGTGCGTGACTGACTGTCAAATGGATTTCCCATTGTAGATTCCCCAGAGGGAGGGCGGAGCGAACTCTCTTAAAAACCCAAGCCTCTTAGGCTCTTATCGCTTGGTGACAGGAATAAACAACGAGTCATCTAAATTAGTCCATCACGGTAGGCTACAAGTACATGATTATCTAGGTGCCTTCACAGCTTTTCCTTATAGAAAGGTGGTGAATGAGGGAAGACACCAAACCATTACCTAGCCTTAAAAGTGCCTTTGATTAAACCCCTTTCAACCCATGGTAAACACGGTTAATTAAAGCACAAATCACAATTATTACAAGGCATTACTTCGTGGCCAATTCTCCATCCCCAGTGGAGTCGCCAGACTGTAGGACACAGATGTTGGACGATGTTGTTCCGGGCTCGCGGCCCGGTCGGGAGTACGGAGTAGCCCACGGGGGAACTAAACCAGAGAAATAACATGGAGTCGCCACCCGGTGTGAATCGGGAAAATGATTTAAGGGCGCATTCACCCCTCGCAAGGGAAGACCTCAAACCGTTGGGTTCGGAATGGTCCCTTACTTATGCCACTTGTAATGATATGATTTGTGCAATAATCTAACCAAGCCTAAGCAACGTATATTCCAAGGATAATCTACTCCTAAGTTCACATGTATAAAATGAATCATCATAACAGCAAACATACAATATCACACAATAATCTCATGAACATGTTGAATCATCAAACACGAAAAATAAATAACAACCTAAACATAAACATAAAGAAACACCTATTGCGAAAGGAGATAACAAGATCCTGCATAGAGGAATAACATACTAATGTCTAAATCATGCTTGAGAAACAAGTAACATCCTAACGACCTAATCACGCTTGAACACAATCTTGCGAACACATCAAATAGATGAATGCGGGAATACAAATGGATGATAACAGCAAAAGTGTCAATAATGGAATGGCATGGTTAATTACATAATGCAAGAGAAATCACCCAAGAAGCAATAATGCATGAAATGTGATGAAAATGACTCAGTTTAGTGTATGAGTGTTCGTGTAGCGTTTGAAAATACGTTCGAACGGTAAACAGAAGGTTTGCGTTCGTATAGCGTTCGAACGGGACAAGACCTGATGCATGATAAAACAAAACGCATGAACATTCGAGTAGCGTTCGTAAACGCGTTCGATTGGTAAACAGAAGGTTCGCGTTCGTATAGCGTTTGAGGACGCATTCGAACGGGACAAGACCTGATGAAACAAAACATATGCGCGTTCGAGTAGCGTTTATAAACGCGTTCGAACGGTAAACAGAAGGTTCGCATTTGTATAACGTTTGAGAACGCGTTTGAACATGACAAGACCTAATGAAACAAAATACATGTGCGTTCGAGTAGCGTTCGTAAACGCGTTCGAACGGGAAACATAAGGTTCAGGTTCGTATAGCGTTTAAGAACGCGTTCGAACGGGACAGGACCTGATGCATGATAGATGACACAAACACATACACAGATGCAAAATGTAGGACCCCGTGTGCCCGATTGAACTTATTCTCATTCAATCGAGTATACCTCCTCCGGCGCGGCAAAACATCGTGTAGCCTTTAGGCATTTTCCCTCGAATAGAGGACCTTTAATCCACCCTAGTTAGCCCATGCGCACTAGAATGCAATACATGCGTAAATAGAGCAATGATATGCAAAAGGTCAATGACATAACAAAAGGCGCGGCAAAACATCGTGGTAAAGGTAGCCTTTTAGGCATTTTCCCTCGAATAGAGGACCTTTAATCCACCCTAGTTAGCCCATGCGCATTGTATTACTATGCATACAAATGAATAAGATAATGATGTGGAACTCCGTATGTCTGATTAAACATATCTCACATTCAATCAAACATACTTCGTCCGGCGCGGCAAAACATCGTGGTAAAGGTAGCCTTTTAGGCATTTTCCCTCGAATAGAGAACTTTAATCCACCCTAGTTAGCCCATAAGCACCGCATCATCAATACACAAACAAATAACATACAGAAAGTAAATGGCGGATAATAAATAAACAAGATAAAATAAAGCGAAAATGATTAAATCATGCTTAAATACAAAGTTGGATGAAACGAAATATGTGTGTCTCTCAAGCGGCACGTGGCGTTGTATCCCGAGTATAGACCGCACTACCGTCCATTCGGATTCGACTACGGAATTTACGTTCGGGTTTTCATCCGATATACCATTAGAGAGACCACATATTCCGTTCATCCGGAATTCACATCATGCATCAATCTATAATACTCACATGTAATAAAGTATTAAAATAAATGAAAAATAAAAGAAAAAATGAGAGATAATAATAAAGAAGGTGCCCTCAGGTCTAACCTCTTAGGTCGTATCTTGAAAGCGCGTTACACGGCCGTCGGAAGGGTTGATGCTCCGCAACTCCTCTGGTTCACTGGTCCACTACTCTCGTTCGTTGCCTCGCGGTTTTGGGTCGTCATTTCCTCTATTTTGCTGCTGTTTTTGCTGTATTTTTTGGTCATTGTTTTCACTGTATTAAAGGACTATTTTGGGCTGCTGTTTGAGTGTATTTTTCGGTGGTTATAGTGCAATTTTATGGGTGATTTTTGGTGGTGTCATGGTACAGTTTGGGGACTATTTCGGTTATGAGAATGGAAGGTTTTTAGGGTTTGTGTTTTGTGTTACTGCCGAGAGGTTGCAGGTGGGAGAGAGAATGTGTTTTCGTGAGAGTCAGCTAGGCTTTTGTGTGTTTAGATGAATGAGCCAGGAGAGGTGAGGGTTGGATTTGGGTTTCTTTTATAGGCAAAGGGTAAGGTGAATCCTTGCTTGAAAAGGAATGAGATTTGTGTAATAAAAGGGATACCATTATTTAGTGTCACACAAGGAAAATATATATTTAATTGGGGACATGATTTGTTTAAATTAGGAATAGATTTATTTGATTTATTTAAATTTGGTATGTGATATTATTTAGATTTGTGACATGTGTTTTAAATGTTTTAATTATCTTTGGGTGGGTTTTGGTGGGCTAAATGGGCTTGAGCGTGAGGCTAGCAACAAAACCAGAAGTACCGAGACCGTTCGAATACCGATTCGAACGCTACACGAACGCCCGCAATCTGCTTGACGTTCGAACGTGTTCACGAACGCAGCACGAACGAAAGCAGTGAACATATGAATTGAATCTGATGACATACTTATTCTGAATTTCCCCATTCTGACATTTGTTTCCCGCGACTTCCGCAACCTAAAGAGTAGTGCCTCCGTACGAGACTCATCATCGGGACTTATATGCAAAAATGCAGTGCCTACACTCGGCCCATGCTCCATTCCCGGAGTGCCATTCCTGGCATTGCTGATGATGTGGGCCTCGACCCCTACTCCATTCCCGGAGCGCCATTCCTGGCATTGCTGATGATATGGGCCTCGACCCATGCTAAATTCCCGGAACTGCTTGTTTTTGCTACTTTCATTAGGTCAGTGTAGATCTCCTGACGTGACGTTGTATACCAACATACCATACTATTTTGTTGTGAGATAATCCCAATAGTTATACATATTTTCGTCCTCATAGGATGCCTCGTGTCGAAACCAAGGAACCTTCAAAGTACTTGATGCAACTCAAACCCGACCGTTTGAATAAATGATCTGAACTAGACTCCAAGTGTGTGTGTACCAAGGTTCTTTCACAACTTAATCCTTAAGCAAGCCAACTTGATGATTTTATCTCGAAGAATGGGATCAGTGGGTCTAACCAACCTAGATGTCTTGGTCATGCTCTGCGATTACTTTCTTGTACTTAATGTGATATGGCTTTCTTCTTCTTTCTTTTTGTCTCTTCATCATTTTCATTCATTTCAATTTTTTTTCAACACACATACCCTTTAAGGTAGTATTTCTCCTCATGGTGGTCCTAATACTCGCCCATGGGTAGCTTCACGCTTATCGGTTATAGGTGGTTTATATTTTCTTCTTCAGAGACTTCCCTTCGTTTCAAGCCATATCACATATCGTAACACAAGTAAACCAGGATGGACATCTAAGCAAACGGTCATTCACTGATCCGCCATCTCTTCAACTAGTCATCTCGCCGACTACTTAGGCTTCTACTGCTAAGATCCTGTGATTAAGTGCCCGTGATTCTAGCCAAGATCAGCCACTTAAAATACCGGATGAGAACACATCTCGCACTTATTGTTTCCAAGGCTTCTCCATACAGAAAATAATTTCATCACCGGACATATGTCTAACCATCAAAGACTTTTTTTTACTCCACTGGAATTCTTCTTTTCAACCGCTGATAATGTGGGCTTCGTCCCCTGGGATTCATTCCCAAAAACCGTTGGTGACATGGGCCTCAACCCTGGGATTCATTCCCGAAACTGATACTGACGTGGGCCTCAACCCTGGGATTCCTTCCTAAAACTGATACTGATGTGGGCCTCATCCCTGGGATTCCTTCCTGAAATTGATACTGATGTGGGCCTCAACCCTGGGATTCCTTCCCGAAACTGATACTGATGTGGGCCTCAGCCCTGTGATTTATTCATGAACTGATGATGTTATGTCGTTGCTTCTGGTTGTCTTGCGTTTGCCACTTTCTCTTTTCTTTGTTGAAACCTGCGAATATAAAATGAAACAAAACACAAAAAGGAATGCAAATGTGTTACGTGTATGCATGCATGGATGAATTTCCTATTCCGTTGGGTAAGGTTTTCCGCCAGTTCTTCTGGTGACTGCTTGGTCTTCTCTTTCTCAGGCAAAATATTGCTTCAACCTATCCACGTTGATTGGCTCGGTGAACTCGTGCCCTTCTAAATCTGACAGTCTCACTGCCCCATTTCCCATCACTTTCTTGACTATGTAGGGTCCTTCCTAGTTAGGTCTGAACTTTCCTCTCGGGTCTGTCGTCGACGGCTTTGATTGCTTAAGTACCAGATCACCATTTCTGATCTTAGTAGGATACACCTTCTTATTGAATGCTTGAGCCAACCGCTTTTGGTATAACTGTATATGATGTAGGGACTTCATTCTCTTCTCATTTAGCAATGCTAACTGTTCAAATCTCTGCGAGGGCCAATCTTGTTCAGGTAACTCTGCTTCTACTAATACTCGCATGGACTGTATCTCAACTTCCACTGGTAATACTGCTTCCATGCCATATACCAAAGAGTAAGGCGTGGCTCTCGTTGCTGTTCTCACAGAAGTTCTGTACCCCCACAGGGCGTATGGTAGTTTGTCAGCCCAATCTTTGTAGTTCTCTGTCATTTTGGCTAATATCTTCTTTATCGTCTTATTGGCTGCCTCGACTGCCTCATTTGCCTACGGTCTGTAAGGTGACGACTTATGATGTCCTATCATGTACTTCTGTAGCATTGCCTTTGTTTCTCCTTGAAACTGGACTCCATTATCTGTTACTATGTGATGCGGCATTCCATATCGGCATATGAGGTTTCGGGCTATAAACTTCGCCATCTGCTTTACTGTGACGTTACGAAATGACTCGGCCTCCACCCATTTCGAAAAGTAGTCTACGGTCACTACTATGAAACGATGCTCATTCGATGTGTGTGGTTGAATTTCTCCGATCATGTCAATTCCCCATGCTAAGAAAGGCCATGACTCTGACAGCCCGTTCAACTCTGTGTGAGGCAAATGGTTCAAGTTACCGTGCGCTTGACAATCGTGACAATGCTTCACTAGCCTCGCGTAGTCAGCTTCCATTGTCGACCAGTAGAAGCCTTGTCTTACAATTTTGTGAGACAAATTCAATCCATTCATATGCGGTCCACATACTCCGGCATGTACTTCTTCCATTGCTTTCTGAGCATCTTCTTTTCTTAAACACTTCAGTTGGATGCCATTCGCTTGTCTCTTGTATAGTTCTCTCTTCAAATTCACATATTGAGAAGACAACTTCTGAATGGCTATCCTGTCCTTTCTGCTTGCTTCTTCCGGGAGTACCCGCGTTCTAAGTATCGCTGGATATCATGGTACCAGGGTTTCCCATCGTCGACCTCTATTTTTAATACCCTTTCTATCTCGTAAGTAGGTCTGCTGGCTGTTGTCAACACTAGAGGTCTCATTACCAACTTCTCAAGATTTTCCCAAGTCGCGGCAAGTGTGGCTAACGCGTCTGCCATCTGGTTCACTTCTCGTGGCAAATGCTGGAATTTACAATCGGGGATAGCCTGTGCCAGGTTCCTGAGGTGGAATAGGTAGGGTTTCAACCGTTCTTCCTTCAATTCACATTCTCCTTGCATCTGTCGGACTACCAACATCGAGTCTTCGTAGACCTCCATGTTCTTAGCCTTCAAGGTTATCAATGCCGTCAGTCCGAAGGCGCATGCTTCATATTTGGCCATGTTGTTGGTTACTCCAAACGTCAACCTCTTGGCCATAGGTAAGGTTTCTCCTTCAGGAGTTACTATCACGATTCCTATACCAGCTCCTTTGTAGTTTACTGCTCCGTCAAAGTACATCTTCCATCCTTGGACCGTTATTGCTTGGATTTCCTCGTCTGGGAATTCAAATTTGTATTGGTCCCCTTCTATAGGTTGTAGTGCCAGGAACTCCGCTACGGCTCGACCTTTGATTACTTTAGAAGTAAGATACTCAATATCAAACTCTGTCAGCAACACCAATCATATGCCTAACTTCCCTACTAGCGAAGGCACCGAATGCAAATACTTCAAGGGATTCTATTTTGCTACCACTTGGATCTTGTAAAATTAGAAGTAATGACGCAGTTTTCTGGATGCCCATACTACTGCCAAACAGATATTCTCTACTTCTTGATAGCGGGCTTCGTATGGAAGCATCTTCTTACTGAGGTAGTATACTGCATGTTCTAGCCCCGTCTCATCTGCTTGTACCATCATCACCCCCAGCGCTTCGGGTTCTATGGCCAAATATAGTATCAAAGGTTTGCCTGGTCGTGGAGGCTTCAAGACAGGAGGTTTCACCAAGTATTCCCTGATCTTGTCGAAAGCTTTTTGGCATTGCTCATTCCATTTCACTAGCTGGTCCTTCCTCAGCAGTTTGAAGATAGGCTCGCATACTGACGTCAACTTGGCGATGAACCGACTAATGTACTGAATTTTCCTGAGGAATGCTCTAACTTCTTTCTCTGTCTTCGGCGTAGGCATCTCAGTAATCGCTTTGATATTCTCGGGGTCTACTTCTATTCCTCTCATTCCCACCGTGTGCCCCAGCAGCTTGTCTGACGTTACCCCGAACACACACTTCTTGGGATTTAGTCGCAGGTTGTATTTGTCGACTCGTTCAAGGAACTTCTCCAGTGCTTCTATGTGTCCACTTCTTGTCTCCAATTTCACCATCATGTCGTCCACATATACTTCAATTTCTTTATACATCAAGTCGTGTAATAATGTAGTGGCCATCCGCTGGTATGTGGCTCCTACATTCTTAAGTCCAAACGGCATCACCTTGTAGCAATATGTACCCCACTTTGTGACAAAGGTAGTCTTATGTTTGTCTTCTTCAACCATAAGAACCTGATTATATCCTGAGAACCCATCCGCGAACGAGTACATGGCAGATAAAGCTGCACTATCAACTAGCACATCTATATGAGGTAAGGGAAAATCATCCTTCGGGCAAGCTTTGTTAAGGTCTCTGTAATCCACACACATTCTGACCTTCCCATCTTTCTTCGGTACTGGCACAATATTTGCCAACCACTCGGGGTACTTCACTACTTCTAGAAATCCCACATCTATCTGTTTTTTGACTTCCTCTATAACCTTCTCGGCCTACTCAGGTCTCATCCTTCGGAGCGTCTGTTTTACCGGTCTCATGTTTGGATAAGTCAGTATCGTGTGCTGGGCGATGCTTCTATCTACTCCGGGCATGTCCGCATAGGACCAAGCGAATACTTTGGCATATTTCACTAACATCTCCTCTAATTTCTTCCGCTCCTCAGAGGTAACCTCACTTGCAATTAAGACCTCATTGGGGCTTTCAAGCGTACCAAGGTTAAATGCGTTTGTTTTGGTTGAGTTGATGTCAAATATACTCAAATCATGCAAGTTGAAAGGAATAGACTCAGGCAAGTAAGTGAAATGAATGTCTTTATTATTAGCGAATGCAGGAGTACACTCAAATAAATCAGGGAGATAAGCATCTTCGTCTTCTACAGACGCTTCATCCTCCACAGCCAGGTTTTCTTCAGTCTCCTTGCTCTCTTCAAGATTCAAGCTCTCCAACTGCATCAACTCCTCTTCCCAGTTGTCTTCTTCCTTTGCAACTTCTACTGCCAGTGGTTTCTCACCCATCACATCCTGGAAGATTTCAAATCCAAGTACCATGATCTCGTTGACTTCCACTAGTTCAGGCTCTTTATGATACCTCGTGGCTTTCACAAAATATTCTGTCAGCTTTAACCATTTCTTCTTAGTCTTCGGCTTATCCTCGTCGGATTTGTATCCCAAACCTCTCCTGGTAGTCTACCCATTGAAGTCGGGCAATGCTCCTCCAACATCCGAACATGTACCCGGCTCGAACTTCATCTTCTCCATGACCCTAGCCACCTTAGGATCCACCCACTCCTCAAAGGTTGCCGACACTTGGAACCTTGTGAAAGGTTGTATCTCCAAGGCGGCCACATCATTGTCTACTTCAACTCTAATAGTGACAATCTCTCCCCCGTACAGAAACTTGATGGCCTGGTGCAAGGTGGAGGGCACGCCCCCAAGCTTGTGAAACCATGGCCTCCCCAATAGCAACGCAAAAGTGGCCGGGATATCAAGCACCGTGAACTCGACCTCATCCTCAATTGGGCCTACTTTGACTATCATAACAAAAGTGCCCTCTACTCTCTGTTTGCTATCATCATATGCCTTGATAGTTATGTTGGAGGGATTCAGATCTGTCGCCTTCATACCCAACCTCGATAGAATCTTCAAAGGGCACACATTGATAGATGAGCCATCGTCCACCATCACACAAGATGTCTTCTTGCCCATCACTTCCGCTCTTATAAATAGTGGCCTATTGTGATTCCTTCCTTCCACCGGCAGTTCCTCCTCGGAAAAAGGTTATCACCTGCAAGGCTTCCTTCTACACCGATCCTACGAACATCATAGGGTTGGCATCCTCCAGCACTATTATTTTGCACAAGGCCTCAACCATGGCACGCCTATGCTCCTGAGATGCACACAACAACTCCCAGATGCTCAACTGTGCTCATGTTTTCTTCAATTGACGCAGCACCACATCTCCTTCAGCATTATCCATGTTCTCTGCCACTTCTCTGCCTTCTGCCAACACTTCATTGCCTTTCTCTGCCGTATCACTGTAAAAACGGCCAATACGTGTCATCCCATTTACCTCTTCTTCATCACTGCTTGAGAAGTCCTGCCAGAAATTCTTCCACTGCTCTGTTTCATCCTCACTATTGCTATCTCAAATCCCTAGGCAAAACGCTTGGTGGTCAAAGGTTTGGAAGACAAGGCTTTCAGGTAGGCCGTAGCTAATCGTGTAGGTAGGTAGTGGGACAGAGTGATAGTTAGGTAGGGGATTTCTGTGTGTGTTGGGTTGCTCTTTTTCTGGGTCGGGTATTTTGTGGGAGTCTATGAGTTCTTGGATTTCATATCTGAGGCAGGCACAACTGTCAGTGTCATGGCCTTTTTGCTGGTGGTAGTGACAGTAAAGGTTCAGGTTGAGGTGTGACGGTGGAGGGTGTGGAAGTGGTTTAGTTTCTAAGGGTTTTAGGAGTCCCTGTCTTGTCAACTTCTCAAGCACCTTAGATAAAGACCTACCCAGGTTGGAGAAACGCTGGTTTCTGATGGCAGCAACCTCAGCAGAAACGGGCTTGGTGTCTGATGGTCCTCCAACATTCCTCATGTTCAGGCCATAAAACTTCCTATTCTCTGCTTCTTCCTCAATATCCATGAAAGTCTCCCTCAACTGTCGAAAATCAGCAATCATAGAGGTCATCCTCCTCAGCTTTCCATAAATAGAGGGCTTGGTGCCCTTGATGATCATCTTGATCTGATCCTTCTCCGAGGGCCGAGTTTGCATCTTCAGAAGCTGGCTTCTCCAGCGATCCACATAATCCTTGAAGCTCTCCTCCGGCTTTTGTTTGGTATTCTCCAAGTCGCGAAGCGACAAGTCGATCTCCAAATTCGTGACATACTAATTCAGAAATGCCTCTGCCAATGCCCTCCAATCATCATTGACCTTCCTCTCAAGGCCATGATACCATACCACGGGTGCCCCCTCAAGCGAAATCCCAAACATCTTCTGAACCTGACGCTTCGACAGACCCACTGAACTCATTACATAAACATAATGTCGGAGATGGACCCTCGGATCCCCGTTCCCATTGAACTTGGCTATGTCAGGCATCTTGAATTGAGCCGGCAACTGCTTCTCGAAAGTCATCGTCCCATAGTCTAGTAAATCCTCATGCTTACCCTTCAGCTTATGGGTAACCGACTCTACCTGATCTCAGAGTTTCTGCAACTTCACCTGGGACCCAGCTATCTTTCCCGCGGCATACTCAACCACGTCATCATCAAAAACATGGATATCATCACTCAACCTATTCGGAGGCTCTTCACGCCTCACATTCTTAGAGCCTCCCCCAGCACAGGGTACGGCCATATTAGCCATAGCGGTGGTCAAAGCTTGCAACTGTTCGGTAACCTTAGTGAGACTAGTCTCCAGTTGATCCATGCGAGATCCCTCGTTCCCTGATTCGCTCATGTTTGCTAACGGCCTTTTGACGAGTCTTCCCTCTTCCCTAACCCAACGGGTATCTATGGTGTCTTTTAAAACCGCATGTTAGCATGTATGCGTGCGATGCATGGAATATATAAGCCCGTCAAGTTTTTCATACAAGTCGGCCCATTATCAGTTCAAAGCATTCAACCATACTATTGCGAGGTGCAAACTTGTCCCAGTTGAAAAAGGCCCAACAGGTTTACACTTTCACGATAGCGTGGCTAAATAACTTCAAATGGTACGGGGCCCAAACGCAAAATGGCCCATCGTCATTTTAAAAGCTTTTGGCCCAATTGTCATAAGACACGAACTCGTCCCAGTTTAAATGGCCCAACAAGTTCACAGCCCATGACGAAAGGTCCAACTGAATCCAAATGATGGTAGTCCCAAACACAAGCATAAATGGATGGTCTCTATTTTTCATGCAACTACGGTTCACATGTGGGTTTATGGGAGTGTAGAAAAAGGCTCTCGCTGGCGAAGGATTGCTCACAACTAGGTCTCCTCACTCAATGGTTCGAGCGACCAAGTGAGCGCACCTTTTTTTATACGCTAAGGTACGTGCCAACGAGTGATGATACATAACTGACTGTCAGATGGATTTCTTATTGAAGATTCCCCAGAGGGAGGGTGGAGCGTACTCTCTTAAATACCCAAGCCTCTTAGGCTCTTATCGCCTTGGTGACAGGAATAGACAATAGGTCCTCCAAATTTGTCCATCACGGTAAGCTTCGGGTAAATGATTATCTAGGTGCCTTCACAGCTTTTCCATTCAGCTATAGAAAGGTAGTGAATGAAGGAAGACACCAAACTGTTACCTAGCTTTAATAATGCCTTTAATTAAACCCTTTTCAACCAACGGTAGACACGGTTAACTAAAGCACAAATCACAAAAATTACAAGACATTATTTCGGGGCCGATTCTATATCCCCAGTGGAGTCGCCAGATTGTAGGACACAGAAATCGGCGACGCTGTTCCAGGCTCGCAGCCCGGTTGGGAGTACGGAGTAGCCCGCAGGAGACTAAACCGGAGAATAAAGGAGTCGCCACCCAGTGTGAACTGGGAAATTATTTAAGGCCGCACTCACCCCTCGCAAGGGAAGACCTCAAACTGTTGGGTTCGGAATGGTCCCTTACTTATGCCACTTGTAATAAACGGATTTATGTGTTATATAACCGAGTCTACGCAACATGCATACGCAAGAATAACCTACATCTAAGTTCGCATACAACCTATATCTAAGTTCGCATACAACCTATATCTAAGTTCGCATACAACCTATATCTAAGTTCGCATACAACCTATATCTAAGTTTGCATCTAACCTATATCTAAGTTTGCATGCATAAAAGTAAGTCAAAAAAATGGCAAGCACACAATCTCATGGACACATTAAATTGATAAATACGGAAACATAAATAAATAATCTATTGTCTAAACATAAATATTGAAGAGATATAATTAAGCTCCTAGTGTGAAAAAAATAACTAAATCATCCATAAAAATAACATACTATTTCTAATAAACAATGAATAAACACAAGATTAGATGAAACGAAATATGTGCGTTTCTCAAGCGGTACGTGGAGTTGTATCCCAAGTTCAGACCGCACTACCGTCCATTCGGATTCGATTACGGAATTTACGTCTGGGTTTCCATCCGATATACCACGAGAGATAGCACAAAATCATTCATCCCATGGCCACAACATACATGAATCAACAATACGCATGCGAAGAAATACTAGTAAATAATTAAAAAAGATGAACGAGAATAAATAAAAGGGTGCCCTCAGGTCTTACCTTTTAAGTCGCCTCTTGGAAGTACGTTACGCGGCCGTCGGAAGGGTTAATGCTCCGCAACTCCTCCGGTTCACTGGTTCAACATTTTCCTTCGCTGTTTCGCTATTTTTGATGTTGTTTTCTCTGTTTTGGACTGATCTTTTTGCTATTTTTGCTGTTGTTTTTGCTGTTTTTATAGTGTAGCTTTTTTTTTGTGATTTAGGGACTGTTTTAGGGTGCAGTTTTTGGTAAGTTTGGGACTATTTTAGGCTATATTTTCGGTAATTAAGGGAGGTTTCAGGGGGATGTTTTTGGTGGTTAAGGGTGTAGTTTTGGGGACTGTTTTTTCGATAATTGAGGGGGATTTATAGGGGCTGTTTTGCGGTGGTTGAGGGGGATTTTTGGTGGTTGTTTGTGCGGTTTTGGAAGGGATTTTAAGGACAGTTTCAGTGGTTGTTTGCGCGGTGATGGAGGACTGATTTGGTGTTGTTTTTGCGGTGATGGAGGACTAATGGAGGGGTGCAGTTCTCACAGCAATGGATGGCTAATGAGGGATATGTTTTTACGGCAATGAGGAGGCTATTCTTCTTTAATTTGGGCGTGTATGTGCTAGTCTTCTAAGGTTTGGTTTATGTCTATTTTTATAGGAGAGGGTTGGGGTTTTCCTTGTACGGGAAGGAAATAAATATTGTGTAATTATGGGGATATCTTTTAATTAGTGTGTGATAAGGAAAAGATCCATTCAATTAGGAAATGGATTTATGGGATTTGATTTGATTTGATTTCTTTAATTTAGGCATGTGATTTATTTAGATTTATTTAATTTGGGAAGGTGATTTGATTTGATTTTAACATGTGTTTAATGTGTTGGATATTTTTTGGATGGGTTTGATGGGCTTGTGGGCGTGTATTAGAGGGGCTTATGGGCGTGTGGGATGGCTCTTTGGTGGGCTTGGGCGTGTGGCTTGGTGTAGGTTGTGGGGTTTTGGGCCGATGATGAATTTTAAAACAGAGATCTAACGAGCGAACCCGAGCTAAGCAAACGAAGTAAGTCCAACAAGGTATTGATTTCTGAATTTTCCCTTCCGACGTCTGTTTCCTATGACTTCCGCAACTTATCGGGTAGTGCCTCCATACGAGGCTCATCATCGAGACTTATATGCAAAAATGATGTGCCTACACTGGGATATTACATGTAGCCATATCCTACCATGTCATGATACTCCCCATCAGTATTGATTGCACCCAACCTCTCGCTTTGTCCCTTAAAGAGAATAGGAATAAGCGTAGCCTGATGGTCTCTTTAGTCACGCCATTCATCTTTATGGTATTTGTTATCTCTAAGAATATCCTTAAATGCACATTGGGATCTTCTACAACTGAACCCCCAAACTGGTTCTTTTACACCATGTTGATCAATGCAGGTTTTAGCTCAAAATTGTTGGCATTGATTGGTGAGTGCGCAATCTCAGAATAATTATCGTCTACGACCGGTTTAAAGTAATCTTTGATTGCCATCTGGCGTGGGTTGTTCTCTATATTTTCAGCCGACATTGCTTCTTTCTCAAATTTCCTTTCTTTTCTTAGTCTCCTCGTTCTTCTTTCTATTTCAGGATCAAACCGAAGTGAGTCAAGACTTGTGGATCTTCGCATTCACTGAAGCACAGAAAGACAAGAAAAAATACTAAAACAAAAATAACAATAACAATAAAAATAATAATAAATAAATAAAAATAAAAATAAAAATCTAAATTAAAACTAAGGTTATTTGGTAATAGTATTAATGCAAATTAGATTAACAATCCCCGGTAACAGCGCTAAGAACTTGTTGAGAGATTATCGTACCACAAATATACAGTGTCAAGTTTTAGTAAAAAGATAAGTAAAGTGTCAAACCCACATAGATTGTAATCAAACTTTCACTAAGTATTATAATTAGTAAACCTAACTTTATTTAGAATCAACTTTAAGATAAACTAAATTTAAAACTAAAAACTAAATAAGCAAGATATCAAAACGTTAAATTAAGATAAACCAAGATGAGAGAGATTCTAGAGTCTGATTTCACCTAACTATCCCCTATGTATTTGCTATGTCAATCAATTATTATTCAATTTCTTAGTTTATAAGTCAAGAATCCTAAATTATTCTAACTCTCTCTCCCGAGTGCCGAATGAAAATATTATTAACTATTGACTTCGATATCCCTATAAAAATCTAGTAATCAACAACTCATTATGTTGTGTGATTATTTGTTAACGACTTCAAAAGGATTATAGATTCTTTCGAACTCTACAAATCGTCTAAGTAAATTCTCTAGATCCTATTCAAAATCTCATCTCCCGAGTGATAGATTCTAAACATACATCATCTTAATTTTTAGCCAACAAACTAGAAGCATTAAACACAAGAGAATATAAATAAACTGAATTAAAATTTCATAAAACTCAATTTGGAAAACAGTACATAGGTTCAAGCATTGCCTACATCATCATCTAGAATAATAGAGTTAGTTCATGACTAAATATAAAAACAATGAAAACATGGTCAAGAACATAGTGGACTTCATTAGAGTTTGAAGAAAAGAAACTAAAAAATAAAACCCGAATTGAATTCATTCGTCTTTGGACATCACCGCCTTCGTCTCCTCTTGTCACTCTTCAATCTTTCTCCTTGGATCTCTCCAAAATATGTGTTTAGAACTCTTGAGTTGTGTATTAGTCTCCATTTAGGATTTTGGACGAGCTTCTATATTTATATGGAAGTCTTGAAGTTCTTGTACTTGTAGAATAATATTTTTTAAGTTTCTAGACGTTTGTCGCAGTGTCACGACCCCAGAATTTGCGCCGCGACGCCAAACTCTCAGGAAATTATTATGTTGGCATCCTGTCTTGGCGTCGCGACGCTAGGCCAAATTTTCAGGATGTGATTTCTACATATTTTGCTCTTCCCACGTGCTCCCGATGCGTCCGTAAGGTCCCAAAACAAGTTCATTTGCCCCAAGATCCATGTTCCAATGCTTCCTATCAATAAAACATAAAACAAACTATAAAATACATTAAATGACACAAAACCTAACAAAAAAGTAAGCTAAGAATGCATGAATAAGTGGGTTTAAACCGCACTTATCAAAAATTGATGTGGCGATGATGAGCGAGATGACTGTACCAGAATTTCTGACGTGGTTATGACGAGTTCGCTGACTCTACCGGATTTCTGACGTCGCAGATGACTGTACCGGATAAGCTGACGTGGCAGATGACGTGACAGCTAACAGGACTAGATTTGCTGTCGTAGCAGTTGACTATGTTATTGACTGTACCGAAATACTGACATGCCAAACATGTGTGTCGTCGTCAACCTCTGGATGGCGCAATTAGCGGCGCATGAAGACTCTCTGCTTGGAGTGTGCATCGTCCTCCGGTCTCCATTTAATCACCGAAAAATACCAGTGTGCTCGTCTCAACGTGAACAAGCCGATGGTATGCTCAAAATTTATTTTTGAGAACTTTCTTGAAACCCTAATCTTCCAAACCGAGTTTAGTTCTTCACCTCCAGGATCCCCAACGTATAACCAAAGATATTGATACCACATGTTTTGATTCTCTGACCACTGAAGAGTGTTTTGTGAGGAAAAAAAAATACTCTCTATTGCTACTTGAATAGATTACAAGTATTACAAAACTTGTACAAAAAATCTTACACACTAACTACACTCTTTCAACTTTCTTACTTGGAGCTTACACTCTAAGATTTCTTTACTTTAAGGTTACTTGTTGGTGATGGTTTGAGCTCTCTAGGATAATACAAGACTCAAAGTCAAAAAAATACCAAAATCACCTCAAAGTAATTTAGAAGCTTACACCACAATTCAAATAAGAAAATCTTCCACTGAAAGTTGTCTTGGAGTGTTCTTAGAGGTGCAATGCAGCTGGAATCTACAGAAACTTCGTAATGTATTTGTAGTGGTGAATCCGGTTAGGCTTCTATGCATATCACTCATTGGATGTTTGGGCACGGGACCATCATAGTTCCATCTGTTTCAACTTATGAGAGTAAATCTATTGAATCTTCGTATTGTATTTGTAGTGGTGAATCCTGTTAGGCTTCTATGCATATCACTCATTGGCTGTTTAGGCACAGGACCATCATAGTTCCATCTGTTTTAATGTGGTCCAAATATTTAAATGCCATGGTCCTAATGTTTTAATGACTATATTCATCTTTTGAAGCATCATTTGGAGAAGTTCATGTTCACTAGTGGTCCTAAATTATCATCATGAAAATGGATACAGCTCTGAATCAGCATAGCACTCCTTCTCAAGCTTTCTTTTAAGGATTATTATCTTTTTATGATCAAATAAACAGGCTGTAAATTAGCACCCTAGTATTTTTACATTATCAGGCTGCTTTTGGAATGTGACTAGCATAGTAACTGAGATCAAATACTGGTTCTTAAAAATTTATCATTTGAAAGTTGGCCTGCTTGGTATTAATATGGTTGCCATCAGGCTGCTTTTGGCCTCTCTATTATTCTCCTGCTCCTGATGGCAAGCTAATGAATGACTGAAGTTATCGCGCTCATCACCCTTGTATTTTTTTCATTCTGCACAAACTCAGTGGACATTTTATTGACATAAGCTACTGAACAGTGACATATAAAGTTAGGTCAAAATGGGAAGTATTGAATTGTCTGAACTTTGTAAATGCATGTTGTTAGTTAGTTATTGCATAATTATGAAGGAAAAAAAAAAGCTTGTGGCTTGTTTTAGGTCTTGCTAGTGGATAAATCTATCTGCCACACTTTTTGTGATGAGCATATGCTTGGATCGCTTTGGCATATACTTAAACATGATAATTTCAATGGGGTTTGGCTCTTTCATTAGAACTGCCTCCAACTGCCTTTATATTTATGTTATATGGTACTTCATTGTTCTTAGTTTAAGCACATGGTTTCTTGAATAGGGACTAATTTAATTTATTCGTAAATTAAATTGCAGGCTGCTATTCACTCCTCACTTAACGAGTAACAGAAGGAGACAAGGACAAGGCAGTATTGTACTTGCTCAATTAAACTTACTCACATGAGTCACCCGTCTTTCAACATCAATGTGCAGATGTTAACAGTTGCAAGAAAAATTATTTAAGGAATTATTGTTATAGAGATTTATGGTGCGTTTGGCAGAGAGTATTATACTAAGAGTATAAGTGAACTTATAAATTATGGATTTAACGCTAGAGTATAAGATAATGTCAAAAAATAATCTCATATTGTGACAATAAGATTTTGTGAGTATTAATATTAGCATTAAAGAACGTGTTTGGCGGAGTGTTTTAACCCTAACGAAACGTTCTACAAAACGCACTCTTATGCCTAATAAACAGTGCTGTACTGAGTTTAATAAGTACTTTACACTCTGTTTCTTAATGCGTGTACTATTATGAATATGATGTAGCTAGGCTGGTCCCTTAGACCACCACCCTCCACTCTCTTTCCCAGAAATTTTGTTGGGCTTGTGTAGCTTTCCTGAGTTTGGCCTTTGTTAAGGGTGCCAGAAAGTGGGTAACTTCTTGATGTTGTTGTTGTCTGCTAAGAGAAGGGAAAAGAAAATTGACTGGTGTTAGTGAGTGACTTAATGACAGGGAGATACTGAGTGTCCGAATTTAGATATAGGTATAGTTGAGTAAAAGCTTATGTCTTTTTGGGCGAATTAAACTTTATTGAGATGTAGTCAAGAGCTAGAGGAATCAAAAAATTATATGCAACAAAGTCTGTAGTAATTTTACTAAATATCAATTGTGAAAAGCTTTGCCATGTGAGAACAGGAATGAGTCGTTGGATACAGTAATATCATCCCTACCATTTTCTTAATATAAACAAAATCATATGTCGTTTTTGGTGCACAATATTCTCGCTATAAATATGACTTGGGGAAGGTATTGATGTATCATGCATATAACTTTACTCTTTTTTTTTTTTCACGAAAATACTATTTGCATAAATCGAACATGTGACTAAACAGATAGGATAACACTAGTTTAATATATGGTAATGTGCTTTCAGGAAGTGGCTGAGATTAGAGAATAGATAGGCAAGATTCATCAAAGGACAAAGTTGTACCACTTTCTTGTCTAACCTATCATTCATTACCGTTTTTCTTTTTCTTTATTTCTAGTTTCTTTTAGTATCATAATTTGATTGGAGAATGGAGGTTGCCACTTGCCATTTGCCATTTGCCATTTGCCAATGAGACCATGGCATGTGATAAAAGCTTGTTATTAACACGTGGAATCCACGTGCCAAAGAGTGAGGAATGAAAATGCTGTTGTCCCAACAGGTTTAGGATGTACAACAATGAAAATATGTGGTATTAGAGAATAGATCAACAAGTTCTATCAAAGGACGAGGTTGTACCTCTCTCATGTCTAACATAGATATGTCAATGAGTCATAATATGACACATATATGGCATAAATTTTTCTTATTCAAATTGATCATATGGTTAATAATCATATCGTGTCGTGTTAATTTATTTATCAATTATGTCATATCTGTGTTATATCATTTCAATATGTTTACTCGTTTATGACACGAAACACATTTGTATTCATACGACACGAGTACTCAATTATGACCAATTTATTAATCGTCTAATCATTTTAATTTGATAATTATATCACTAATCATGTCAAACACGAAACTAATATATTTATTAATTCTGTCAACGTATCGTGTCGTGTCGACTCGACATGTTATTAAACAGTTTGAGATGATTATTACATGAATCAAGTTCATATTTATTTTAGCAGCATAATTTGATTGGAGAATAGAGGTTACAATGAGACCATGGCATGTGATGAGAGCTTGTTATAATTAAACACGTGGAAGTCACGTGCCAAAAGAGGGACGAATGAAACTGCTGTTATCCCAGCTGGTTTAGAAAGTACACACTAAGGGTTGATCCACTTGTCCCCCATGGGCGTGGTTTGGTGGTGTAAAGTTCAGGATCTCGCATTGAGGTCCTGGGTTCAAATTCAAGGAGTGAGTTTTTTTGTAAAAACCTGAGACAATCGGGAGTTTTACCTGTTCCGCTTAAACTCGAAAGGGATGATTTGACGGTGAGATTTCTAACGATTTAAAAAAAAAAAAAAAAAAGAAGGGTTGATCCACCTCCTTTTAGTATAGCAATAAGGGAGAAGACAAGAGACCACTCAACCCAGTGGCTGATAGTACAGAGTACGTTTCCTCCTCATGCTTCATAAATCATTTTTCAGTCTTATGTTATGGGACCTCTACTTTTACATTTTTCATATTGCTGGATAGATGGATACCAAGTTTTATATTTCAGTTTCTGTAGCTTGTAATTAATTTTTGTGCAGTGTCTTACAAGAAGTTATTTAGCATCTAGCACTGAAGTGGCTTTATATGAGTAAAAAGTTACAATGTCAGTATGATAATGTTTTGGGAAAATATATGGTCCCTGAAGCAATTAAACTTGTAAAATTGACAGTTACCTACCATTGCATTATGATGTTTAAACCCAAGGCTCCATAATTTGCATAATGTTCAGAAATGAGAAGGTTAGGAGTTGCGACATTAGTACTTGAAAGCATATCAATGTGGTGTATGGTAGGGATGATAATCGATAAAGGCAGCTGATTGGACTCAAAAAATTTGTTAATTTTTAAGTGTATAATATGGTTTATATATATTTTCACTTTTATGGATTTTTAAAATTTAGGACAACTCAAAATCGTCTCTGGGGGTAATGATGACAATCGGGAATGTCTTGTCCCGAATGAGTCTTGTCTCGTCCCATCTTGATAAATGATTCGGGACGAATGGTTGGGAATATTTTAGACTAAAATTCGAGATAATTTTTTCTTCCGAAAACCTGTATGGTAACGAAAATACAGTATCATAAAGATTACGGATGTTCTTACCTAGGGGCATTTATTTGGTCAGGACCCGAGCCAAGCTGCCTTATGAGATAAACATATTGGCCTTGGGAGTACTTATCACAGTGCCAATAGCAATATGCTATTCCTGTATGTTACACATAAACCTGTACTAGTAGTGTACCATTTTAATCATACAAAGTGCCCATAAATGTTATTATAATAAGCGAATGAGGGCCCAAAATGACGAGATCTGATCACTTTGATGATAGAAAAGAAACGATCTAATCAAACCATCATCAAAAAATGTGTATAAACATGGAAAATCTGAAATGCATTTCCCATAAATTCCTTTCTTTCTTTTTATTTTTTTAGGTAATTGAGAAGAGAGAAGAACAAAGAGCATCTTGCCTACACTGTGGCCATTCCCCCATGTGCAATCCCTTCTGTAAAGACATGAAAGAAAAAAAAAAAATATATATATATATATATATTGGGAAAGTACTAGTGCTATTGTGTGACATTATATTGAAATGACTTTGTTGGTGACAACTTACGAGTCAAATAATAATAATAATAATAATAATAATAATAATAATGTGGATTTTTAGACATACTATGGTTGGTAGTTGGGGGAGAATATGGAAGAAAATGTCACAGTTTTGTTAGCCCTTTTGAGGTCTCTCTCCCAAAACGGGGTTGTGAGATTGAGAAAGAGAGAGAGAAAGAGATTATAGAGACTGTAGTCAATTCATAAGGGGGCATTTTCTGGGTTGATTGATCAAATGTCTCTATCTTTTGTGACCCACATATCTCAGTCACATTGTCATCCACCACAAGAGCTTTAGATTCCTATTTCTTTTTCTCTATGATTGCAAGTCTCTTTCAGTGCCATATTACTTCAAGAAGCTAGCATCAACCAAAACCCCACCCAAGCGGAGCAATCATATCTTTGATTAATTTCTCACTTCAACCTAAAAAGCAAAACTGTTTGGGCATCAATCCTCACAAACAATATAATCACAAACGATAAAATCAAAATATTGGTTCTAAGAAGATCAGAGTGTTTTATCTTAAAGATATTATAATATTACTTGATTATTAATATATTGATCCCTCGTTCTAGGGATTCTCGTACTATTCATAATACTTTGTCATAAGGAAAATAAACTGATAGCGGTTATATTCCATTCACGTCTCACAAACTGGCTCACTCCCTAAAATCTTGAAACTTCCCTATTTTGGGCGGTTGTCCAGTTTAAAGAAACATAAAGTAATTAATCAGTTGTCTGATTCATTATTTAGAAGATTTGTGTCATTAAAAGGAGCTGATATTTCGAGCTCATTCATTGTGTGACTTCTGCTTGCCTTTGTTGGAGCCAAGCCTGTAATGTACTTTCTATCAGGGAGCCCTGAATTCGGACTTTGATGGAGGTTCTCATATCAGATTCTGACGATAGGCTCTAGCGTCGGACTCTGATGGAGGTCCTGATTTCAGACTCTGGTGATGGGTTCTGTTATCGGATCCTCGGATGATAGTTCCTGAAGGCTGGTTCTGACAGGAGGTCTTAGAGCCCTCTTCGTCTAGCCACGTGATATTTTACTAAATGTTTGATTTTCCCTAAACATTCTCCCTTTTATTTGCACTATTTTGAAAATATAAATCTTACTTTTCGAATCTGATATAAATGTTATTGATCATTACTCTAGTATAAATATTATTGATTATTACTCTCGTATTGTGATGACTCGACTCACTAGTAAGATATTATCATCTTCGGTAGTTAAGAGTGGCCCAACTTTAAAACATTAGCCCTCGAGATTTTATTCTGAATATGAGCCTAAGTCTATCAAAAACGTGTATTACTAGTTAAGAAAATATAAGGTTAGTGAGATATCACAAATATGATTAGCATTCAACAAGTCAAGAAGCCAACTTGCATGGCTACTATAGACTCCTACATTTTTGTGCCTAAAGAGTCCAATGAGGATTAATTTAGAGCGTTTAATGTATGAATAAGAATATGATTAGAGACATGAAGTGGTTAAACATTTAAACATGTTGTTTGTTGATAATTTGTCTGGCTAGCTACTTTATTAATTATGTGATGTTGATGGTTGATGAAAGTGAGGGGTCAGTAAGTTGGGGGGGACACAGCTAAATCTTTATTAACAAGAGAAAGTGGATTCTGTGTTTTAACATCTGTATCCACAATAAGAGTATTAGCTGGTTCCTGATCATCACAACCGTCCAATAGATTGACTAACTCTAGTTAGTGGGTGATCGTATCAAATCACTATCTATTTGACCAAAATCAGAGAAAGAGAAAGTGGGGGTAATGTTATTGGATGGCCTAGATTGGATGGCAGGTTTCCTTGTTTGATGGTGCTCATTTTTTAGCAACAAAACAAAATAATTGGAACCCCTTTTTTTTTCCTGCTGCCTCATTGATGCTATGTGTGGAAATTTGGTGAGAATTGAAATGAAGAAAGTCAAGGATATTACAGAAGTTTAGAAGAAAAAGGCAAGTTTTTTACAGCTAGGAAAAGTTTAGAGAAAGGTGACTGACTATAAAGGAACTATCTTTCTTTTTAATCTCTCCTTTTTCTTTTGTTTCTTAGGTGGGTGCACAGAGCTTTTTCTTGCCTAGATTCTGACCACAATGATTTCACGTGATGCCTTTGAATTCTTATGGACTTTGATTATTGTATATTTCTCACAATTATATCAAGTTGTAGGTATCTCTCTGGTTCTACAAACCCATAAATTAGGACATATCTATAATGTATGATATGGTATTTCACCCTGCCTCCATTTGAAAAGTCTCAAGTCGGTGGACTTTTTTCTATAATTCTCCAATTTTTTTTTTTGGAAAAATCTAATTTTACATGTATAGAAATCATAAAGAGAAACTTAAATTTTATTAGCTTACTAAAGTAATGACTCTTGATAATTAATATAGTATAATAGTATCCAAAAAATCATGTAACAGACCCCATTTATTGAGAAAATATTTTTATTTTTCAATTAGATTCTTATGTCTTTCTTTCGTACCTGACACACTAAGTTCTGAATACAATTGGAGGTTCAAAACAATATTATAAGAAATTAACCACCAAAAAAAAAAACTTGAAAGCTTAAAGTTTTTTCAATAATTGAGAGAATGGCATTGTATCAAACAAACTGAGTTATATTGTAATCATTCTCCGTAAACTATTCATGATATAGACTCTAATCATGTAAAACGTGTTATTCAGCATTTTTAATTTTACCTTACAGCCTGCAGCCTCTGCACCTTGTATTTTGCGAATGCTAATTATTAACATTGTTTACGGCTGTTTTCTGATCCAATGAAAATATGGGATATTAATCCGTTGAACAAACCTCTCTCGTCAGGGATTTTATTTGATTAGTAGGGAATTAAAAGTAAATTTAGCAGGCAGACAAGAAATACAAAGAGTTTACATGGTTCGGCGGAGAGTGACTCTAATTTATGTCAATAAGAGTAAAGATGGGGTATTTTATTACCTGTTGGGGATCAAAACTGACCCGAGCTACAAGTGAGAGAGGAATACAAGATACAATATCGAACAACTCGGTTCTTAACTAGCCCGATATAATTCTCTCAGACGATCGGGAATGATGAACACTAAAAAGTACACATTTATTAAAAGAACAATCAATCATTTTACATTTGTAGTTTCATTAATCCCCTTAATTTAGCATATTAATTAAATTTATATTTTATAATTTTTTTTGTGATTTTTATCTTTTATGTAAGTGAAATAATACTTTGGATGCATATTTATAAAAATGAACTTGACATTTAGAGGCCAGAAATTTAATAGGGCGTTTTAACAGTGTACAACTTCGGAAATTTCAACCCTGTATAATTTTCTTATTTTGTCCATAAGTTTTTACTCTGATATCGAATTGAGGTGATTTCAGTTCCAGATGAAAGAAAACTCAAAGATGTACAACTTTGATGTTGACAAGATTTTCTAATTCGGAGATTTTCAAGGCCGAAATTGATAAAAATCCAAAGTGTATTATATATAATTATTAAAGCAAATAAAACAAGAAGAAAAAAGAAAAAAATATATATATATATATGGAATTTTTGCATTGTAATTATACATGCAAATTGTTGGAGGGTGTTGATCCCTCTATAAATAGAGGTGCTCAGCTCTTCAGTTAAGCAGTCAGATTTTCATAGTTTTCTCTGAAAATTTATGGATTTCTAGCTTGTGTGTGTTTTTTTTTTTTAAAAAAAAAAACTTTCTTGTAATTTTTTTTCTTTAATTAATAAAATTATGTGTGTTTTTATTCAAATTATGAGTAGCTAATTTATTTTTGTTGCGGTAAAGAGAGAAGCTTTTAATATGAAAATATAGATTAATCTCACTTATATTATAATATATAAATTGTAATCTAATGATTAATATTTAATTTAATTCTGGATTAATTATTGACAAACTTTGTTACCGCCTATATGACTGGTTTTATTTATTTGGTATAATTGAGTACCTAACTGGACTTGTTATAGACAAAGTTATCACCGCCTTTATAGCTGATTTTATTTATTTTGGCATAATTAATTCATGAAATAAATTAATTGGGTAATAGTGACAATTTATATATTATAAAAAGTGAGATTTCTAAATTTGAAATATTAAAAGTGGATCCCCTAGCCCCAGTATTTTATTTTATTATTGCAGTTCAATTTAAAAATTTTCAATCACTTCAAAAAAATTCAATCTTTTTTTTTCACTCAAATAATTATTTTATCCTATTAAATTTATTCCATGTGGATCGATCCCGGACTTACCGGGTTATTTTATTACTTCGACACTCTTATACTTGGGAGTAAAGAACCACTTTTGAGCGTGTCAAGTTTTTGGCGCCGTTGCCATTGAGTAAATTTAGTAGATAGAATAATCATTGTAATTAATTTTTTTCTTTTTTTTTCTTTTTATTTTTTGTATTTTTTATATGGTTATATTTTCTTCATCTCATTTTTTTCCTTTGTATTTGTGTAGATCCAAAATGTCCTGATTGATCCTAAAATGAATCTTGAACCCAGACATCCACAAGCAGACAAACCATGTTTTTAATTATTCAAGGTTACAGGAGACAGAAAAATCAATTAAAATGGAGCTGGCATTTTGCCAAAGAATTTCTTGAATCATACCCATCTATAGATTCTTCCATAATTTTTTTCGAGAACCTATTTCGATAAATTGAGACAGTTGAACGAAAAATTCAATTGAGATCTGAATTGACAAGAATTAGAGGACGTTTTAGATCTAAATCACCACATTTGTATTTTCTTTATTTTTTTTTTTCAATTTTAATTTTAATTTTATTTTTATTTTTCTCATTTTTTTATTATTTTCTTTAGTGTAAGTATTATATTTGTATTGTTTTTTATCATATAATTTGCATTTAGGTTGCATGAAACACTGGTCTCGATCATCTAGAGGTGGATTAAATAGAGAGTCTCCACCACTCTCATCGTCATTCAAAATGACCGAGAATCAAAATGAAAATCCACATGCCCGAGTTGAAAACCCAGATGATTATGAGGAAAACGATTCTCAGCATAGCGATCTTAATCATCCTATGACACTCAGACAATTCATGAATCCCGCTAGGACAGGATCACTATCTTGCATTGTTTTTCCCCCCAGATGCAGCACGTTTCAATTTTAAGCCAGGTGTCATCCAACTTTTACCCACATTCCATGGTCTAGAATCAGAAAATCCTTATCAGCACTTAAGGGAATTTGAAGAGGTATTTAACACTTGCACATACCAAAATTGCAGCATGAATATAATTCGATTAAAGTTTTTTCTTTTTTCTTTAAAGGATAAAGCTAAAATTTGGATGCAGAACCTTGGGTCATGATCCATCCGAACATGGGATGATTTACAAGAACAGATTCTGAAAAAATATTTCCTCATCACAGGACAAATTACTTTAAGAGGAGAATCACAACTTTCACACAAGAGTCGAGAAAAACACTTTATCAATATTGGGAGAGGTTTAAAGAGATGTTGAATGTTTATCCACATCACGGGTTTGAAACATGAAGGTTGGTTGCCTAATTCTACGATGGGTTAACACCCTAAGATAAACAAGTAGTAGAAATGATATATAATAGTGAGTTTAGGGATAAAAATCCCGAAGATGCACTAGATTACCTAGAACACATAGCAAATAATGCACAACAATAAGATACAGTTGGCACTTATGAGTCATTTGTAAAACTACAGCCATTTGGTAGAGGTATTTTTAATCTTAGGGAAGAACATGACATTTCTGCTAAGTATGCATCTCTAGCTAAAAAATTTGAGGCATTAGAAATAAGGAAGAGTTGTTAGTTCCATTTTTGTTGGCAATGTCCGTAACAAAACATGTTCAATTGAGTTGTAATAAGTCTTGAAGCAGAGTAATTAGATAAGTATTTGGACAAAATCTGATGGAGTTATCCGAGCGATGTTCACTCTTTTGAATATTCCAGAAGATTTAGAGCTCAAATTTACATGATCAGTTGCATTGGAAAGTAAACTCGAAGACGATCGCGTATATATAAAGAATGCATAATTTGACCAAGGGACGAGAAAGTTACAAGCGTTTAAAGTTGCCCTTGAAAACCTATCTACGACCCACGTTCGTGTGGCGTTTGTATTTTCGTTCGAACATTTTAAGGCATAAACTTTTCGTTTGAGTTGCA